>OW818030.2:44175188-44610167 GCA_942486065.2 Calliphora vomitoria | reverse complement strand
AAAGGTCAAATTTGTAAAAAGTTTTATATTTCCGAAGTAATTAAGTACAACTTTATTTAAAAAAAAAATTGCAGCAATTAACCCTAAGAAGTTGAAGATATTAGCAAAAATATGCGATTGCGTGACGTTATCAAAAACAGAAGTGCGGTTTGACTTGAATTACAAAATTGAATATCTCTGCGAATTGGGCAAGACTTTCTGTAGTAGGATTTGGAATAATATAAATTTATTTTCCAAATTATAAAATTTAAAAATCTTTGCTAAAAATGCATCATGTTCTTGTATTTGGTCGATGTTTTTCAAATAAATAAAAGAATTCAAATATATTTTGTTTAGTGGTTACGTATTTTTCGTCAAATATTTGCCATGGGACATATAATTCGCCGTGTATGACTTTTGTATAGTAAGAACCCAAAAAGAAGATTTTGTGGTAAATTTTATGTTCATATGGACAATAAATGCCAGTTTTTCAACTTTTTTTAAATTTCTACACAATTGCATTATCAATTTCGAATTTAACGGTCTGTAACGGCTGTTTGCAACATTCAACATGTTTATAAACATTTCCAGTGCTCGAAACTTCTACTTATCAACAATGTTGATAACACGCTTTTAAAGCTGATAAAAGTTCTAGAAATAGATAATTGATGAAACTACTAGAAGATGACTCTATATATATAAATAGTAACAACAAGTTGCAGTTAGTTAGTGTATTATAGCCGCTGTTAGACTTAACATCAACTGTATTACCAGTGTGTAATATATGTGTGTGTATATAAATAGATTGTTACAAATTTTAAACTACTAATCGCTTTTATTCGCAATAACTTATTTCACTTAACTCAAGCCACTTTATTCGGTCATTAAGAATGAATCAAATTGAAATTTTATGTTATTAAAGGAATTATTAAGATGCCTAACATTACAACTTTATAAAAGATATTGAGAAAACATTTTACAACCACATATAGAATTTGAGAATTACAAAATGAAAATGAGAAAAATCCAAATATAATTGAGAATTTCAAAATGAAATTGGGAATCACAAATTATATAGATTGAATAGACTCAGAAATATGGATATAGAAAAATAATAAAAGTAAATGTCAAAATGGTTGTGATACCAACCATGTTTTCAACAAGGTGGCGCAAAAGTAATACTCCTATCAGAAAATGTTATAAATTTTGCGACTGGCCCCTAATGTCAGTTCTGTTTTGATATTTGTGTAGTAAACATATGCGAAATACACGTTAATAAACAATGTTACGCTACACTGCTCCAGAACGCGGAATATTGCTGACTATTTATTTGACCAATAATCGGTCGGTGACTTTGGCACAACGTGAATTTCGTCGCAGATTTCCTGGCCATTCAACGCCTACTGGTGAAACACTGCGACGTTTAGCCGCTCGCCTCGAAGAGACTGGCACAACACGGGATGCTGCCACGCCTGGCAGACCCCGGTGTAGCCGTTCTGCAGAGAATATTGCTGCTGTAGCCGAGGATGTCATGGAAGCGCCGTCGACATCGACCAGACGACGTGCCACGCAAATGGGTATCAGTCGACGGTCTTTACAGCGAATTTTGGAAATGATTTGAAGATGTTTCCGTACAAAGTCCAGACGGTGCATCAGCTGTTAGCTGCTGACCGCCAATCGCGTCTAACATACGCTCAAGCCATCCTTAATCACCACCAAGAGGAAGATGATTTTTCATCAAAAATAATCATGAGTGATGAGGCCCATTTCCATCTTAGCGGGTACTTAAATAAGCAAAATTTACGCTTCTGGAGCACTGAAAATCCGCGTGTAACCCACGAAGATCCATTACACCCGCTCAAAGTCACTGTATGGTGTCCTGTTTTCGCTGAAGGAGTCATCGGAACTTTTTTTCTTCGAAGACGTCGCGGTACAAACGGTTACTGTAAATGGTGAGCGCTACAGAGCAATGATTAACGAGTTCTTTTTGCCGCAACTTGATGAATTGCGATTGGAAAACATGTGGATCCAACAGGACGGTACAACGGCACACACTGCACGTGCCACAACCAATATGCTGAATAATGCATTTCCAGGGCGCCTAATCTCCCGTTTTGGCGATTTGCACTGGCCAGCAAGATCGCCTGATTTGACCGCTCCAGACTTCTTTTTGTGGGGCTTTTTTAAGTCGCGGGTTTATGTCAACAAGCCTCAGACTCTTGCAGCTCTTAAAGACAATATCCGTCAAGAATGTGAGGACCTATCGCCGGAAGTTTTGGCCAAAGTGATGGAAAATGCCATATTCTCGACTTGATGTAAAAAAAATTAAAAGACCAAATAAAAATAATCCACAAGATGAATCAAAGTTTTTCATTTTTTTGAGTTTTGGACCTATTGTTATAACCATAGAGAAAATATACATAGAATGGAAACTAGAAAAAAAACTCCAAAAATTATTCAAAAAAGTTGCACATACAATAGTTGTTTTTGTTTTCACATAGTTTTTATTAGAAATACCATAGAGAAATATACATAGACCGGAAACTCTCCTGTCAAAAACCTAAGTGGTGATAATGTATTAGTAAAAAAAACTATGTGTGATTATTTTGAGTATTTTTTGGATTTTTTCTAGCTCTATATATATTTTCTCTACGGTTATAACCACGTTTATGTTTCAGTTAATTTTTGAATGAAAAATCGATTTTTGGTTGCAAATAAAGTGACTTCGAATAGAGAGACGAATATAGCCAACAACACGTGAAATAGATACAATAGTGTTACGAATGTGCAATAGCGATTTGAGTTTAACGGTATGTAACGACTGCATGCAACATTCATCATGTTTATGAGCACGACCATTAGTAGAAGCTTCTACTCCAGTGATGCCGTTTGGTTACATTTGTTACATTTTTCGTAACTTTTCGACCCTCTACGTAACATGTATAATTTTCCTTTTTTGGACCTTATTTTCGTAACTTTTCAGCCCTGAAAAAGTAGAGTACACATTTTTAGTACTTTAAATGCATATCATGCCACGAATGTTTCTATTAAACAATAGTGTGACTGATTTGTAATTTATTACCACCTAAGTCTAGATAATTTTGAGACAAACTCTGGAAGTGCGAAAGATCTTAGTAATCCAATATTGTGCATTTGGAATATTTCGTCAGATAAAAAAATTGTATTGCTGGATCACATAACTCTGTTTTTAGACACTTGAAGAAGACTGTTGAATATATCATATGTCATTAATGTAGCTGTCATTTCATACACTTAGTAGTCATGCTAAAAGTTAGAAAAATTCAATTAAGGACATGATGGGAAATATCGCGGTGTATTTTTGTTGAAACTCCAAAAGGTTATATAAATTTCAAAATACCAAGTCCAGCAACACACAGCTTTATAGGAATCTAGAGCAACACACAGGTTTATAGCAATATCAGAAATGTTTGAAACCCCTACTAATGACCCGGAGAATTGATATACTAGATTTATTAAATCAATTTCCTAATTTAAATAATATTATGCTCTACCATGAGTCCCTGATTTATGTGCTGGAGAATACCGGGATTAAGTTTACAATTTAATGAATGTTGTGTAGATAATATTTACCCAACTAAAACTTATAAAAAGCTCGGGCCGAATTACCGCATTCGTGATCGAATGAGCTATCGTATCGGAAAAAGGTTTCTATATCGAAATTATAATAAAATTTACTATATTTCTTGCTCGATATCGAATGCCATAATCTCAAATAACATAATTACGATCAGTTTTACTCAATATCGAATGCTGTAATTCGGACTCTGATTATAGTAACCGATTTAATACGGACAAAATTATTGTTGGTGTTAAACCTTATTATATATAGTATTTATTTTGGAAGAATTCGTAAATGTAACTTTTTATGAAAAAATTTAACTTTTAATTAGAAAAGTTGTAACTTTTTCCAAGCTACCCCTGGCAACACTGTTCTACTCATCAACAATGTTGATAGCATGCGGTTACTAGTATTGTTTATAAGTGTGGCAACGCTGAATGTTTAAACTGCTAACATTAACATCGAAAGCTCTAGAATTCGAATGTTCGAAGATCATTGTAGAAGATTCACGATAGATGGCGTGTGTATAAATAGTGGCAGAAGTTGTAGTCGTGAGTTGATCATTGGCGCTGTTAGAGTTAACATCAACTCTCGTCTACATTTGAGCTTGTACGTTGAAGAGTGTGTGTGTGCATTTCTGCATACACCGAGTGAATATTTGAACTGTTGTTGGTGTACATTAAAATAAATAAAGAGTTGTTACAATTTGAAACTACTAAAACTGCTTTTATTTGCAATCAAAAGTAACCGGTTAATTTAAAGGAAATAAACCCCCGTTTTTTAAAGGTAAAAACCTAACAATAGTTTTATCGAAATTGATGTGTTCTGGATGAATGGGTACGTCAATAAACAAAATTGTCGAATTTAGGACGACACCAATTCACATGAGATCCATGATTATCCAATGCATCCCTAAAAAGTTAGTGTTTGATTTGTATTTTGGGCTGGTGGCGATTTTGGGCTTATATTTCCCTGTTGATATAGACACCAACGACATGTGGTTTCAACAGCACGGCGCTACGTGACACACAAGAAATTCTGCAGGAGCGATTTGAGGGCATGGTGATGTGAACTGACCACCAAGATCGTGTGATTTACCCCGTTAGACTTTTTCTTGTGGGGGTTTCTTAAGTGACAGGTCTATGTGAATAGGCCACAAATCACAGCGGCCCTCAATGCCAACATAACCCATGCCATGCCATGGAAAATTTAACATTTCGGGTGTGCCAGCCAGCGAAGCCGATGCGGACATTTGTACCATGTTATATTCCATACATAATGGTTTCAAAAGAATACAAAATATCGATGATATCTCACACACACTTTGGTTTACTTAAATTTAAAAATAATAAGCGCTTAATGAAATACTCTTTATAAGTGATCGCGACTTACAATATAACCACGTTTATGTTAATGAGTTAATTTTTATATGCAAAATCGATTTTTGTTTGAAAATGAAAGTGGTCACAGTCCATTTTCCATTTGTACCACTATTTACCGACTTATAGCCACGTTTATGTTTCAGATCATTTTCATACGAAAAATCGATTTTAAGTTGAAAATATAAGTGATCACAGTTTATCGCCCTTTTTCCATTTTTTACCGAATTCCATACCACACCAAATAGTTTTTATCGAATATCTGGGATACTGCAATTGTTTAAAGGTATATTGATTTTGTCATTTCATTTGTAATACACCGAAATATTCATCGCAGACAGAAGTATACATATCGATGGCTTAATATATAAAGGTCGTATCTCTTTTTTTTTTGTTGACGAATAACAGATTTACAGTAATTAAAAAACCCTAACTCATTTCAATAATAGTTTGAAAGAAAATGCGCTAACTCATTTAATGTTGAATGCATATTTTTTGGTTTATATTAAAACAAACAACTTTTCTAAAAGTATATTTCGATATATTACAAATATTTAGTTGTTTATTTTTCACTTTCAGATTTTATTCAGTTTTTTCTCTTCTCCTGTAAAGTAACTAAATGTTGAGATACGATCTATCTATATTAAGCCATCGATATGTTCATATTTTGGATCCATATATTGGATCTGTTACGGGATGAGCCTCCCCATTTATATGGACATCTTTAAACAGGGAGATTGTGTTGGCAGAGGTGTCTATATCCAGAATCATATTCAAATAATTATCGATATAAAGTGAAACTTCAAGAACCTCTTTTCTCTTAGTAAAAATAAATTTGGGTTCATTATCTTGTTTAACCACTTTTAGCGACTTTGTGGTTGATGTCTGTGCTAACATAGTACAAAGTACGGTGTTGGTTGCCATCTGCTCATTTCACGTACGTTAAATTTTTCAGTTGGCTGTCAAATAAAATCTACACAGTTTCATTATGGGATTATATTTTTTATTTATTTAAAAAAAAAATAAATCAATTTTCAAAAGTAAAAGTAACTTTTATTAAATACACATAAAAAACATAACTAATATTACAAAAAGTAACATTTTGCTTAAAAATAATTTATGTAAACAAAGAAAAATATTAAACAATTGCAAAAGAAAGATATATAATTGAATTTATCTTAAATAAAAAAACTTATATAAAAACATGATGAAATAGCCTCGAAATACAAACAAAAAAAGTAATATAATTATATTTAATACCCGACAAATACATTAAGTAGTTATTTTATTTTAAATGCTAATGAATACTACGCTTATAGTTTAAATCTAATATTTATTTTAGCACAATAAGTAAAACAGAAAGAATGGCACATTGGATCTTTAATTAACATTTAAATGATCCATGGATGACACTGTAGTTTCAATAAGTAAATTGTAATCCAATTCATTAAGACTAGCTTTGGCAGTTAGGAGATCCAAAAATGAATCCAATGGTGAGAGTTTTTCAGCAGCAATTCCTAAATGAAAGAAATATATAATATAATAAAATAAACATAATACATTAACTTTAAAATTGTAACAATTTAACATGAAATGGTCTTTCTAAATTATCACATAACACTCATATATACAAAACATCACATACACACATAAATCTATAAGACGAAAATAAACTTAAAGTTTGAAGAAAATAATTATCAATATGTGAATATTGTTAAAAATTACAAAACTGGTTATGTTAATCGTATTTTCTTTCAAACTTTAAGTTTAAACACAGTAGTTGGGACATTTCACATTAATCTTACCATGTGTGGTCATATAAATTATGTACTAAAGATAATTTTGTGTTCATATTTGAATATAAAGGATAATATGGCAAATCCTAAAGTAACTAAAAATGCTACTACCAATAAAAGCAGTATTAAATGACACAATAATGAAGGTGTTTGTTTAATATCTAAATGAAAATAATAAAAAAATTAATTTAAATAAATTATGAAATACATACACACAGTGCATTAATGAACAAATGTGATAATAAATTTGTATTGGAAATTTGGAGATTTCATTCTACTTAAGCACTCCTTATTACTGCACAATATGTTGTTTTCAAATATGCATTAAGAATTTTAGAAACCACAGAACATTTTTATGTAACCACTTTGATTTGAATTTAACATTTGTATTGAATTTTAAACATAATGAATGAACACTGGCACCCTATTCTTTTGATTCCTGGATCAACAAATGAATTTATTGTCACTCAACGCCGCAGATTCACGAGCTAAAAGAAAACACACCGACGTGTATCATAGAGTTTGTCATCATAGTCTCCAATGATCTTCAGAACACTAATAAAGTATTGTCATTACAACAACTATTTCGTTCCTTCATTTATGATTGTTCAAAAACCTCATTTTGTACTCGGTTATGCTGATGCGCTAACATCTAGAGGTTAAAGAACAAACGAAATCACTATTTCGAGATTTTGCTTGATATCGACAGCTATCCAACCTCAATAAATTCCCTATAGAACTTAAAAGAGTGAAAGTGAGTTACTAATTGGCGCATCGGGAGAAATAGACGTTTTGAGTGGTAATCCAATCCAACTGTATTTTCAAAGATTTCGAGGTAGATATGTTGTTATCAATTTTTTTTTTTGGTGCAAAGTTGCGGCGATCAAAATCACTTTCGAGACTTTCAGTTCTTTGAATTCAGCACAGTTTTAAGAAGTACATGGATTCAAGCATGAGAATAGTGGGGGGATCATAGGACTGAACGGACGTTGACTGGTATCCATAACGATATAATAGCATAGGAGGAACTGTTACGGACGCAATTTAAGGAATTGGATTTTGGGACTGTAGGATAACTCCATTAGGGAAACCAGTGCCATGCAAAGGATGGAGGAGTTGGCTCTATTATTAGACGAAGAGCAATATATCACAGTGATATCTGCTTAAAGCTTTGCTCTGGCTCTCCTCAAGCTGCTGGGGCCAAAGTGAACCAAGGGAGTGACACGATAACCACTCAAGCTTATTCAGCAAGAATAATACGGCAAGTTGCTCCTTGCAACTCTTCCATAGCTGCCGATTCAGAAAAGCTGAACTATGGAGGATAAATCTAAGCTTAAAAAGATACCTCAGAGAGATCCTATTTTAGATTACATTCGATAGAATCTACCTGATACGGATTGATCTATCTATATTTGAGAAGTACCATTGTGGGGCTCAACACTCTTATCTTAAATGTGAATCCGTTAAAGACACATAGTTGCTAACTCGATGATGTTGTAGTACTTATAAAGAGAACATTTCTTCCCACAATCATACAAAGGGCGTATCTCTCGATATCTCATCCCAGACTGAAAACACAGGTTTAGGGGTCAATCTTGATAAGACGGAATTTGTATTATTCACCAGATATAAAACCTGGAAGTGTGGAACTTACTCTAGCTGGCGAAGCAATGTATTTAGGATTGAAAATGGATGTATGCACAGCTTCTTTGTTAACATAATGGAGACGAACACTAGAATGGCATTCAAAATTTCGGAGGAATTTAGTGTCTTCCAAATGGAGATACTGAATCTTGTCGAGAATCTTGTGGTAGCAAATGTCACCTGGGGAAATAAGGTGACTTCTACGTAGATAGTCAAGCAGCAATAAATGCTCTGGAAGGGTACAGAGTCGGAACTATCCTTAGAGGTAAGAGAGCTATTACCACAGGATCGTAATGGAGGAATACACTCGACTGTAGGATCTGCAGGTCCCTATGGCCCACACTGAATGCTACAGGTACCAGAATTCGACTGGACCTGGATAAGCGTAGTGTTAGAGTGATTGTAGATATGCTTACTGGTCACTGCACAGTAAGGGCTAGGACGAACAGGTGGTACAACGACATTTCGGTCTTATGCAGAATATGCGGAGACGATGAGGAGCTGGAAACTGTGGAGCATATTATCTGCCAATGCAGATAATGTTGAGATTTTGAGAGGACAGTTTTTGTATTATATTATTCATGCTTTATTGAAGGGAGTCACAAGTCTTTTATATACTCTACCCTTTTCAACTAACTAATTGGTGTCTCTGTGTTGACAATCTTAGGCGAATCAGTGTCGATTAAATCCAAACAAATTATCTTTAATGTGCAAAAAAAGTAAATTCGTAGTGCTTAAATGTTATGTTAACATATCCCAAGATAACAGACTTAACATTCATAATGGAATTTTTGGATGCAAATATTAATTTAACTTCAATTAGCATTCCTAATAACACTTTTTACAAAGTTTGAAAATAGTAATAAAAGATTTGTGTGAACAAGTATGCTGCTGTCAGGACTACTACATAAGCTTTTTCACTTTTCTTAAATCCATATAAATATATAAATGTCTTTGTAAGTTTGTTTATTTGAGCATCACGCCTAAACGGCAAAACCAATTTTATTGAAATTTGGAACGTATACAGATCCTTACTTGGAAGCGTCAATATAACATTTATAATATAACATTTTTCAATACTTGGACCAGAAAAGGATAAACAGGAGGAAAACCGGTAAAATTGGCGCCTTTAGTTCCTAAACAATAAATACTAAACGGCTGAACCGATTTTATTGAAATTTCGAACATAGATAGATTATTACTTAGAAGCATAAATAGGCTATACATTTTTTCACTACTTGGACTATAAAGGGATAAAAACGGAAAAAAATAGGTACCTTTGATTTTTAAACATTGAACATTTGTTTAAAAGGAAAACATGTTTAATTTAGCCCACTATAGTCACAAAAATATGTATTTAGAATGTATTTTTTCAAAAGTCTACCTTCAGGGGGGTAATAACGGGTAAAATTAGGAATATTGTGTTTATCCATATTTATGTCTGTTTATTTGTTTGTTTGTACCTTATAGGAGGCTAAATTTTATTGATTATAATGTTACTTGTATGTTAATACTTTGTTTGAGAATGTTTATAGTAAGCTTTTTCATTATTGTATTGTGTATATTTCAAAAATTTTCTTTTTAATATAAAACGTTTATACTTGAAAAACAGTCAATACTCAATTGGTTATGGGCCCAGGATACTCTTGCTAAGGAAATATACTCAAGAAGCTTAAAAGGATTATTTAAATATCAAGAATCTAAGAAGGATTAACAATTTGTTCAAGAATTCTGGAGAAAATTTTCAAGAAGTATAAAATTAATTCTGGAGAAAAAATTTTCAAGACGCCTAGAAGGATAAAATTAATTCTGGAGAAAAATTTTCAAGACGCCTAGAAGGATAAAATAAATTGCTTTTTCAAGACTACTAAAAGGATTTGGAGAAAGGAAATTGCTATTGAAGAATAAAAAAAAGGATTTTAACAATAATTTATTGTTTATAGAAAAGGGTTTAGTAGTAATATTAAGGTAAGGGTAAACATGGAAGAATTTAAAATTGAAAAACTACGCGGAGCAATGAATTGGTGTTCATGGAAGTTCCAGATGCGTATAATTTTAAAATCTGTGGAGCTTTACAAAATTGTTGATGGATCCTTTAGAAAGCCTGTAATGCCTGGTGGCAATGGAGATGCAGACAATGCTATATTTCTACAAAATCTTCAGACTTGGGAGAAAGCTGATATTAAGGCTCAACGAATAATTATAACATCTATAGATAATATTATTTTAAAATATTTGATGTGTTGCAAAGATGCAATTGAGATGTGGAAAAAATTACATAGCATACATGAAATGCAAACAGAAGTGAGCATTCATTTGTTGCAACAGCAGTTTTATGAATTGAAAAAGAATTCAGAAGATTCAATTGAAATGCATATTGCAAAAATAGAAGAACTTGCCGAAAGATTGAGAAATTTAGGTGAACCATTAACTGAGAATATGATTATAACAAAAATTTTAATGACGTTACCACCAACATTTAACCATTTTGTTACGGCTTGGGAATCAACTGATGAAAATAGAAAAAATATTTCGAATTTAACTAATCGTCTCATATTAGAGCAATCACGGTTAAGTAGAGATATGGAAGTAGCTGAGGCTTTTACAACAAAAAGACAAAATCAACGTGAAGATAGCAAAAAACCAGGTAAATGTTTTAAATGTAATAAAGAAGGTCATTGGAAAAAAGATTGTCCATTATGGGAGAAAAAGAAAAATGTTAAGTCAAATAATTCGAAATCCAATGCTTTCATGAGCGGAAGATCAAGTGTTTCCAAACAAGATGAATCTTGGCTGGTAGATTCAGGAGCTTCTGAACATATGACCTCACATAGAGAATGGTTTTCTAATTATCTTAAATTTTAAGAGCCATCCAAAATAAAAATTGGAGACGGAACAACTTTAAATGCAGTAGGCGAAGGAAATTTGGAGTTTGGAGTTTGTTAATAGTGATGATGGCTGGAAGCAAAAATATTTAGAAAATGTTCATTTTGTACCAGAGATGAAAGTTGATTTATTTTCTACCACAGCAGCCATGGATAAAGGATATGTAATGAAATCCAATAAAAATAAATGTACTTTTATGCGAGATGATAAAGTTGAAGCTATTGGTCATAGAAATGGTAACTTATTTGAACTTGAAATAAAGGTGGTAACTAAAAACGATTGTAATTATATTGCAAACACCAGCAACAGTTCAAAGATATGGCACCAAAGGTTTGTTCATCAAAATATGAAACATGTGAAAGAGGTATTAAAATCAAGAAATGTTGAATACAAAGATGATGAGAACAAAATATGTGAAGGATGCTGTTTTGGGAAGCAGCATAAATTACCATATTTTGTTCTAATTTACCATATATTCCTGTATATTTGAAGCGATCAATAGACTATTTTTTATTTTGAAATTTTATTCAAAGTTAGTAATTATTATGGAATATCTGGTGAACTATCATCGTGAAAGTCGCAAAGCTTCGCGGGATTTTCTTCGGTACCATTGTGCACTACTTGCCTCAAAATTGCCGGGATTCTATAATTGGGCATGGCACCACCCATACAAAGTAAGTAAGTATTTTTGAATATCAGCAGAACTATAATTGTGACAATATTCAAACTTTATAGAAATCGATTTCTTATCACTGTTTAATGTTTAACCGAAAACGGGACGAATCGGAAAAGGGGGTGTGACACCACCCATACAAAGAAAACAATTAATTTCTAATATCTGGAGAGCTATAATTGTGGAAGTCTTCAAACTTTATCCGATTAGTGGGCATGGCATCTATCAAGGAATGTTAATAGTTATTTTCGAATATCTGGAGTACTATAATTGTGAAAGTCTTCAAACTTCATATGAATCAATTACTTATCACAGTATGAAGTTCATCGAAAATTGGGATGGATCGGAACTGGAGATGAGTCACCTCCATTACAAAGTAAATAGTCATTTCTTAATATTTTTAGAATTATAATTACAATATACTTCAAACTTTGTCCGAATATCTCTCTTATAGTTTTACATAGAGTTTAGCTAAAAATGGCTGGGATAGGAACAACTTGAACCATCCCATACAAAGTAAATATTTACTATTGAATATCTGGAGAACTCTAATAATGCAATTCTCAATACTTTGCATGAGTTATTTTGGTATTGCAAATGGGAGGTATCAGATCATGTTAAGTAAATAGTTATTTTCCAATATCTAAACAACTGTTAAAAGGTAGAGTCTTCTAACTTTTTATAAATTGCTTTCATATAATTTGTAGGAGTTTGACTTAAAATGGGATATCGTCGCCCACTGTAAAAGTATATGAACTGTAAAAGCATATGAAATTATAGCGAAGCGAAAGTCTTAAGAAAAATATAAAATCGTACGATAACTTTTATACATTCAAAGGCATAGGTTCCATGGGCAGCCGCTCCTCAAGCAGCTCACTTGGGTCCATTCAGATCTGATCCCATTGTGATTCAAAGGCATGGTCACAAACAAAAAATTCCGGTATTAATTTTATTAATTTATTTTTTTATAAAATCCTTACATATTTTTTTTACTACGACAGGTGCAGCGAAGCATGTACCTTATAATATTCAAAATACAATCCCACATAATACCACCATTTCTATTAAATAGTAATATAGATAATTATAGTTGTAATATATTTTTTTAAATTTTATAAAGTGTAAAAACAAAATCAATGAAATCTCCAATATACAATATTTGTTATCACAAATATGTTTAATAATTATCTCATAAGTACAGAAATCAATTCGTAAAGTGATTTCATAAATTCATAAGCAATTTTAGATTTACTTACCACTTCTAAGATTTGAACGTACTTGGGCATTTGCATTACACACACTACCCTTACGTTGCTGCACCGGATTACCCGACAATATATTGGCCGCATGTTCACGTCCCCGTATCATTAAACTTTCGGGATGATGCCAATTCTTTAGTAAACGCTGAGCACGCTGTTTTGGCAGGGCAGACAACAGAGACAGTTTCTTTTCAATGCCCTCCTTAGAGTCATCTATATCTATTGAAATTAAGCAAGTGAAAAAATTAATTTAATAAAATAATATTTCATGATGTATGGTTAAAGAGTTTAGTATTATAAGCCAGTTGAAATTCAAGTTAAAAACCTACCATTTATAATAGTTTTCATAACATCAACTTGTAATTCGAAAACATGATTTTGAACATACTGCAAGAACATGTCAAAAGAAAGAGCTCGATAACCCAAATAGGTGAAGAAGGAAGCAAAACCTTGAGGCAAAGGGAATGCTATAGAATCTACGGCTAAACAATAACGTTCCAATATAAGAAACAGGGAATACTGCTGGCCATTGCTCATTTGATCACTGTAATGCAAACATTTTTATTATGCTTATTAAATCGAAAAAATACATTTCTTTAAATATACATACATTAATTGAAAGCCTCTGGCTGTTTCGTGACGAGCATCCAAACCAGCTGCTCTACATACTAGAGAGCAAAGCGAACGTGAAAGATCCAACTGTGAGGTGACATATTGCGAGGCCACTGCATGAACATGGGCCGGAGCTTGCGAACGCTCAAAAAATGTTTCTTTAAGCCAGCGAAAGCCAGTATTCGGTTTGGAGGAATTTTTAACTATATGCACACTTAGTTCTCGCAGAGTCTGGAATTAAAAAGAAATATTTTATTAATGATGTAAAGATATTAATAAGTTATTAAACTTACCACCGACATAACATGCTCTTGCTTGGTAGCAGTGCATGATTCCATTTCTATAAAGGGCATTACCTCATTGCAATTACGACGACTAGCCGAGGAAAAGTCGTTTAAACTATTTCCTGCAGTACTAGGAGTCTGAGGTGTGGTGCAGCGTGAAAGAGCTTCGGGCTGGTAACAGGCCAAAGAAAACATTAGCTTTTCACTAACTTGTTCCACAGTAAAACGCCGTGTAGCACAATTTGTATTCTCCTTTTGACCGGCTTCATTTAAATGCTCCCACAAACGGGTCCATATATCAGATTTGTAGGGCGATAACCTTTGCTGAGGCGATAACAACATCATGCTGGTATTGTATAAACTTTCATGTGATATACCCACACTTATATCGGCCACCCGAGCTTGTATTGGTTTTGTGGCATCTGCGGTTGTTAATGGCAGAAATTTACACATTGTTAGGGCCTCCGAGGGTAAACCCCGCAGGGCCGATGCATAACTACCAGCAACTAGAGACTCTTTTAAAAGGGCCACCGTATCCAATGACAGGGGGCGTTCCATTATAATACTTAATAGCTCCGATAAAACATCCAATTGATCATTGGATGAGTGCACCAAAAAATGATGTATAATACTGAGACGATTATCTACCGAAGTATCATTGCGAAAGGCTTCAATTAAATGCGAACGTGGCACCGACAATGAAACTAAATCCAAAGTGGCCGTATCATAAGCCAATGAACCCCATTTACGACAGGGCACTAGTTGCGTTAATGGATTGCGATTGTGGGCCGGACATACAATGTGACAACAGGGTTCATGAGTCAAGCCCACATCCAAGAGATGTACAAAGAGATCCGGTTGAAAGACCAATAAATTGTGAGCACCATGTAAAGCAAATGTGGGCTTAAGTAAGCGAGCCTTTTCCCAGGGCACTCCAGGCATTACGCAATGCACCACACAACCATGATGTAGCAAGGTCACCGAATAAGCAAAATGCACATCAACTTTACGAGCATTAGTGGCCGAAGAAGCCGATGATCCAGCTGTTGAACTACCCGCCGACGGAGTTTCACTTTCATCCACATTCTTTGGTTGTATGGGCTGATACAAGTAATAATGACACACAAACAACATGCCACTAGGGTCTGCCAATATAATTAAATTTAAGGAAGTGTCATGCACACGTAACGGCATAACATCATCCTCATAGGTGGGATCATCTTCATTAAAAGATCCGGTCGGTAATTTGGGCAAATTTAGGGGAATATTAAGCTGTAACAAGATGTTTATTGTAAAATCCATATCCTCTTTGTAACTGTTAAATACTTACCACAGTTTCTGTGGGCAATTTATCATTAAACTGGAACGCCGACAATGTGGGACTCATGATGTTCTCGGTCACCTCATTTTCATTTTCGGGATCTAATAGGCTAATACTTTTGGCTTTTGGTTTCATGTGTATATAGTAGAGAGCTTGATTATCGCTGTCCCACTGGGCCCATGTGAAACTTTTGGCCAAACATTCCGATACCAATATGGAGGTGTCTAAATGCCAGGTTTCTTCTTGGTCAAAATCTAAATTGAATGCGGTCGGATCATTGGATTTTATAGTGCAAGTGAATTGTAAAATATCTGAAAAAAAGAATAATAATTTGTATGTGAATCAAATGTCATGTTTGCAGGATACAATCAAACTTACTCTGTCCATGTGTCATCACCAACAGCTTATCCTGCCACACCTTATCAAAACGATTTTCGGAACGCCATAAAAATTGTGTCATTACTTGACGGCGACATGGCTGCTTAAGCAAAAATGTAGATACGTCGCTCTCATCACTTCGTATTTCCACAATATAAGGGAAGTAATGTAATACTGCTTGTTTACCCTCCACATTTTCATTATCCTCAGACCATGGTTTCTTGGCCACATACGTTAGTAAACTCAAGGAGCTATTGACAGTGGCTTGCACCACTTCCACTTGTTCATTAAGACGATGTAGAATTCGTAAAGTTTTCTTAATAGCGTTAAAGTGACCGATGCATGTTTCTAGCACATTCCTTTCCAAGTGTTCAAATTGCCAAGAGGCTAACATGGAACCATCTTGTTCTTGGCCCAATACACGCCATTCGATGGCTTTATCTGCCAGTAGCCAGAAAAGATTTTGTTTACATTAGTGTGTTTTCAATAAATTATGAATTTTTTCTAACTTACCCGTATATCCCTGGCTGGCTAATAAGCCACAAAAGTTAGCTGCCAAATTTTCTTGTCGTAGCATTTTGTATAAAATTTATTTTAAAGATTTTTCATAAATTTTATCATTTTGATGTAGACAGAAATTTCTATTTTACACAAAATCAATAAATCTACATCATGTCAACAATTTAGATACTCTTGTAATTCACAATAGCGAATTAGAGTTTCTGACACTTGTTAAGATTACAGCTGTTAGAGTTGCCGAACTTTGCGATTTTCAGCAAAGGATTATGGGAATGAAAAGAAAATAATTTCCAAATGAAGTACAATTATTTATTTATTATTTGTTGTATTATTATATAAAATACAAAATAGAAATAAAATACATATCTATTTCCCAGTTTTATTTAAAATAAATTCATGAAATCTGTCTATCATTTCCTGGTTATCTTTAAAGCCTACAATTTCCTTAGCTGCATCTTTGGTCAACCACTTTAGTTCAGTATGTTCTTCGGACAGAACGGGTTCTTTAGCTGGATTTTTCAATTCAGCCAGCCAATATATTACAACTTTAGGTTTACCTTTGACTTCGTAATTTAACGTAATCGGATTATCTTTATATATAGTCAAATCATCTTCAGTATATCTGGTAAAAAAAAATAAAAAATATTTAAATTATTAAAGTTTTTTAACAAATTATAATTAATTTTGGGTAAATAAAATTAAATTTATTTAAGAAAATATATATATATATATTTTTTTTTTTTTTTTGTTTTAACATCGTGCTTTCTTCCCAGTCTTACATTTTATTGGATAAATTCACTGATATAGTAAATAGTAATTTTTCTTTGAAATAATTTATTTAGATTAATCTTAAAAATTCGTATACCCAAAAAGATCATTTGATAAATTGATTTTTAAAAATTTCAAATGATCTTGGGCTGAGATTTTTTTAATTGTTCACCATTACGTGTTTCAGATTCTAAGACTAATGGAATATGGTTTAGAAGTTATAAAATAATAAATGTAGTTGTTTAGCATGTGTCGAAGATGATTATGATATTATAAAACTTATAAATCTTCTTATGTTTTTTTATTGGTATTAACTCGGAATATTTGATTATTAAAGATATGAAATAAATGACAGTTCTCAAAAAAGTAATATCGAACCGTATGGTTATTATGACATTCTACAACCACTTTTCAATGGATGTGGTTTGCAGAGCGAGCAAAATAATACAATTTTCAATAGGCAATGAGTGTGATATATATTTGACGCTGTTTCCATCTAATTCATATCTGTGTAATCTGAACATAAATCTAGATCATCGAAACACCTTGCAATTTAATAATTTTTTTGGTGATGATAGCTCTCATAATTATAAGAACAAAAACGTTAAAATTTTTGCCCGCTCTCTCTTACTTTAAGAGTTATAGGAATTTAAATTCGATATACAGTTAGTCAACAAATTCATTTCACTATGGAAATATTTGAAAATTTTTTGAGTTAGGATGTAATTCTGCTAACAAATAAATTATTTTCATTTATTTTTGAGTTGCATATGTATTTAGAATTTGTTTTGAATATAGATTTATGAAAAAACACATAATTGATGAAACCATATCGGAAATATGAACGATTTTTTAAGAGTATCACTTTAAAACAGTGTCAAATAATTGTTTTCAAAATTCAATATAGTACCAGCCTTATAACAAAAATGCGGAATAGGTTTTGAAAAAAAAACTTATTTTTTTTATTAAATATTGTTTTTATTATAATAGCGTTATATCAAGATAAGCAAATTGCTCCGCATAAAACGTATTCACCATGCCAGGAAAGCGTACTGATAAAATTATAATACAGTTAATATACTATAATTTCCATAAAGGAAAATCCGCTAAACAGTTGGCTGAAATGTTTCGCATTCAACTCAGAACTGTTTACAACATCATATCCCGTGCCGAAAAGGAAGAAAGGCTGGAGTTGAAGAACTCAACTGGAAGAAAGCCAAAGGTTTTACATCGTCATGAAAAAATAATTATAAAAACGTTGACAATAATCCTCACATGAGCACAGGAATGCTAGCTAAACAGCTTAAAAATGACTGCAATGTGAACGTGTCACATGAGACAGTTCGTAAGGTCTTGCTAAAACACAAATACTCGTCACGGATTGCAAGAAAAAAGCCATTACTTTCAACAACTAATGTTGAAAAAATACTAAATTTTGCAACGAGCTATATCTCCTATCCAACCGAATATTGGAATGACGTAATTTTTTGCGACGAGACTAAAATTATGCTTTATAATCATGATGGGCCAAATAAAGTTTGAAGAAAGCCGCTTACTGCGCTTGAAAATAAAAATATTATTCCCACCGTAAAATTTGGAAAGTTATCTGTTATGGTATGGGGGTGTATTTCTAGCAGAGGGGTTGGAGAAATCAAAATTTTGGAAGACACAATGACTAAAGAAATTTATTTGGAGATACTGAAAGGTGAACTGACAAGAAGTGCTGAAAAGTTCGGATTTTATGACCCAGAAAAACCACACAAATTAAAATATAAACTATACCAAGATAACGATCCAAAGCATAAATCCTATTTATGTAGATCTTGGCTCCTGTACAACTGTAGCAAAGTTCTAGATACACCTGCCCAAAGCCCCGACTTAAACCCCATAGAGAATTTGTGGACACATTTCAAGAAAAAAGTTGCCAAAAGAAGCCCAAAAAATAAAAATGATTTAATAAGAATTATAAAAGAGGAGTGGGCCAAAATTCCTATGGAATATGACTTTTCAAAGCTCATTGCCTCAATTCCTAGGAGGCTACAAGCAGTTATTGCCGCTCGCGGTAGCCATACAAAATATTAAACATGGCGTTTTTTCATATTTTCTTGTGATGTTCTGTGTTTTGAAAACAATTAATTGACACTTTTAAAAGCACTTTTTTACGTTTTTTTGCTTTTTCTTTCTGGAAATATTGGAATATTTAATTTTTTGTTTGTCTTTAAGTAACACATACATGTAAAAGTAGGAAATTTAAAAAAAATAAAAAATTACTTCTTTTTTACTGTTTCAATTGACTTGTTTATAAACTAAATTAATAATTTTTTTATTTTGAAAAGAATTTGTTGACTAACTGTATATATTAGTAAATTCCTTGAATAGTGTTTCTAAATTACTTTAATATGATATAGAACATGGTATTGTTTATTAACATTGTTGACCAAAAATTCCTTTTTGAATTTTAATGAAGCCGGTGTTCGGTACACCCCAGAGTTTAAAGTCCCATCGCCCGGCCGAAGGCCGGCAATAAAAAAATATGATATTAACAGAAAAAAAAAATATAAACTGTTACTGGGATCTTGATTTGCTCCATAACACTGAAATGTGTCATCATTTAATCAAGTTTACAAATAAAATATCCAGCACTTACCCGGCTTCTTCTCTGGTTTCACGAGCAGCAGTAGTATAATCATCTTCGCCAGGATCAACATGGCCTTTTGGGGAACTCCAATGATAACTACCATAAGATGCTTTTAAAAGCAGATATTCTATTTCATCGCGCAAACGACGAAATATTACAAATCCTGCAGCTCTTTTAACCATTTCGATTTTTAACAAACTAATCTAAGGTTTTCTTATAAAAGTAGGATTAACAATCACAAATCCAATTACTAGAAACAGCTGACAAAATATTCTTAAAACAATAACAAAAAGCAGCTGTTAAGCTATTGTGAATTGTAAATATTAGAGATGACACTTTGAAGCAATGGAAAAATAAAAACTGTCTAATACAAAAAAAAACACGAATTTGCTTATCAAAACAAACTAAACTATGATAAATAAATAAAAAAAAAATATAGCAACTTTGTGATAAGAATTCTTGCCTATTGTATTAAAAATAACACAAATAATTCTAATGTATGAGTAATTTTAAAACGGATCTCAGCATAACTCCGAAACGCTCACATAATGTAGTTTAGTGTTTTAGAATTTTAAGCCTACCTAGAAACTTGTGTACAAAAATGCTAAAAACCAGTGTTAATAGATGGAAAAAGTTATTAATTTTAATTATACTGCTGGTCTTGTTTGTCTTAATACTGAGGCAATTGTTACAAGATCATGATGAAAAGAAACGACAACGTGAATTGCAAAGATCAAATGCCATTCCATTGATAATATGGTGGACACCGCTAATGAGCGGCTATACGGAGTCCCGTATGTGTGATAAGTACTTTTGTAAATTTACTGCACACAGAGATGAAATAGATAATGCTAAGGTAAGTTAAAGGCAGCAGCAGGTGTTTATTTTTAAAGGTATTAATATTTACTTTTTAAGGGCTTTCTATTCTACGGATCTGATGTAAAGATTGATGACTTTCCTTTACCACGTCAACCTCATCATTTGTGGGGTCTAATGCACGAAGAATCTCCTCGAAATGTTGCTTTTATGCCATACAATGATTGGCTGCAACACTTCAATATTACCTCCACCTTTAGTCGCCATAGTAATTTACCACTGACCACTTATTATTTGCCAAATCCCGATAATTTAACCACACCCGCCTACACTGTTCCTATTGGAGAGAAATCTAGACATAAAGATCAAGCACTTGTGTTATTTATGCAATCGGATTGCGACACCATGTCCGCACGTGATGATTATGTTAAAGAGTTGATGAACTTTATAAGTGTGGATTCGTATGGAGCATGTTTAAATAATAAAGAATTGCCAGAAAGGTAAATAAGAAATAATTTTTTGTATAAAAAAAGTTATTAAAAGTTAAATTTAAATATCTGGATTAAATAATAAACTATAATTGTTGTGAATATAAATTAATAGTTTCAATATTAATATATATTTTTTCTTTTAGTTTACAGAAAATACAACATGATTATCTTAACCATTTATATGCTCCCCAACTTTTGAAATTTATGGCTCGTTATAAGTTTATCATTGCATATGAAAATGGCGTGTGCGATGATTATATTACTGAAAAATTTTGGCGTCCCCTCATTGCTGGCTCCATACCCATTTACTTTGGTTCTCCAAGTATTGCAGTAAGTTCTTAATAACAACTTTCGATTTAAATACACCTATTTTATAAAAATTTAATTTCATATTATAGGATTGGTCCCCAAATGAAAAATCATTTATCGACATCTCTAACTTTAGCAGTCCCGAAGCATTAGCAACATTTTTAAAGGAATTGGACTTAAATGATAGAGCTTATAATTCGTATTTAAATCATAAGTACAATATCTTGCAACCTATTGCCAATAAACGACTTTTGAATGAACTCGGTCGTCGTAAATCTGCCATGTATAGTGACAATCAATTTCAAAGTTTTGAATGTGCCATTTGTTCTCATTTACATGAACATGGCACAAGTCAAAAACTCATGGCCAATGAGCAGCATTATCAATGTCCTCACAAACCCGTTTATCCACCCATGACTAATAAGGCATCAAATTATGAAGATTGGCTTTCGGTAATGTCAATTGGAAAATGCAAAGCTGCACTATTGGATAAACTACTTAAACGTAACAAAAATTATACCAAAGACGAATTTATGGATTTATTGACAAAGGAAGTAACATTGGGTAAATGTTAGAAATATATATAAATATATGTAGTATTTACGTATGTGTAAATTTAATGTTGTTTTAATGGATAAAAGGGTTTCAAAA
The DNA here is from genome assembly GCA_942486065.2 of Calliphora vomitoria. Lineage (NCBI taxonomy): Eukaryota > Metazoa > Arthropoda > Insecta > Diptera > Calliphoridae > Calliphora > Calliphora vomitoria. Next base: position 44,588,163 of record OW818030.2, on the reverse strand, counting down.
CTAAAATGAAAATTTATTTCGATTTGTTTTGGATTTTTCGTAGTTTTTTTCTAAATGTACGAGTCATATAGAATTATACATAGAGACGAGACATTCCGATTTGTCAAACAAAAATACAACAAATCATATGTCTGACACAACAACAAAATACATTGTCTAGCATGTATTTTGTTGTTGCAAGAGTTAGGTTTTTAACAACAGACTTAGGTTTTTGACAATTACGTCTCGTCTCTATGTTACCCTATGGTACGAGTGTTGTTTTTGTTTTCACATAGTTTTTCTTACTAATACATTCTCATTAATTATTTTTTTGACGACTGAGTTAGGTCTTTGTGAGGAGAGCTTCCGATCTATGAGTATTTATCTATGGTACAAACTTTTTTAATGTAATCAAGTATGTGATGAAAATCGTTTTAGAAAACGAAACCGAAAACATTTGTGATGAATTTTTTACTTCCGTTTTGTGTTTTGTTTAAAGCTGTATTTTAATACTTTCCTATACATGTATCCCATTTGTGTATTAAATTATTTTAAATTACTTGTTATTTGTCATGTGTGCTAAATTTAGCACTTTTTGGTCGAACAGACGCCGAATATATTAAAATATATAGTTAAAATAGGATGAACTGTTGAAGAAAGTCGACTTTTCATAAATAGCTTATGTCGACTATTCAAACATTTAAATAAGTACATTTTGAAATGTTTAAGTTATTACCTTTATAGACTTTTCGGTTACATGAAACACACAATTATGTCTCCTAATAATTATCCGATGACTAAGATATGGACAATATTTAAATGGTCATTTACAATATATTTTTAAAAATTGCCATGCCTGATATCTTAGCAAAATTCCCGAAATCTGGCAACCCTAAATCCCGTTTGACAGCCAGCTGATCAGGCACATGTCACCGTTAGTTTTTTGTTTTGGTCTTGCTGTTACATACACATTCCTCCCATCAAATTTAAGGAAAATTACAAGAAATTACATAAAACGAAAATTTATAAATTAATAATACCATGTTAAATATTTGTGCAAAAACTTTGTGGAGATGTCATTCATTAAAGCAAACGTACAAAATCTTAGCTCTGCAGAATTACGCATCGTTTAGTGTGAAAGATATTCTGTATGAGACCTCGGATGAAGCCGGTACATTGCTAACACGTTTTGCCAAGCATGTAGCCCAAGAGCGTCAAAAGGTTTGTGAGCAAGTGCCCAGCGATGTGAAATATTCCGATTATTTCCCCATAAGTGATGTGAAATATTTCCATAAAGAATTACAAAAAACGCCCAAGGAACAACTAGCAGCCGTTATAATTTATGCTTCCACTTATCGTTCCAATGCTGAACCCGCCAAATTTGCCATCATACTAAATGAACTTGATAGACATGCTGCGGATAATGTTGAGGACATGAATGCAGATACTATATTGAGAACGTTGTATGCATTTTTGTTTCTCATACCAAATTGGATGACTCGCTTAGATTTCTATGGACGAGCCATGCAACGTTTACATGAAGAGTTCAATAAGGATGCCAACAAATCCAAGGAACAGTTTGTTCAGTTATGTTTTTACATGGGTTTAAGTAAAAAGCAAACAAAATTCAATGTTAACAAGTTGTTAAAATCTCTCTTGGATGAACATCTAAGTGTATATATGAAGGAGTTTAGTACCATAGATATGGCCTTGGTGAGCAATGCTGCCTATAAGACATCTACCACCATAAAAAATGAAGATTTCGATCAGCGTTTATTAAAAGAAGTCCTGGACATTTCGAATACCTCAAATGGAAATGATGCTCTGTTGGTTAATTTCATCAAATCTATGCGTTTACAACGCTTACGTTCCCCCATAGTGTGTGAATATATTACTAATATCTGTCAGGATGCAGGAAAACTACGACAACTGCAAGCCAGAGGCCAGGTACACTTATTTGCCTATCTGGCTGAAAATCTATGGGACAGTAAAAACTGCACTCAACCTCTAGTAGATACAATTACTGAGCAATTGACACTTTCCCGCCATAGCAATAGAAGTTATACTCCATCAATAAGGGGCAAAGATATTGCAACATTTTTATGGTCATGCGCTCAGTTGAATTGTAGTTTATCTTCTATACAATTCCGCACTATAGAAAATAGCCTTATTGAAAAACTAAATGCCAATGAATTTAATTATTTCTCCGATCATCTGGTAGACTCTTGTTTGTCACTGTGGACATTGGGCTACAAGACCAAAGAACTTTTAAAGGCTGCTGTGCAGCTCAAATCTGAATCAACTAATAAACGTCAACAACCTAAAGTAGACAGCCGTATTACCGTGCTATTATCGGCAGCACAAATTGAAGAACCAGCTTGGTGTGCAACTGTGATCAAAGGCTTTGAAGCTTTTAATGTTAAAGCTAAATTCCCCTCATATCTTCTAAATAATCAAAACATACCTTATCAAGAGATTATAGGTCAGCTATTAAAGGAAGAAACTGTGTCATCTGCTAATCTCACATGTCCCATCAATGGAATTAATATACCAGGCATTCATGTCAAGTTGTCTTCTCCCCCCGATGGTCAATTATTTTTAGAGTTTATGACACCATCACAATCACTACATTTCTCTAAAGAACCTGTTGCAATTTTAAGATTAAAACTGCGTCTTTTGGAGTCCTTGGGTCATAAAGTTAAAGTGGTAAGTTTGTGCTGCATAGAATTCCAGTTAATTCTATATTAAATTTGTTTATAATTTTCTTTCAGTTATCTTCAACTAATATGCTTGATCCTCAAAGTTTAAAGGAGGCAATAACAGAAAGTGCAGAGCATGGCGAACATATTAAGGAACCAGCCAAAAGTAGTATTAAGGCTTAAATCATGTAGTTGTAGAGACATTAGTATTTCAAAATTTGTTATTATGTTATTTGTGTATATTGAGTACCTGGTAAAATAAACTTAATATGATGAGTTTATATCAGACGCTTTGTTTAATTATATGGATTTAATAAATTTAATTTTAGTTTTTGAAATATACAATGGATGGTTATTTAAAAGGTTTTATAATCAAGACATTTCATAATTGAAATCCCAAAATTTTGTCCCCAACATTTTATTATAATAAAAGAACAAATTTTTCTAACTTTTTGTATTTACAGTGCCTTTGTAAAAATATATTTGCAATTTTATTTTTTCTAGTAAAAATAAAGAAAAACTGAAATAATACTGCATATAATCATCCTTATCGTGGTTCGCGTAAACGTCTTACGCCTACGAATGTTTCGTACTAGATTAAAGATAAAATGCAAACTGTTTCTTTAATCTAGTACGAAACAGTTGTAGGCGTATGACGTTTACGTCAACCACGATATGGGTGAATATAAAACCGATTAATCGTTTTTTTTTTCAGCTAAAGTCGTATTCGAAACCGGTATATTATTTCTATCGTCCAAAATTCAGTTTTTGATAATATAATCCTGAGTCTGTATATTTTTTAAAGTTTTTAAGTTTTTTTTAAGGCTGGAAAACTTGATTTAGTGAAAACAATACTGTATTCTGTAAAATACTGTTTTCGTTGCTATAAATAGGTCAAGTTGCGGAAAATTACATGATCATTTTAACAGAAGTCATTGCAAAACTAAGGAAAAGTAAGACAGTTACAATTCCATATTTTTGTACTTTCCATTGATCGTACTGTCCTTTCTTTTTGTCCTAATAACTTTCATCTGTCCTAATAATTTCATAGGGATACATTTAAAATTAAATCAGTGCCGAAAACCAATTTAATATTTGGTGTCATAAAAATGCGGGATTTTTTTTTAAATGTTTACTTTTTATTTTGAAACATTTGTACAATATAAATTTATTCAAAGTATTGGCCATTGATAGCTATGACCTTTTCCCATCTTTCTGGCAACATATGTATTCCGTCCGTTTTAACAGGTATTGCAACATGTGGCCGATTGTTGTAATGATGAAATATTACGGTTTCATATCTGGCCGCAGATTGTGGGCGTTTTTCGGCCAATGCACGCTTCAAACGAATCAGTTGCACTCGGTACAGGTTCCCTATTATGGTTTGGTCATATTTCAACAGCTCTTATTAGATAAGACCCTTTTACTCCCACCAAATCACAGAATTAGCGTCATGGATATTTGGCTTTGGTGTCGATTCGGGTGGTTGGTCAAAAATGATTTTCCTTTATAGCGTTCAAGCATAATTTCGGACATGCAAAATCGTCTTTCAAGGTCTCGGCTTCAAATCCTATGGTACCCAGTTTCCCTGCTTTTGGATGAATCCTGCTGCTCGTAAACGTTTTGAAATTGCTGCTAAAGTAGCACCCAATGATTTAGCAAGCTCTTGTTGAGTTTTACAACAATTTTCATGGAGTAATGCCTCCAATTCTCGCTCTTCAAACGTTTTTGGCTAGCCTGGGCGATCTTTGTCTTCCGTGTATAATGTTCAATTACTAAGTAAGAGTGAATGGCAGATATGTACCCTTCATCTATTGTAAATCCCGCATTTTTAAGACATTCACCCAATATTTGTTGACTTTAGTCAAACCCTTTGTTTCTATATATTTTTTTTTAATTTTTGATATTAAATTAGAAAATGTCCTAGAAACAAATAAGTCCCGAAATGCAAGTGAATAATTTTTGTGTTTTTCACGAAATTTAGAAACCATGTGATGAACATTTTTAAAAACAGATAACAATTTTTTAAAAAATAAAATCTGTTTACACGAAATATGAATAAATAGTATAGAGTCAAAATTAAAACTGCTTAAACATTTAAAATCCCCAAAAATTTGATAAAATGCTTGTATTATCCCCAAATTTTGTTGAAATCCCCAAATCCCTCCCCACGAAATTTTGTCCCCAAATTATTCATCAAATCCCCAATTTGGGGAGAAATCCCCACATCTGGCTACACTGGTTAGCAGTTTAAACATTTAGTGTTGCCATACTTATAAACAATACAAATAACCGCATGCTATCAACATTGTTGATAAGTAGTAGGGTTCTATAAGTCGATTGTTCGATTGTTCGAACAATCGACTTTTTGCTGAAAAAAGTCGAAAAGTCTAAGTCGACTTTTTGGTCACAAAAAAGTCGAACATTCGATTAGTTATCACAAAAGTCGAATAGTCGATAAAAGTCGAAAAAAGTCGAATAGTCGATAAAAGTCGAAAAAAGTCGTCATTTAAGATTGTTAAAAAAATGTTTAATTGCAACATTATACTAAAACAAAATATGCACAGAATAACATAATAATTTTATGTTATTGCAATTTGGTACACTTACATTTTTTCTAGTGTATGCAAAAATAAATAATAAGTAAATGTTCATAAAAAAATGCTCTTTCTACATATTATATATTATCGCCTTAATACATTTAATTTTTATTGCTAAACATTACACAAGGCGCATCAATAAATGCAGAAACCATGTATTTTTTACAAAAAATGGTAAAAAGTGGAAAAAAGTCGAAAATAGTCTGAAAGTCGAAAAAAGTCGATTTAACTAAAAAGTCGAAAGTTCGAAAAGTCGACTTTTCATAAATTACCAAAAGTCGAAAGTTCGAAAAGTCGACTTTTTAAAAATCGAAAAAAGTCGAAAGTTCGAAAAGTCGACTTTTTGTTTCAACTATAGAACCCTAATAAGTAGAAGCTTCTACTGATGGACGTGTTTATAAACATGATGAATGCTGCAGGTAGTCGTTACAGACCGTTAAATTCAAATCGCTATTGCACATTCGTAACAGTATAAAAATTTTGTCCTGCTAGATTTTAATTTAGAAAATGGTGCGATTTGCGATTTGTCAATAAATCGTTTTTGAAAATCGCTCTTTTTTAAATCACATGATTTACAGAATAGGGTGGTTACTGCGTAACTCAATCCGAAAACGGAAATGTCCGAAATTGTGTGCTAAATACATTGTAATTCTAAAAGATTTCCTTTCGAATCGAATTAGGGATTAGTGGTGGGTGGTTATTTTACAAATTAGCTCAGATAAGTTAAAAAAAGCATTGACAACTTTGAATGGAATTAAGTTGTCGCTTATGGGAGGTTGGAGGTCAACAGTAAGTTGACATAGTGCTACTGATAGCTAACCTTAATCAAAATAATATAACTATGAGCAAAGGCCATACAAACGTAAACCCATTTCAATTCATTGCTGAACAAATAAACAATACGAAATTCATGCTTGGATACAATTTCCGTATTAAACACGTTTGAATTGTAAACTTTTTTTTATCTAAAAACAAAAAAATAATTAAAATAAACTCCCAGTACAACATCTTATGACGTTACCAAAAACGTGTGCAAAAATTCAAACAAGCAACAAAGTTTTGTAAATTATTTGTTTCATTTAAATGTATTTAAAAAAAAAACTTTACAAACATACATACAAATTGTAATTTATTTAATTATACGTTCACAAAACATTTATTTGCCAATCTCTTAATGAACGTTTTAGTATGACGATATATTCATACAATTTTTAATTAATTTTATGTTTGTGTGTTTTTTGTAACTTAAAAATAAATGAAAACAATTTCGAAATAATATAATTATAATAATAATAATAATGACTAACAAACATTAATTATTAAAATAAGAGTAGTACAAGTAAAATACACACAAAATTGAATTTAATGTATAAAAGAGTAATTAAAGAAATAAAATTATGATAATTATAAAAAAGAATTAAAATTAAAACTACATATAGTACATAATTACATACATATGTACAATTTAAAATTGCATTAATTACTTTATTGCACAAACATTAAAAAAAAAATAAACAAAACAAATATTAAAATATGAAGATTTACTTAACCGACTTAATTTTAGCCCTTAGTATTACAAATGAAGCTATTCTAAATAAAAGAACAATTACACATAAAGCAATAATATCATTCCAGAATTGATCGCCACGCATGGTAATTTCCTCCAAAAATTTACGGGGATAACTTTAAAATAGAAGAATTTTAATAAAATTACTATTCGTTTTGATATAATAATGCATAAATTACACCTACCGATAATGGCAGTAGGGTGCCTCTTCACACTCCAATGTTCCCCGATTTTCACCCCAAATGGCTCCGACAAATCCCTCTAAACCATAGCGCAGATACGAAATATGACTGCCCCATTTCAAATAACCGGGCATATCACGCAGTGTTACACCGAAACCAGCAAACATCATCATGGGTATGGTTAATACGGGAGCCAAGAATGTACCATTCACCACATCAAACCAGGCACCCACCATTAAACCAAAACTTTGACCCACAAACACCGTAAGAACACTAATGGCAAAGAACATCCAAAATCTGAACCATTCCATGGGCTGATAACTCCACAGATAAATTATCACGGTAAATAGTAAACTACCAACAATCTGTTGTCCAAATAAAATAGGTTATTAAATATAAATAGTTTAAGAAATGTATCTTCTAAGTTTTTTTTTACCGATATGGGAAGATCCAGTAACGTGATTGATGTATAATAGGCTTTCAAAGAATACCAACGATTGAAGTGCTCCTTTAGTAATATAGACATTTCAATGGGGACTGTAAATAGATATAAATTTGGTTAAAAATTAAATCTTTAAAAAGTATAGAAATGTTAAATCTATCACGCCCCTGCCGACTATATAAGCGTTACTGAGAGGATAAAATAGAGTAATTATTTTATTCTTTTATTATTTTATGCTGTGAGACTAAATCCTATTTGTTCGTGGTCTGGTAAGGACCTTGGACACTCTAGGATACTGAATTACTATGGGCACATACATGGTAATGTCGATTACTGCATCGCAAAACCTTTTTTCGATAAGCGTTTCCATATTATGATCCCGAATAGGGTTTTATGGCAACGCGGACTCTTCCCCCCTGCTGACGGCATACACAGATGGCTCTAACAGGGTCGGTGGAGGTTTCTACATTGAAAACTTTGCGATAAAATCCTTCTTTAGGCTACCTAACTTCTGCACTGTTCTTCAGGCGGAAATTACTGCCATTAAACGTACATCCAACTGGCTGAGGTATTATCGAATATCTGGTGATATATGTATATTTACTGACAGCAAGGCTGCCGTTAACGGAATAGCGGGTGTCTTTACGACATCTAGGTTAACCGAGGAATGCCGAATATCCCTAAATGAGATAGCGAGACATTCTAGGATAACGCTAATATGGGTCCCTGGACATGATGGAAATCAGGGTAATTGTATAGCAGATGTTTTAGCCAAAAGGGGTGCGATGATGAGTGAGGAGGCGATCGACCCCTTTTCTGGTATTTCCCTTGTTAAATGCAAGATGGCTGTTCAGCAGAAACTATATGAGACTGCACAAAACAGGTGGACTAATGAACCTTCCTGTGCTACAGCGAGGTCGACTTGGCCCGTATATGATGCCAGCAGGACGAATCTACTTCTAGATTACCGTCGTGAGCAAATAAGGCTAATTGTCTCATTTATTACAGGACACCGTTTTTATCACTCATGCTAGAAGAATGGGCCTACGGTATAATGATTACTGTAGAAGCTATTCCTTCATCCGGGAATCTGGTTGGTTTAATTTGGAGTCAACGGAAGTACTGCAAATCACAATGGGATCAGTTTTGAATGGAACCTAACCTATATTTCCTCTATGATTCCGGTTTTTTGTGAAAAATCTACTAATTACCTCTGACATTTGAGCACATACTGAGTAATATGCATTTTTCTAAGTTGCATTATACATCGTGGGAAAGGCCCTTGAAATGCCTTTTATTTTATATTATTTATGCACGGAACTTAGTATCTAAAATATATTGTAAATTTAAAGCCACGCCCGCTCGAAAAAAGTCTTCGGTCATGTATGTTAAGATTTTGATGATTCTTTCAATAAAGCAACTCAAAAAGTATTTCTGACTTATTTGAGTTCCATACGTTAACTGGGAACTTTCAAAAGTAAATTTTTGGGTAGAAAATGGAGTTATTTATAGGTTTTTGCTTATATATATTATTATAGGTCTATTTTGCTGATCTTTTTTTCGCTGATTTTCGATCAATATCAAAATTCCTTTGTCTATATCGGTTATTTGGGGGCTTTTGAAAACCTACATATTTCTATGCTAAATCGAGACCGCTATGTTTAAATACTCAATATTTATAAACTTTTTGAGTTCACAAAGTTTTATATAGTATTAGCACTCATGGTGAAGTATAAAATCTTGGTGAAATCACTTTTCAATCACACATTTGATGAAATAGGGATAAAATCCACAGATTGTCTGTCAATAGTACTGAAAATTTAAAAAAATGGCCATAATATTTAAGATATTTCACTATTGGGTCATTTCGATGTACAAGAAAATCAGGGGTTCATCAAGTTGTTTGTGTTAAATTTTGAGACACCGATTTTTGCCATTTCCTTCTAACCGCATCTGATTAAGCTTTCTTCGATCTAACATTTCCAATGTATTTTTGTCATGATGAAATTTCCAAACTAGGGGCATATTGTCCTCTGTATATGGATACATAACATGGTTTAAAATGGATTTGTATCCGGTCATAGTATCTTTTATGTTATGTATTGGATCCATACCTTGGCGTGAAAAACAACTAACTCGTTTTTTTATCCATTTTTTTGAATCTGAATTACTAAGCATTAACATAGACAATATTAATACCTAATTAGAAACATTTCAAAGGCCTTTCCAACGGCATATACAACGCCATAGAGCTGTAATCTTTATCTTAGTATACTTCGGTGAAGGGTATATAAGATTCGGCACAGCTGAATGTAGCTTTCTTAATTGTTTTAGTCTTCTTTCTTGCAGATGTTTAAAACTTTCCATTGTTTTCCAATGATAAGAAGTATAACTGCATTCTATGAATGTATTTTTGTTATACTTCAATGGTTTTAAACATAGAGTATTATACATAGAGACGAGACACTCCCATTTGTGAAACAAAAATACAACAAATCATATGTCTGATACAACAACAAAATACATTGAATAGCATGTATTTTGTTGTTGCAAGAGTTAGGTTTTTGACAACAGACTTAGGTTTTTGACAATTACGTCTCGTCTCTATGTTAATCTATGGTTTTAAAATTTACTGTATTTTAATAGAAACCCTATTAAATTTTATTTTGTCTTAGTAATATAGATTTATATTTGGTAAAAGGTCATGTTTTTGAAAACTGAAATCAGAGAATAAAGTTTTCAAAAAAGAGAAAGTTAAAGTGTATATATCACAGTTTATTACAGATTTGACAGTTGACAAAAAAAAAAATATCGAACCGTATGGTTATTTTGACGTTTCGCAACCACTTTTCTATGGTTGTGGTTTGCAGATCGAGAGAAAAAAATACCATTTTCAATAGGCAACGAGTATGATATATATTTGTCGCTTTTTCCAAACCACAATAATTTTGTAAATTTCTTTTGTTTGTTTTCTATTGTCATATTATTGAAACCAGCTGATACATGTGTATCTGTATAATCTTGAGTCGCAAAGTAGGTCTGGGTTGATTAACAACTCGCGCGTCATTGCAATAATTTCTTAAGTGCAGTCAGGCCCGTTTTCGTTTTTTTGCCTTCGACAATTTTGCGTCTCACTATGGCACGTGTGTGATGTAAGGCTTCGTATAACGGTTCATGTTCTACGTCGTTTGCACCAACCGCGTGTCTTTTAATTTATGTGAACCCTGGTGGAGACCATATAAAACTCAACATCTATATTGGTGGAGTACCATTTAAAACTTAAATCGTAAATTGGTGGAGTACCATTTATAACTCAACTTATCAACTGGTGGAGTACCATTATCACTTTTTATATTAATAATAAGGTATGACGATATAGGTCGACGTACTTGAATCGACGTGGGATACCCTGGCGTTTTGCGTATTGCTTAGCCATTAACTTTTAAATTCATAAAAAAAATCTGTATAATCTGTGATACCTATAATTTTTTTTTTTGTAAAATTTCAAACAAATTTAATTTTATCAAATTTTTTCATAACTTACATGTTAGAACCGTCAACATCATTGTGGTCATGGAATGATGAATTAATATAGCAAATAATAAATTATAATTGTCTATCACCCGAGAACCCTCCTTGCCCGAATTGGCGTACACTGCACCCAATATGATGGCCACAAATACATTGACACCAATACGCAAATGGGTTAATGTTGTATCACGTTTTGCTTTTATGTAACCACGATGCATTAGAACCGACAGCTGATTAAAATAACTGGTATCTTCCAAAGAGCGCTTTTTCGTCTTTTTCGGTATCGGATATTTACGCATTAGTTCTTCGGATTTTAATATACTATCGGGATTGTTGAACCATGTTAAACAGTTGCCATTTTCAGATGCTGATATTAATGTTTCAACTTTATCCTGGCCGTATTCACCGCAGGCTAATTCTATGACTGAAATTGGTATAAATATTTAATAAAAATCTTATAATTTTTTTAAAGATTTGTAAACTTACTGTAATCGGCAGGATTGTGATACATGGGACAGGGTAAATCGACAGTTTGTAAGAATGGCACCAAACTTTCAGTGCCGCCCTGATAGACACAATTACCAGCAGCTAAGACATAGACTTGATCGAAAATTTGGAATAATTTGGCAGTGGGCTGATGGATGGTACATATGATGGTACGTCCTTGTTGGGCAAGTTTTTTACATAACTCTAAAACTTTGGTGCAAGAGCTGCTGTCCAGACCTCTATATATTGAATATGGATAAATATTTTAAGATTATTAGCAATTTTAAATAAAGTTATTTGATTAACAAACATAATAAAATATCTAAATACTGCTACTTTAATTTAGTAATAACTTAACTATCACAAAAGAAAACTTACGTTGTGGGTTCATCCAAAAACATCACAGTTGGATTATTAATAAGTTCCATTGCAATAGAGAGCCTCTTCTTTTGGCCGCCCGATAAACGATTTGTCATGGTTTGATCATGATCGTACAGGCCCAACAATAATAAAATATCTTCTATCTACAATTCAAGAAAAACACAAACTTTTAGTTTCCAGAAAATATACCAAACAATAATTTTTAAACTTACTCTGGATTCTTTTTCCTCATATGAAACATTGCGTCCCAATTTAAGATCGGCTGCAATGTGCATATTTTCATTAACCGTCAACAAAGGTTGTAAACGATCATCTTGTGTAATGTAGCAGGACATGCGTCTAAAAGTGGCTGTAATAATACAATTTTAAATAAATTATGTTGCCTTCTTTATGTTTTAGAACTTACCTAAATCTCTACGTCTGCCATTTACTAATAATGAACCATCTACACCTGTTGTTTTAAAACCGGATAAGGCATCTAAAAGTGTTGATTTACCAGCACCAGAGGGTCCCATAATTGCAATTAGTTGACTACCAGGGAATTTTCCCGAAACATTGTGTAAAATTTCTTTATTTCCTGAAAGTACAAAGAATTTTTTACATTTGAATGGCATGGTTTTATTTTATTTTTTATAAAATATAATACTATCCAAGAGATCTCTAAGAACATAGCACAGTGGTTTAGAAACTTATTATTTTGGAAATAATTCGGTAGCTCGTGAACGATTAAAGATATCTTATAGTTTTTGAATTGATTTGTATTAACATGGGGTCGTAGTTGTAATGGGGACTTGTACCTACAAAAAATTCAGTTCTTGGTATTATAATGATGTTTTGTTAGTTTTTCGGGCTGAGAAATATGTAATTAAACTTTTTATCCCAAAAATTTATCTTTGAGATATTTAAATAATAAAGGGTATTTCAGTAGGAAGCGCTTACTTTTTCGATTTGTTTTTATTCGTTTGAAAGGCCCATCGATGCCACTATGTATGGAATATACCATTGTGCAAATGTCGTCTGGGCTTCGTTGGGTGTCGCACATCCAAAATGTCCAATTTTCCATGACTCTGGACATAAATCATGCTGAATTTGACCGATGGTATGGGTTATGTTAGCTTTGAGGGCCGCTGTGGTTTGTGGCTTATCCGCAGACCTGCGACTTAAGATGTCGGTGACCAGTTCACGTCACCTCTACGTGAGATGACCATGCCTTCAATTCGCTCGTATAGAATGTGACATGAACTGTGTGGCAGGTAGCGCAGTCCTGTTGAAACCACATGTCGTTGGTGTCCATATCATCCAATTCAGTTAAAAGATATCTATCTATATCGCCAACAACGTTCTCAAAAAATATGGATCGATGACGTTCTCAAGGAAATTGGACGCTTTTGGATATCATGCGGATTTGTATCGTCCCAAATTCACCAATCCAGAAATGTGTCTCACCGTAAAAATTTGTTGTGCCAAACGGAAGACCCATTTTGATAAAACAATTTTATCATATTGCACTTGTTGTTGAACGCTACATCACTCCATGGTGATTTGACAAGACAAACTGAATAAACGACAGCCAATTCAACAGATGTAGCTTAAACAATATGGTCGCTATCAAATGTCAAAGTTCGGAAGTTCCTTTATAATCCTATGTACCTACCATTTTAAAGACAATATTTTCATCATTAAAATAATATGTATATTTTTGTAACGTTTTGAAGTTTCATTCAATATTCAAAACCCTTTATTTGTGGACCGGAAAGGGTCAAATTTTTAAAATTATAGTTTTTCATGTATTTCTAAAACAGTAGGAAAGATAGGCGTGGCCAAATATAATGAAATAGTGAGAAAAAAATAAAAAGTGTTGGATTCCTTTAGACCAAGCTTGGTTGGTTACCGATTAGAAACGGTAAAAAGTTAAAGCTAATTTGGTTTATTTCTGTAACGGTGCATTAGCGGCAATGGTATTTTGGCCTACAGTGGTCGCTAAAATGTTAACGGTTTATTATGTTATTTATTCGGTCTTAAATTTTATAAAATTTAGAAAAATTAAAAATAGGGAAGTTAACAAAGTTAGTATTGTATTACAGTTTAACTTCCGTAGATTTCAAACAAAAGTGGTTATTTTCATAAAATGATTATTTATACAATAGAATAACGGTAACGGTAGTTGAGCAGAAATGGTATTTTAGCTGTAACGGTAACCAACCTTGATTGATTCCTCTTCGAGATGATTTTCCGAGAATTATTTTTTAGAAGTTTCTTGAACATTTTTTCGGGAATTTTATTATTTTTAAAGTTTAAAGCTACGTACACACGGTTGTCAGATTGTCAGAAACATGCTCAGAAAATGGTTAACACAACCATGAGAACTTATGTTGAAACATATGGTTGTAAACCATTTATTGAACATTTTCTGACAACATTGTAAGAATATGACAATCGTGTGCATAGCTTAACTATTATTTCCGCACATATAAAATAGATTCTTGAAGATTTGTTGTCTATCCAATAGATACTTTCGATAAAGACAACATTAAAATTTTATCATTTAGACTGAATCGAATATGTATTATCAAATAAATGTTTCTCTTTCGAAACGAATTTCTTAGTCGAGTGTGGTAAATCCGGTCAAATACCTCTATTATTATATAAACCCTTAAAAAAACGATGGACCAACATTGGGCAATCAAAAATATTGCATGCATCTTTTGCAACACAGGTTTTTGTCTTAATTTAGGAAATGAACAAATGTTTTTATTATTTTCGATAATGGAACAAATCCGATGAATTAGGTACAATACATTCTTATCTTGGTGAGCTTAGGAATAAGTTTATTTAGACGGGGAAGCTATCAATGACAGCTAGCAATAATATAAAAACCTCGAGCTAAAGCTAAACGGAGCTGATGTAAGGACTGAGATCGTAAAATTCTTAACACACGTTTTTCATTAAAACTTTTAACCCAAGTATTATTATTTTTTGATAAAGTTACCTTTGTTTAATGTCAATTATGTTCATTTGTTGTTAATCTGCTTAAAAAATTAAATATTTTCAACAAAACCCAACTTTGTCCTACAAAAAGTTGGCCAGACAATCAAAGGTCTGCTATCAAACTTTTTCCAATGTTATTAAACAGTACCGGGAGAACTTATCCGTTGATAGAAAACCTGGTACAGGTAGAAGGAATGGTCCACATGATGTTTCTAAAGTCAAAAAAATAGAAAGCATTTTCAAAAGAGCTCCCAACACCTCCAGTAGGAAAGCAGCCCGGTAAGGTCAGTACTCGGACTATTTGGTACGAAAAGTTAAAGCCAATGAAGGTTTAAAAGTATACAAGTCTCAAAAATTTCCTGACAGAAACTCTGCTAAAAATTTTGAGTCCAAAGACAGAGCACGGAAATTGAAGTCAAATGTTATACAAAAAATATACCTGCTGCATAATGGATGACGAAATGTACGTATGGAAAATTGTTCGCAGCTTCTGGTTAAATTTTTTTATGTTGCAGATGCTCGAGGGAATGTTGAAGAAAAGTTTAGGACCCAAAAGCAGACAAATTTTCCCAAAAAGTTCTTGGTATGGCCAGCAATATGCAGTTGCGGCAAAAAAGCCAATCATTTGTTATAACAGGCTCTATAAAAACCGAAATTTACATCAAGGAATGTTTACAAAAAAAGCTTTCCATTCATAAGACTTCATAATGTGTCCACTTATTTTTGGCCTGACTTGGCATCCTGTCACTATGGTAAACAAGCCGTTGAGTGGTACAAGAACAATAATGTGGTATTTGTACCAAGAGAGGCAAATTCTCCAAATTGCCTGGAGCTAAGGCCAGTGGATAGATATTGGGCTCTCGTTAAAAGAGAATATAAGAGCACAAAAAACGTGTCTAAAAGTGTGGTAGATTTTAAACGGAGATGGACAACCTGTTCGAACAAAGTGACATAAAGCACTATAAAAAACATAATGGAAGGGTTTTCGAAAAAGGTTCAAAATTTCATCATTAGTGATTAGAACTATAAAAATATTTTTCTTTGTAAATTGTAACAATAATTTCAATCAAATAGAAAAAGATTCAAAACAGTAAGTTCAGTGATTTCACTTTTATTAACATATATGTATGTTAAAAATTTTTCGATCTCAGTCCTTAATACTTAACTAACCCTAATTTTAACTTAATATAATCACATCAGTTTATGTCATTGTTAGAATTTTAACCAGTATTTTGTTATTATTAACATATTCGTAGTTTTCAAACGATTCCAAAAGAATCGCCATAAAATGCTACGTGATATAAACATTTAATTTAGATTAATTTATATTTTAGTTTCTTTGAATAACTTCCGAAATTTTCATAAATATTTAAGTACTGAAACATAGAGAATTAGACAAAATACAACAAATCATATGTCTGATATAACAACAAAATACGTAGAATAGCACGTATTTTGTTGTTGCATGAGTTAGGTTTTTGAAAACAGAATTTGACAATTACGTCTCGTCTCTATGTTACCATAAGTATTGGAACTTCTAAATTATATGTATGTATCTTAATATACAGTATTCATAAAAGTTTTTTTTTAAGGCATTTTCAGATGACAATACTGAGTATTAATAATTTCCAACAACTTTTGTATCCTAAACAAAAAAATTTATTAGATTTTCAAATAATACAAATGATTTTTTATTTTCATATGTATCGGTATTGTCGTTTGTAAATAGCTTTATAAGTAAAAGTAGAGAAAATAAGTATTTTTTTATAATGCACCATTAAATTGATACTAATTTGTGTTTATTATTTAAAATTTTACGATTTTCTTTGAAGTTTTTTTTATGTTTTTAAAACTAAAACACCGAAATTATGATCGTCACCTGCCATTTGGTTAATTATGGATGAAATTTCTTAACAGTTCAAACGATAAGATAACAAATTTAATTTTGTTGTTAACTATATTTTGAAGGTAGTATTAAGTATATAATTGTACATTAATTAAGTTATGAAAAAATAAAGAAACAAATTATACTTAGATACACATATGTATGTACAATTTTTGCAGAAAAAATTGTTTATAAATATTTTTAAATGATAAGGTTATTTTATTTTCCTCTAACAAACCCTTGCCTTTTGAAAAATAATACGCATTTCTTTTAATTTTAACCTGCTACTCCATAGTGAGGAGGCTACAATCCGTTTTGACAGATGTTTGTAACGGCCAATAATATTGGTCCAACAACCACCTTAAAGTATATATCGGTGTAAGAAATCATATGGTCGGCCTTTCTATACTTTCTTACTTGTTTGTAATTTTAAAACATTTTTATTACTTTACTAAAGAATACTGACTAACTAAAAAAGGGTTAAAAGTTAGTGAAAACTTTTTTAAGTTCAAGGTTTTGAAAATATAATTTCAATTAAATTTATCTCTAAGCGCATTTAATGATTAGATATACGAGTAATTCAAAAGTGTCCATTTATAGCACACACACAAATTATACATAAATTTATATTGCATGTTAATTTAAAGAAATATGATAAGACTAAATGAAACATACATAACACTTTATTCACATTTGCATTGAATTAATTCAATATTGATAGTTTAAGAATTAGCATTAAATAAATAGTCTATTTCTGGACTTACCTCGTCTAAATCCCAAATTAACTGTTAGTGATAGATTTTTAAATTCCATATCGATCGGTTCACGGGTGGGTAAATTCGAAAAACGTCCACCATCTTTGGCCAGTTCATATTTTATAGTTGTTGGAGGTTGTGTTTCAACGGGTGAATTTGCTGGCGTACGTCCAACATTTTTATGATCGAGATGGCCATTCGATGATAGCAAAGGCATTGTTGTGGCATTATAAACTGGTGGCTGGGGTTCACTGACAACTTCAACGCCCAGGCCAATATCCGCCGCTGAAGGTACCGTACTGGTAAAAAATTGATCTCTGGCTGATAACATCAAAAAAAAAAAATACTTTATCGGCTAAACTACCGATGAACGAAACTTATTACTACGGCAGGAGTGGCGAATTTTGTATAAATATAAAAAATCGTTTTGTTCTGTAAAGAAAAGGAAAGTGAAAATATATTAATTTTAAAGAAATGAAATAAAAAAATTGATAACAAGTACAAACTAATGCAAGATTTCTTTGATATATAGAAAACAACGTGTAATTAACAACGAAACTGTTGATTTTTTTCGGATAATAAATGGATTTTTGGTGATATTTTTTTAATGTGAGACCCGAGGTGACAACATTTGAGGGGCCACCCACTGGCCCACATTTCTCCTACGAAGCTGAACAGCTGTAAATCAACTCAAAAACACCTCAGCTCCAACCTTGTGAGATACCGAACGTTTCTAAACCACTATGCTACTGACAATGTTGGTAGCTAAATCTAGAGGTTAAATCCCACGCCAACGGCAGCTGACTTTAAAAATGTCAGCGGTAGCTTAAATTCAACTGTCAGACCCCTAATGAAATTACAAACATTTATTGAACTCAGTAACTCAATCAAAAAGTGGCCATTAAAATTTATCGGCGGCTACTCTCTGCAGTCGGCTAACCTTCATCTTGTCACAATTTATCATATTAATCAAGGAAATCAATTTTTGTTTGCTCTGTCCATAAAACAGGTTTGATTTTTTGTGATGAAACACCATCCTAAAGTTTCCCTAATGAAATCGTAATAATTGCTCTTTACAATACTGAAGAATGGGAAAAATGAGGTTAACCTAAACACACGTCGATTTTTCCAAAGAGATTTCGAAAAAAAAAATCGACCAAACAAATCTGATAAGTATATGCATGAAATATTACGATGTCAATTATGTTAACTTTCTTCGGAAAAACTGTTTGGTCAATTCGCAGCACTGTAAATTTTTGGAGAAATGTAAAAACAACCAATAGAGATTCGAGCTACAAGTGACTTTTAGTACTCAAAACTTCGAATTGATTGATTGTCATCCTTACACAACTAATTTGGAATCCAATGACTTGTTTGTATTCCCATGCATCCAATATCAATTACAAAGAAGCGGTTAATGCTTTTAAAATGCATTTTTTGGAGTTTCCCTATTATGAGTCCAAAGTTTATTATAAAAATACATGCAGAAGGTAGTGTTACTTAAATAATGAACCTAAAATACCATTTAAGGTCTACTTTTTGTATTCCATAATTGAAATTATTAAAATAAACACAAGTTAAAACTTTAACTGCAAATTTTAGAATTTTTGTATAATTTGTCGTAGTAGTTTTTTGTTTCCGAACACAGCTATCTTTTTCAACTTGTACGTCTAGCACATTCAACTTTTTTAATTGTCTACAATAATTTATGTCGTGTTGTAAATATGTATCATATTTACCTTGCAAATTTAATCTTATATTCAAATTACAGCTTACAGTTTAACAAACTTTAACAAATACGGCAAAATAATAAAAATTGTGGAAAAAAACTCAACCTTGACTTTGAACAAAGTCGTTCATTTTGCAAAATATTTCAAAGTGCAACATTTAACTTCGTTACCAACTTAAGTAAACTCTATGAAAATGTAAATGTTTTTGAATGAATTTTTAAAACACACATTTTTTATACGAATAGCAGTTACGCTAAACTTAACTTTGAATGAGTTGTAAAGGAATTAAATGTACGAGTAATATTAACCCTTTCGTTAAAAGATTTTATTGTGAAGCTTAAAAAATCAAATTTTTAAAATTTTTGCTATGAATATAATATGATAAAATAAATATTTTTGTTTGGGTTATATATAAAAAACATCATAAAGAGAAATCCCAAAATTTGATTTTTATTCAATCGCTGTCAAGAAAATGTTGACTCCCTAATAAAATTCAGTAAAACGTTTTTTTTAATGTAATATTTTTAGTTAAACAAAATAAAAATTAAAAGAAAATGATTGAACATAATCTATCAAAATGTAAAAGGTTTGTTTTAGCTGAAAAATTTCAAATATCCAAAAATTTTCTTGTCTTTAACGAATACAATATAGCGAAAGGGTTAAGTTTCACCAAATTGAACAAATAAATAAATTAAATTGCATTTTATTTATTCATTATTAACTTGTATTAAATAATTAATTCATTATAACTATTTCAATTCTAGTTTTAACTATAATTTAAAAGTTTAAATTTTATGAGAACCCTTTCATTTCTATAATAATTTTAAACTAATGTTGAACTACTGGTTGCTAACTCATGTTTATTGTAATAAATATTTAAGTACATATTTATAATTAGTAGCAGAGTGAAACATATTTACCTAACACTTTTTTTATCGTTATGATGAATGATTTCTCATTCTATATTTGTACCTTGCACTTAATGGGAATCTGGAATTTGTTTTGAACTTAACCCTTTGTCGACCGACGGTACTTATAAGTACCACAACAATACTAAGCTTACAAAATAAAAACAAAACATATTTTGACCCTTTTTCCCCAAAAGTACTTTGAAGTACACTATCATCTTTGGAATAATGTATTTTTTTGCCTATTGGCAACCTCGCTTACCCAGAATAATGGTGAAGTATATCATGTTCTCATTGTGGTGTTTATTAATGTTGTAATGATAAAAAATACTGTTACGTAAAATACCATAGAATAGAGTTGAAATAGAAAATGTTATAAAAGTTACAAAACTAATCAGTTTTATTATGTTTTGGCTGATGCTGAACCAACGGTACTTAAAAGCACCAGGACCCTTTCGATTCCTTGCAGGTTCCTTTCTGTTCCTTGCAGGTCCCCCACAAAGTTAATACTTTGTAAATAACTTCTTGAAGTCCTTATTTTCAATATTTAATAAAAAAATAAAACTTTTTCAACGATTTAAAGCCTTGGTCCACAAGGGGTTAATTTGCAAAGTAACTAGAAATATGTTTATCATTTATAGAATGGAAATGCACAGCAACAGTTAGAAATTTTTAAATGTACATTTAAGCAAACATTATAAAAGTTTAATGTTAGTAAGATTTTTTAATTAAACAACGTGCTTTCTTCCCAGTTATAAATATTATATGGATAAATTCATTGAAATTTATTGTTTGGGGTAAAAGTTAGTTCCTATGCGCATTTCACTGGTTACATAGGTCAGATCATCAGGAAACCTTTTTAATTGGTTTCAGTAATATGGCAATAGAAAACAAGCAAAAATGGAAAAAGGGACAAATATCTTGACAAACTCCTTGCCTTGGAAACGTTGTTTCTTCTCTCGCTCTGCAAACCAAAACCATTGAAAAATTGTTGTAGAACTTAATCAAATGGTTCAAAAGTCAACTGTCATTTGATGCATATCTGTAATAATATTTACCCAATGCACAAAGTATACAGAGGTGTCACGAGAACGAAAATAATCTAGTTTTATATTTGTCTCTTTCTTTGTAAACTGCACTTTAAATTTCTTTGCGATTGTGGTAAGTAAGACACAACAATTTTTATTTTAATTTAATTGTAAATTTGGAGTTTTATTTGGAAATTGTAAAAAATAACCAAGAATTTAGTTTGATTTATCTACACGTAAATAAAACACAAATTTTTAAAATTATCAATTTTCAACAAATTTGTGCCACAAACTACGAACAAATTTATTTGTTTTGTTTACATTACTTTGTCTACCAAATTCGTGTTGTATATAGCGTTTTGCTTTAACACATCACTGATATTGTAGTGCAAAATATTTGCTATCTCTTTTTAAGAGAGTTGCCCTAACATCTGATTTGCCATTTTTGAAACGTCAAATTTGACACCTCTGTATACTTTGTGCCCAAAAGGATATACAAATAAAACTATATAGCGAATAAGAATTACTGATACTCAGCTTGATTTGTTAAAAAATATCAAAGCTTAGACAAAACACCAACAAAAAACAGTGATTTTATATTTTCTTAAAATGCCGTTGTAACTTTATTTGACGTTACTTGTTCTTATCTTTAGAAAGTTTTCCGTACCGGTTTTGACGTTTATCAAAGAAGCTCTACATTAAAATGAAATGTTAGACTTGGCGTTAAGTGCATGGAATATTTAACTGTTTGTCGAATACTTGTTTATATCAAACATTTTGTTCTCTAAGATTGTGGAACTACGGAACATTGTTCAAACATTCGCTAACTTAGAACTAACTCTACCACACTGTAAAGCTTCAACTTAATATATTCTCCTCATTATCAGTGACATTCCCCTGTATGTCCCTGTGGCCCTGGACGAAAATGATATATATATTTTATTTGCTCAGGAATTTCGTTTGAAAATTGTTGGAGAAGTAAGGAAAACCAATCACCAAACTGGACTTTGTCTGGTGATGGTACATCACAGGTCCAGTCAAATAACAATGTTTTGGAACATTCAAAACATTGACCTAATGTATGATCCGTCTTACAATCTTGATTGTCAATGACTTCTGTTTGTTCCCACACATCATATATGAATTGGAATGTAGCGGTTGGTGTTTTTAATGGCCACGTTTTGTAGTTTCATCCTTCGGAGTGTTAAATTTATTGCCAATATCGGTTCAAATGCACACAAGAGATAGTGCTATACGACGAATCTCATCTATCTCGTTAAGAGATTTTAATGTGGTCTCCGCTTCTCAGAGAAAATTCAAATTAAATGAAGCAGTGCGGATTTTATTGTCATTTGTATATTGTTGTTTGTAATTCATCTTCTCTTATTCTTTCTTAGAATGTTAGAAATACGGTGGCTGTTCGTAAAATAGAAGAAAAGCATGGCCACTCTAACTGTGGGAGAGTGAAAATAAATAAAAAAAGTAAGGTAGATTTTAATTTAGTGGGGATTCCGTTTAAGTTTTTCCCGAAGCTTGTGTTTCCACTCAAACAGGCCTACCTAAACAAAAGCGGAAGGCGGAACGTTTTTTTCCGCTTAGCTTTAATGCTGAAATGTCATACCTAAGTAAGAGCGGCAACGATACGTCAAACAATAAAAACAAAGTTATCAAAAAAATAAATATAACAACCCGTGATTTGTTAAAAACGGTGATTTATAAACTAAAATTTTATAAAAAAAAAATAAATAAGTATTAAAGTTTAAAAAATGTGCATATTTGTTTCTCCTTTTGTATGTATGAGTTTACATCTATTGTGTTTAGCAACTAACTTCACTATTAAACGCGCTGTCAAAATCGGATGTCCCAATCCCAAAGAATTTTTGACAACTAAAAAACGCTTTCCGCTCTAATTTAGGTATGCTTGTAAGGTGGTTTTTATTCTCTATCACTTCAGCGTCGATTCGAATGGATAAGTTGTTCAATCTCAACCACACCGTTTCTTCCTTAATTTCAATCATATTTGCCAGAAAAGGCATACAATAACTTGAAAGCCTTCTTGATATACGAATGGTGATACACGTGCGTTCTCCACATCAGGCGAGGTAGAATTTACTCTCTCTAGAACTTTACAATGACCACAGGTGCTTCCACTCAATTGGAATGTTTGTATTCTTCCTGTACCTGTAGGAGACATTTTCAAATGACCGTTTTTAACATTTCCAAATGATCCTTATTTCCAGAGGATGCCACAAAATGATTACCCAATCTTTCTAATGGCATCTTGCATGAGTCAAGATCGAGTGGCACATTATCTACAAATACTACGACTATCATTACAAAGCTGAACTTACAATCCAGAATGCTTCAAAAATATTTCACTCTGGTGGTAAGATTTACTCTCACTTTTTTTACCCTCACTAACTATATAGATTCTATATTGATTCCATGATATTTGGTTGTGTCGGTAGATTTATCTCGCTGTTTTGTGAAGAAAGAAGATATCAGAAACCCTATTGTTTTAACAGCCCCACCAGACTATTTTAATTTCTATATTACATTCTTAACCAAATATAGACATTTCTTTAAATTTATTTACATACATAGCAAATTAATTTCAATATTTATTTGTTAAACAATTATTAAGTAATTACATGTAATTTACAAATATTAACAACTTCGAGAAATTAAAAACTAATTATTTTCCACACAAACATGATAAATGATTGAGAGTATTATTTAAATTAAAGCTTGTAATTGGAACAATTGTGTTTTTAAAAATATGACTACAAATCACTATTGTAATTCAATATACTTATTAGTAAAACGTGCCGGGTGAATGGTTATTTTTACAAAGTGTTTAAATAATGTAAATCAGTATAATTTAGGAAGTAAAAATCAGGCAATAAAAATTATTTGCTGAACATGACAATTTTGTAACTGATAAGTAAAAATACTTGAGTTCATTAACTGAAACTATGAAAACAGAGGGTTAATAACCCATCGACTCTTTGTTGGTTTCAAACAAAAATCGGAACTTAACAAAAATGCAATTTATTTAGAGAACGTTGCAGATTAATTTATTATTTAATTATCACAATAAAAAAGTATTTATAATTGATTAAATCCAGAGCATCAAATTAATAAATTAATTGAATTTAAGCTTTAAAAAATGTTAGCAATTCATTTCCAACAAAACAAATTATTTAGCTTTATTCGAATGTTTTAATATGAATAGAGTTCATTCATAATGGAATTAATCTATAATAAAATTCATTCAACCTTTGAATGAATTTTTTTTTTTTTCATTCAATTTATTTAATCATTTACAAAATTAATTGAAAACAATAGTCTAAAGCCCATTTGTAACAGATTTGAATTGGTGAAAAATTTAATCACTCAATAAGAAATTAATTCTTTAAATAATGAATTATCAAAGGAATAAATTTGATATGTTTGATGTACTAAGGAATTAAGCCTATGAATTAATTCGTAATGCATTGTTTATTTAAGAGATAAAAATTGATTTGATTTTGAAAATTTAATTTAGAATTAATTCTTTAGAACCTTTGATTAGAATTAGAAGTTGTCATGAAATTTAGACTATTCCTATGATGGCTTGATAACTTGGATGTTATTGGAGATGATTGCTTCTTTAATAGGTCCAATGAATCGTTGCTATCAAACAGTAATATAAAACAGAAAATATTCTACAAAATACTGAGTCACTAAAAGGACAAGACATTGGCCCATAATCATAGTCAAAAACAAGTAAGAGTGCTATATTCGGCTATGCCGACTCTTATATACCCTTCACCTTTGTTTTGGATGCATTACTTGCCCATTTTCAGCGTATATCATCCTAAATATATCAAGAAAACTTTTAAAAATTTTACATTTAATTGCTATTGCTATATTGTAGAAGTTACAAACGAAACAACAATTTTATATATACCCTTCTCAAAAACAACAACGCCAAACGAAACGAAACACCAAAAAAAAAAAAACAAAATACTCAAGGCAGTGAAACCAACTCACATCCAAACATACATATGTACGTTTTGTTTGTCAAACACCAAAAAAAAAAAAAACAAAATACACAAAGCATGAAGCCAACACACAATCAATCCAACACACATACGTTTTGTTGTTTTTTTGTCAAAGACAATTTATTGTCTTTTTTTGATGAAATTTTCAGAGGTTGTCTCGGATTTTTGCTCATATCTCCGTTATTTATGGACGGATTTTGCTGATTTTAAATAGGAAAATTCTCGAAAGCATGTCTGAAAGGATTATTGAAGATTTGGATCCCGAAGATATCTGGGGTCTTCAGAAAATTGATTTCAACAGACGGACAGACAGACAGACAGACAGACAGACAGACAGACAGACAGACAGACAGACAGACAGACGGACAGACGGACATGGCTTAATCGACTCCGCTATCTATAAGGATCCAGAATATATATACTTTATAGGGTCGGAAAATTATATTGTGGAAATTACAAACGGAATGACAAATTTATATATACCCTTCTCACGAAGGTGAAGGGTATAATAAAGTATATTTTAAGAGAAATAAAGTCGTGTTTACTTAAAAGTGGACTTTAGGTCTACCATAGACAAGTTAAAGTATACTTCTGATGTTAAAGTCGACTGTAAATATAAAACTAGCTGAAGTTGTTTTTAACTCATTTAACAACAGCATCAGCTGTTCGCCATATAAAAAAGTTCGACAAAAAGTCAAAAATGTTTATGTTATAAGACATTGGCAGAGATTTTGCAATTATTGAATATTAAATCAATAAAATTCGTATCAAAATATCGCTGTTCAGCGATGCCACTTGTCTTTATTTTGTTGTATATTGTATGAAAACAGTTTCTTCATTTGAGGTGACACCCAGTTAAAGTCGGTCCAATTTAAAACATACTTTAATCTATATAAATATATAAATGTCTTTGTAAGTTTGTTTGTTTATTTGTTTGTTTGTTTGTTTGTTTGTTTGTTTGTTTGAGCATCACGCCTAAACGGCTGAACCGATTTTATTGAAATTTGGAACGTAGATAGATCCTTACTTGGAAGCGTCAATAGGCTATAAATTTTTTCAATACTTGGACCAGAAAGGGATAAAAAGGGGGAAAAACGGGTAAAGTTGGTACCTTTAGTCTTTAAACAATAATTACTAAACGGCTGAACCGATTTTTACATCGACAGGGGTAGCGAAGCGCACCGGGTCAAGCTAGTGTTGACTATAGTTAGAGAATAATAAAAAGCGGGTTTTTATTTTAAAGTTGTTTTTAAAAAGAACCGACTTTATTGTTTAACTATGATTATGGGCCATTATTTTTGAAAATATACACATTAAACTTAAAAATAAAGTCTTGCCATTGTACGTTAAAAGTTTACGTAAGTTAGCTTATCGGTCTTATAATAAATCTGTCTGATAACATCCTAACTTTAGGGTGGTAACCAGATTTAATAAAACAACAGACTTTTCACTCGATTAAAACGAAAATTAAAGGGCATAAGTCTATCAATTCGCAAATCTTTTCTAATTTAATTTAGTATTAAAAAATTAAACGGAATTCCGGGAACTGAAAAGGTTTTTTTTTTCACGAGAATTAAAAAATTCCTTGAAAATTAAACCCTACTTAAAATAAAGATTTACAGATAACGAAAATAAAGGTTTTACTACCGTGATTAGTCGCATTATGTAGCAGACAACAATTTTAAATAATTACTGCTAGAATTTTTGTTTAAACTTTAATTGAGCGAAAAAAAAATCTTTTAAAGGTCGTGTAGAGTGAGTATGCAAAAATATAACAAGTTTTTTTGTTATTGTTTAAAGAACAACACAATAACAAATGACGATCACAACTACACTACCGGTTTAAGAATTTTTGTAATTTTTTTCGAACTATGGATTTATTTTGCACTAAATTGTAATTCATTTACCTTTTTACACTCAATTATTATTTAAATATCATTATTTACAGCAAAACTAATTTCTCTAATAAAGTGAGAACACAGCAATAAATGACCGGTAATTCTAAAGCAAATAGAAGAATGCATTACAGAAA
The DNA here is from genome assembly GCA_942486065.2 of Calliphora vomitoria. Lineage (NCBI taxonomy): Eukaryota > Metazoa > Arthropoda > Insecta > Diptera > Calliphoridae > Calliphora > Calliphora vomitoria. Next base: position 44,560,924 of record OW818030.2, on the reverse strand, counting down.
AAAAGAACAAGAAACAAGAAACAAAACAACAAGAATAATGACAATGACAACATTTTTGTTTTTATTGCAACATTAACAGATGCTTAATTACACTTGCACTTACATACAAACATACATACATTCATACAGAGAAACAAACGTCAATTGAAATCAAATCGTCACAAAACTGAACCAAAACAAAAAAAGATTAAATAATTATTGGAAAGCAATTGTTGGTATTAAAAGTAGAAGAGCAAGAGAGTGTCTATGTGTAAGAATATTAGTAATTATTAGGGTATCCAAATTATTTGACTTTTCTTTTGTTTGAATAAAACGAATAATTCGTACAATAGATTTCAACTTGTTTGAATAATTCGATTCTATGTTTAAAATTATTCGAAAAATTAAAATTTTTTAAATACATTACATTTTAAGATAATTTGTTTCGTTCATTTTATCAATGTCACTGTCGAAAACATTTTCTATATCACATTCTCTATTACTATCAATATTACTTTTATTTTGATATTGTCAGTATGTATTCAGGTTTCAATTCCCCAGTTTTTATTCCGATCGATTTCGAAAATTTCTTTCGGATGAAACCACTTTCAGTTGTCATAGTAGAATTGATATTTCTTTGTAATTATTTGTTTTTCTAAAATTTGTAATCAATTTCTGTACCAAAAAATTCACTTTTGTTTCAATATATTGTTACGAATGTGCAATGACGATTTGAATTCAACGGTCTGTAACGACTGCCTACATGTCATGTTTGAAGGCACGTCCATCAGTAGCATGTGGTTATTGGCATTGTTTGTAAGTATGGCAACACTAAATGTTTGGGCTGCTGGCAATCGAAAGCTCTATAATTCGATCGTACTAGTATGTCCGTTAAGAGCATTGTAGAAGATTCCCGATAGATGTGTATAAATAGTGGCAGAGCTGGCAGTCGTGAGTTGAGTTTATCACTGGCGCTGTTAGAGTTAACATCAACTGTCTTGTGCATTTAAGGTTGTACGTAATAGAGTGTGTGTGCATTTCTGCGAATTGATAAACGTGAATAAAGACACTGAGTGACTATTTAATTCTGTTGTTGATGTACATTCTAAATAAATAAAGAGTTGTTACAATTTTAAACTACTAAAACTGCTTTTTATTTGCAATCAAAAGTATCCGGTTCATTTAAAGGAAATAAACCCAGTTTTTAAAAGGTAAAAACGTAACAATATATTGTAAAAACGCTGTCAAATTAAAATCAGAAATACAGAATTATTTTATAATTTTGGGATTAATAATTTACAAACGAAATCGATCGAAATAAAAAGTACGGAATTAAAACCATTCCGAACAAAATGTGTACAAGGCCTGTATGTATAGCGTGCCTTATATATAATTGTGATTCTGACAATATTTCACCACTATATTTTTGCATTGCATCCGTCGCATCAGGACCCAACAATTTTAGATTCTAAATAAAATCCAGGATGACACAAAACCATTTATTTTTAAGTATTTCCGAGAAAAACTTGGTATTGGTTCAACTGCAAGTTGTATGGGAAAACGTGGACGCAAAGCTTGAATTGGGTCAAATCCATTCGTTACGACGACATTATTATTTAAATTTAGAATTGTGAAAAATATTAAAGAAATTTGATAAATGAATAATCGATTATTCTTCATAAAATTGTTCGAATTATTTCTTATTCGAAAATGATAATTTTTTAATTCTTCGAATAAATATTCGTAAGAACGATCATTATTCGTATGGATACCCTAGTAGAATATGTGATTTATTTCTTGTACTGATTGCAAACCGTTGAAAAGGAGCATTTTATTGTTTATTGTTGTTGATGATTTGTACCTTGATCTTTTTTATTAAATATTTTTTTTTTTTTTTTTTTTGCTGCTACTATTTGTTATTGCTGTTATTTTTGTTGCACTTAATTAATAAAAATTTCAAAAAGAAAAATACATACAAGAAAATACGCATTGAATTGTAATCTTGTGTCGTTTATTATGCATTTTTATTTCAAAAATATTTATTATTATTATTTCTGTTTGATTTAATTACTATAAATACACTATTTCCTAAAATAACACAAATCAAAGTTCAACATTTAATTACATTTAGCTCTTAAATCGAACTCAATAATATGTACTTTGTAACGACATGTGGTTGACTCAGTCAGTCCCCTTTTGTTTGATTTATTTGTACCCAATATTAAAGTCTATGTTATCCAGGTTTGTTTTTGTATAGTATGGTTGAATTCCAAAATGTCTTAAGTCGAAAATTTCCAGTTTTTTCTTTATTTTCTTTAGAATTTCGAGAAGACCGTGTTCCACCGTCTATGAATTATGGAAATAGGTGGAAATTGGAATTTTTTCAAACAATTGTTTATTAAATATTAGAGGTATTCACAATCTTGTGCATTTGTATATTTTTTTAGTGTTAAGTAAAAATGCATTGCATGTACAATGATGGAAGACCATTTGCACAAGATTGTGAAATCCGCTATTAATTTTTGCATTAGTTATAATGGAATTATAATCTGTATAGAACAGGCGCGGATCCAGAGGCGTTGAAATAGGAATACCGCCGTGTAAACGTGAAATGTATTTTTCAAAATAATTTCTTGACAAACTGGATGATTTTAATAATATTTTAAATTTGAAAAGTATTAATACTCAGTATTGCCGTCTATAAAAGCCTTAAACGTTATCCTAGTTATACAAACATATACATCTGAACTTTTATGAATCTTCGAAAGGTAAAACAGTCTTACCCTCATTTTCCCAATCTCTGGTTATCGTTTTTCGTAACGATATACGTCCAATTAATATAATTTTTGTATCAGAACTGTCAGTATATCGTCACGATAAAAAATTACAAGAGATTGAGATAATGGGAGTAACAGAGATTGAGAAAATGTTAGTAACAGAGATTGAGAAAATGGGAATTACTCTGTAAAAAGTCCCTAAACAAGTAGCATTTTGTCTGGACTAAATGCATATCAGAGCCAATACGGCACTGGTGTGACTCAAAATTTCCTAACCGAACTTTTCGAAATTTCCAATATAAAAATTCATTGAATTTCGTTTAGATTTAAATTCTTAAATGATATGAAAATAGTTTAAAGAAGTAAATTATCTATACAGAGAAACAACAACATTATATAGACTGGTTTAAATTGAATCAAAAAATTTGTATTATTTATGAAATAGATTCAATTGGTGTAAAAAATCACTTTTTTGCAGTGAGTTTTAGTACAATATTGAAAATTCAATTTATCATCCTTGATTTGCATCATTACTTTTTTATTTTTAACTTTAATTCCAATTATTATTTATTATTTTAGCACATGAAATATTTATTATTAAAATATATATTTAGAAATATACAATTTAGCAATTACTGTCCATCACTTGTCAGAAATTCTATTAAGTAGCGTGTTATCAATGATTTTTTTATTTACTATCTACTAATAAATCCTAAAACTGTATTAGTCAGTCAATGTCAGCTAAATTAACTTTTAAATTTATACTGCCACCGATTGTGTAATTAATGTCAAATTAATTTATCCTTGGTAATTAAGATATGGCAGCACTTACAGTGGGACCTAATTCTCTAATTCTAATTAATACTCGTAAAACAGTGATGCCAAGTATTTAAGACTTTTGGAACGATAAACTTTTATTCAAGTCTAATTTATACAAGGTTGTAGCTTGCAGAAATCAAAGGGAATTCGTTTACTTTTTTTATATACGGAGTTTGACATTATTTTTTATGTATGGAGTTTGACATTTGTGGTCATCTAGTATAAATTCGCCTTGGTTTTATTGTGCTAGATTTCTCCAGCTAACTAGTGATGGTTTAGGCGAAAGACTATTACGGCAATAAATAATTTTCAATTATTGAAATAGACATTGTCAGTTTCAACACATTTAAAGCTTCTTCCGATTTAATTAATATTTTTGAACATTTCGCATTTATGTTCATGCACATTTTTATTTCAAAAGTAAATTTTATTTTGAAACACACTACTGTTTGTAAAACATGCAGTATTTAAAATTTTTAAAAATGATTCATGTTCAAAGTACAGTGACCCAATTAGTGAAGGAAAATCGTTATCAAATTGCATCATCACAATTTCTAATAAGTAATTACTGGTCCAATTTGCCAAGACAGCTGCAATAATAGATAATATTTCAAAACATATATTTTTTTATTCTAAAATACATAAATCAAAGTAGACAACAAGGCATCGAAGCAGTTTAATCGTAACCACTTTGAAATTAAAATGCAATTGACCGCTTAAGGGTAGTGGTAAAGCACACCACAGCCGTAACCATAGTTTTGCAAAAAATTTTTAAGAAAGATCTTTCCAAAATAGCATTTTGTACATGTAGTGTAAATCATGTACAGCTGTGACCTTTAGTTAAGTATAAATTTAAAGCTTCATTTAATTAAGTTTATTAACTGTCCTACTCTTCCAGGGTTTAAACAACGTTAATATATTTTTAAATAAATCTTTGGACTCTTTATTTTTTATTTCTGTACCTTGACCACACAACAATTAACTAAACTACAAAGACATTTATCGTTAGAATTATACAATTAAAACAAATAAATAATCGTAGCTTATCAAACTGCACAAAAATGTTTCAATTTCATACACATTTTTTATAGCAACTAGTTGTTCATTTATTTATACAATTTCGTCATTTAATAAAATGTAGTACAATTCCATTTAAAATTATTATCAATTGGCAAAATGTTTAACAAATTAATAACTTAGAAATGAAAAGTAATTTGCACATAACTTTGGAAAAAAAACCAGTGGTAAATTTATCATCTCAGCAGTAGCTTGCACTCTTGACAATACTATATGAAAATAATCTGCTATCAGGATTTTTACATAGGTGCAGGTAAAAGTGTCTTCAGAAAGGCAAGTCAGCCTGCCTTAACTATTTACTATTATGTTACAAACGTTTTAAGTCGGACAGTATAATGAACCGAATTTTAATTCAGTATTTGAAAAAAATCTAAATAAGCAACTTCGCATAATATACTTAATTTGCTAGATTCAAATACAACATTAGCGGTATTCACAATATTGTGCATTTGTATTGTAAATTTATGCAATGGTGTATTTCTGTATATTTTGTTAGTGTAAAGTAAAAATGCTATTCATATACAATTATGCAAGACCATTTGCACAAGATTGTGAACTCCGCTATTATGTTTATGAAATATACTAAATCACATCTCCATTAGACTCTATCCAACAGATCGTTAGCTGCGAATTGTGACTCTATTGAACAAATCTTTAGTTGTGAATTGTGACCATTGGGTTTGGAGTTCTCACTGATATGGGAATCTTATCTGATGTTTTTTTGCTTTATAGTTAATCACCTGCTTTTCAATAACTACATCTACTGTATAGACAGAAAATTGATCGAGAGATTAAGAGCCAAAGCTGTATCAACCGGATGTTTTTTCCTCAGGAAAGAACTTCCTCGAACTGTTACAACTACAACAGCATAACTTCGATCAAATTATCCTATTCCAAGTTATATATTACATATTATCCTTCCTTCACATGTTGACTATATATCACATGTACACCGTTTCTCCGGACTCTAACTCTAGTAATGATAGAGTTATTTACAAAGGCGAAGATATCATACAAACTGATTAATAAATCACATTTTATTGCGAGATCAGAGACAGGAAGTACAGTGGATTAAAACAACCAAAATCGTGAAGTCTTTTGGTGGGAATTGAGTAGCACTTCTGAGAGGCAAACATAATCCTCAGTGAATGAATATCTCCAAATGTATTATAGTCTCGCTTAGTTATATATGATTGAATTTTGTTTCTATTCTTCCTACACGCATTTCGAATTCCCACATCTCTGACCACCCCAGAGTAATTAAGTAAGGAATCCCTTCATAATTTATTAGATGATCAGGTAAAGGAAAAATTGATGCTCTACGAGAGGCTCAAGATCCTACAGCCTTTAACAATGAATTGAATTTCATTTATAAAACATACTTTTCAGATTATAAAGAAGAAAAAGGTCATCAGTCAGGTAGAGTTCGCTTTTCAAATAGCATCAGCTTTACTTTGATGATTTGAACTATCTCGGAGTTGTATCCCTGACATTTTTATGGGAAACCCCACGTCTTAACGAGCCATCATTTTGTGCGCATGTTCTTTTATGTGGGGAAAACGTGTCGGTGTTCATAATTTTCTTTGTGAATTTTTAAAATAGCCTTTTTCAGTTGTGGGTACATGTGCAATGGTAATCTTTTACGAACAAGAACCTAACATCGAAAAAAGTTGTACATACAAAACAAATGACGCACAAGAAATTGTGACAAATTTGGTGATATAACATTTCATGGGGGACTAAAACTAAACCATATTTCATATTCTTGGAATGAATAATAGGTATTTTAAATGTGACTGAAACTACATTCCATTACAGCGGTTTTATGTATGTATTTTCAGGACAAGCATTTATACTAAACAAAAATCCAAAGATGGGAATTTGTTTATAAATCGGGACTGGTAAAATACTTTAAGAATTAATTGAAAATACATCAAGGTTTCCAAAACTAATTTCCGTCTTTTAATTCTATCTTTGGGATAGGTTAAAATATAAATTTTTGATATAGAACATATCATAATTGGAAAATAGAACACGTTTTTAATTATATTTGTTACAAAGACACCTTTTAGATAAAGAAAAAATATAAAATGTTTATACATTCTTAAAGAAACATTCTTTTTGATAGAAAAAGAGTTATGACACTGATAAATACCACAAGCAAGATTTATTCCAGGGCTAAAATGCATGTAAAAATGTGATAAAGAGTGAGTCAAAAAAACTTAATCACACTATTCCACCTAAAACTTATCCTTGGTCCAAAAAATTATTATTTTTTAATTACGTTAGCTTTTAAAAATGTGTCAGATATTATATTTTCTAAATCAATCATTTACAGCTGTTATTTCGGTAAAAAAAAATAGCAAAGGATTTGAAGATTCATCGTCACACCCTTTTAAAAGCCATTAAATAGGGTAACATAGAGATGAGACGAAATTGTCAAAAACCTAACTCTCGCAATAACAAAATACATGCTATTCAATATATTTTGTTGTTGTATCAGACATACATATGATTTGTTGTATTTATGTTTGCCAAATAGAAGTTTCTCGTCTCTATGTATAATTATCTATGCATTAAACAGTATAATGAAGACTTGAACATTGAAAAAAAACCTGGATCAGGAAGAAAATAGGTCCAATAGATATTGGTAAGGCAAAAGAAGTCAAACATCTCTTACGAAGAGCAGAGCCAAAGCTACTGCTGGGTTGAAGTCGTATAAAGTTCAGAAAGTTTCAGATCGCAATCCGGTAAAGAACTTAGAAGCAAAAGCACCAGCAAAAAAATGTTGGTCAAATTTTATAAAAAAATATACACCTGTTGTGTGATGGATGATAAAACTTATGTACTGGCAGACTTTTCACGTCTTCCGGGTCAAGAATTTTATTTGGCTGATGGGCGAGGTAATGTTCAAGAACAATACCGGACAAAAAAACAAACAAAATTCCCCAAGAAGTTTCTTGTGTGGCAAGTAATTTGCTGTTGTGGGTAAAGAAGCCAATCATTTAAGACATCCGGAACGATAAACACGGAAATATACATTACTGAGTGTCAACAAAAACGGTTTTTACCTTTCTTATAACAGCACAAAGTACCTACATATTTTTGGCCCAATTTGGCCACTATGGAAAAACGACCATTGGTGGTATTCAAACAATAATGTTAATTATGTACCATGGAAGGTAAATCCACCCAACTATCCAGAACTTCGGCTTGTGCAAAGGTATTGGGCTCTTGTAAAAAAAGAATTAAAGAACACAGGGAAGGTATCTCTAAAATCTTTAATGGGAGGATTTCTGGAAAAAATGAATTTGTACAATATTTCCGGAAAAATGAATTTGTACAATATTTGAATAAATTTACGAATTTTTGAGAATTTTTATATTGAACGGTTTAGGTTTTAGATACCATACTTTGAGTCGCCATAGCTACACCACTGAAGGGCTTGCGAGGTCCTTCGTCAAAACTTAAACTCCAATACTTCTTCGCTAAGCATGTGTGAAAGTATATGCTAACCAACAGTTTAGAAAATATTTTGATTCGGCTCCATTGTGAACATTATTTTTTATCATAAAGAATAACACAGTGATACAAAAAAGAATGAAGTAGAAATACTTGAGAAGTGATACTTGTTTTACGGGTAAAAACTAATTTTTTCGTACCTTTGTGCACTTATAAGCTAGTAACTTAGTTGATTATCAACTAATTTCAAGTTTCTCTGTAGATTTAGAAAGAATAAACTTTGGCCTTTCGACTGGTGACTCTATTTGAGTAAGTTTTTTTTTTTTTTTTGAAATCACAGTATAGCCAGTATAGCGCTCTACATTAAAAACCATCTTACAATTGTTTAGAAACTTTATATTTTGTAAATAATTCGGTAGCTCGTGAATTGGAGATATCTTATTGAAATTTCACATATTCAGTGTTGAGTTGTTTTTGAGATGATTTGTACTTACATGGGCTTGTAGTTGCAATGGGGCTAGTGGGCGGCCTCCCAAAGTTGCTCACCTCGGTTTTACAAAATGAAAAAAAAAACAAGTAAGAGAGCTATATTCGGCTATGCCGAATCTTATATACCCTTCACCAAATTATACTTTAAAATAAAATTGAAAAAAAAAAATTTTTTTAAATTTTTTTTTAAAAGTATTTTCCAAATTTTTAAAAATTTTTTTTTTTAATTTATTAGTGAAAAAAATTTATGACAATTGTAGGTCCAATTATGACATTGTAGGTCCAACTTTGTATAGCCTTATATACATCGTTGCAATGGACTTTGAAATATCTATCATTAGATATCCATATTGTCTATATTTATGATTTAGTAATCGAGATATGGATCAAAAAATAGGCCAAAAATAGAGGTTGTCTCGGATTTTTGCTCATATCTCCGTTATTTATGGACGGCTTTTGCTGATTTTAAATAGGAAACTTCTCGAAAGCATGTCTGACAGAATTATTGAAGATTTGGATCCCGAAGATGTCTGGGTTCTTCAGAAAATTGATTTCAACAGACAGACAGACGGACATGGCTAAATCGACTCCGCTATATATATAAGGATTCAGAATATATATACTTTATAGGGTCGGAAAATTATATTGTGGAAATTACAAACGGAATGACAAATTTATATATATACCCTTCTCACGAAGGTGAAGGGTATAAAAATCACCACAAATTCAGTTCTTATCCGAATGTCAATAAATTTTATATTTGGCTAGAACTTGAAAATATCTACAAAAAACTAGTTCAAGAAATATTTAAATTAAATATTTTTTTAAATTTTTAAGCGACTTTTTTCGGTTTTTTTGATGTGACGGACCTAACTTAGGTTGGTATATTTTTAAAAATATTTGTTGTATTTTAGATAAAATTTCAATTGAAATATAAAAAGTTACACACATCCAAATTCGGAACATTTAAAATAGAGCATATTCTTTACGTTTTTTCCCAAAAAGTTCTTCATATTATTTCTCTTACAGAACAAATTTCTCTGGAATCGTTTATAACATAAATCGTAAACGTAACTGTGTGTAAAATAAAAAAATTCTCATTTAAGGAAACAGAGTCCCCTCAGTCCTTGGCTAATATTGAAGAGTATTTTCATATTTATTAAACATAAATAACGGCAGATCGGCCTCTTTTAGGAAAAAACTCAATTTTTGAAACATATTTTCCTCGTTTTAGGAATTTTGGTTTTTTAGTGCAGGCAATGGCAATTAGTTATCATCTAATCCTTACGGAACACAAAAATATGTGTTTTCATAATATATAACGGTAACGGTATTTTATATATGAATATTTTATTGGCAACGGTAGCTTAGCGGTAACTGTTGTCAATATTGTTGAAAATAAATAATGTGGTGTTCAAACTATAAATTTGAAAGGCAGATTTCGATTTAAAATCATTTAACCCCATCTTAACTACGGAATAACAAATATATATGTATGCATATAATATGTATGGATCTGTATTATATCTGTGATTTATTCTTTAGGGAAACAGTGTTAGATTTAAATTAAATAAAAAGTAATGGAAATTATGCTATGAACTGAAACACTTTCGCAAATATAGGTTGTGCATATTTTCAACGAGTAGCAATCAATATTTAAACAAAAAACGAAGAAATATTATCAATTTTATTATTTATAGGTATATAATATTTATATATATTATTTCCTTAATGTATTGATTATTTTACGATTAAATGCAATTTGACAATCAATTTCTTTTGTTACGTTTTGCTGATTTAAATATATGAAAAAAATAAAAGCACATTCTTTGTTTACAATGTTTAAATAAAAAAGAAATAAATAAAACAATTCTTTCTTTTATTAAATTTTAATATTTTAAGTTCTTTTTTTATAAAACAGCTGATTTAGTTTTAGGCGGGTTTTTGTTTTTATTTTTGTTATTTTTACTTTTATTTTTAGCTTTTGACCACAGATGCTGTTATTGTTTTTTTTTTATATTATTATTGTGGTTGAGAAGAATTTTCAACACAATGAACCTAAAACTGGATATATTGCTCTTGAGTAATATTTTTTTGTTGATATTTTGTTTGTATGTTTTATTTATTTTTTTTTTATTTATATTGGCAATTTGCTCAAAACCGGTTTAAAAAACAATTTGACCAAATTTCTTTGAACACTTTTCACTCGTCATAACAAAACTAAATGAAGCATATAAATAGCAGCAAAAACAACAACTATTAATACAGGTATCATCCAAAACACAACATCTCTGCAGAATCACAACAAACTGACACACTAAACTCACACCCTCACTCACAAAATAACAAGCAAACACTTTCCCACACGCATTTGAAATGTCAAAACACAAACAGCCGTTATTTAGCAAAGTCAAAGAAAGTCTTTTGTTTTGAAAAAAAAAACACAATTATAACGTTAACTACACAGCTTCATAATTAAAGCATATTTATGAAAAAACTCACTGTATTCTTTGTTATTTTAAATTATTTGCAATGTTTTTTTTTAGTTTTTTGTTGTTTTAATTAATATTTCAGCTTAAATACTTAAAACTGGATCGAACGTTCGCTGATCGTTTGCACGGTACGCGTTGTAACTTGTGAATAATGAATAAGAAAAGGTAGAAATGTTAAGGAAGGAATAAATGAATGTATGAATGGAACTCAACACAAGTCAACTGAACTGAACTCAAAACAATACAAAACAAAAACACACAAATAATCCAACCTTACCGATCGAGAGTAGTAAACACTTTGCTATTTCTTGTCGAAGTTAAACAACATGGAAGTACTCTACACTCTAAAAATTCATCTACTACTCATACTACTGTTGTCGTTTATAGCTGATGTTGTTGTTATTATTTGATATTTCGTACGATTGGACATGATCGTAACGTGTAAAATCATATAAAAACATTTGACATTTTAAGCTAGTGTGTGAGTGGGTATATGATTTGTATGTGTGTAGAAGTTTTATTTTCTTAGCTGTTTTATTGTGGTTGTTGTTACTTTTTTAATTCATATCAGTTATTGCAACAACAACAACAACAAAACTAACAATACTTTTTAATTTACCCAATATTTTGCTGTTGTTGCAGCAAATATGATTGTAGTCTTAAAAGTACTTAAAATTATGAATTGTCCCATCCTATTATTGCCTTAGAAAATTACACTTTTAGTAGTCACAAGCTACATTGTGATTGTACATTTTAATTTAAAGCGGATAATTTCTGGTGTAGTTCGTGCACCCAATATAATGTCAAATAGAATGCCCTACCAAGACAATGACTAATTAGAATAAAATAACTAGTTACTCTTAATGAAAGAAGGTACTGTGTGATTGTGATAGTAAAAGTGTAATCCTGACAGCCAACAAAGAAAGAGCTTAAAATGAGTTCCTCAGATCAGATCCGAAAGACTACAACATCATATAACTGTCAGTGTATTCATAGATGTCTAGAGTGATTATGTTGTCAAAAATTAAGTCAAACAAATGAAGTCTGAATATCCTTTGAGGATAGTATGTACTTTCAAATTAAAGATTTCACTCTTAATAGTCTCAAGTTGCATTCTGATTGCGATTCTCTTGATCCCCATCATCCAGAATCCGACAGTCTTCATTCACTGCTATCGAATACTGACATAATACAAAATTAAATAGAGATTTTAAGTTTATCATAACAGCTTGAGTTCACGAATTAAACCCAAAATGTCCTATGTATGAAACCTCGGCCTGAGTGATTACAATGACAATCACAAAGTACATTCTCCGAGGTTTCGCCCAGTAAACAATGCCCTCAGTATCCTAAGGTCTAATTACACTGATTTTCCCTTTCACAGCATAACAACCAGCTTCGTCTGTGTCTGAACCCATACTTAACTCTTTCTCTAATATATCCATTAGAGACACTGTTCGTATGAACGTTTTTTGAAAGCCTCCTGTTGTACTTCACTAGTTTATTCGAAGATATTACACAGCCCATCTTTTTTCACCTGTTCCCTGTTTAGTATAAGTAGGATATTTTTCACAGATCTTTAGTTTACCTCGAATTAAACCGATTTGCTCTATGTATGAAACCTCACTCTAAATGATTACAATTATAATACATACCTTACTATTGGTGGCTAAGACCACAATGTTCAGTAATCAATCATGCATCATCCACGGTCTAATCCTAATTCATACAAAAATTATTTTAACCAACAGTATAACTATAGGTTAACATGTAACTAGACTTCGAGTTAATGGGGGTTATAGTTTAATAATAAAATAAATAATAAAAGATTAATAAAAGATATCATAATCACATATGGTTAAATCTGAAAAATATGATTCTTCAAATGTAAAAATTTGTAGCTTTATTCTTAAAAATCACACATTGAATGTATTTTCGATTGCCAATAAAAGCTCTCTGCAAGTTGTCACATGATTACGTTTGAGCTATTTCATTCAGTGTCTTTTTACACATTTATTAATTCGCAGAAATGCACACACACACTTTATAATGACAAGCTCACGACAGTTGCTGTCAACTCCACTCACGACTGCCACCTCTGCCACTATTTATACACACGCCATTTATCGTGAATCTTCTACAATGATCTCAACGGACAAACTAGTAGATTCGAATTCTAGAGCCTTCGATGTTAATGTTATCAGCTAAACATTTAGTGTTGCCATACTTACAAACAATGCTAATAACCGCATGCTACTGATGGACGTGTTTATAAACATGATGAATGTTGCAGGCAGTCGTTACAGACCGTTAAATTCAAATCGTTATTGCATATTCGTAACAATACAAATAAATGAAAATACGCTAACGAATATGACACCAGTCAATTGACAGATATACTTATGAATTAACAAACATATTGCTTAAAAGCTTACCGCCATCCATAGTTATTAATTTTCTTAATCTGCATCTTTCAAAGAACTTTTCCACCTGCTTTCGTATAATAGCAATAACTAACTACTACATACGATAATGATTAATTAATTAATAAATTTACAGTATTTAAAGATTTCCAAAGCAAAAAAAAAAACTAAAATACTAGAATTAAAATAAAAATATTAAAATTTTATTGCAGCTGAAACGATTAAATAAACTTCTACCGCCTAGCGTTGTACATACATACTTACGTGCAATCTTAGTAAAACGACCCAGCAACGCCGTTAATTAGAGTCTAGAGTCCATACTTATCGAATTTATAATTCATTATTATAACAATAAATTCCATATCAAATTATTAAATGTTTCATTTCTATTTGATAATGATTTGTATGAGTATTTCAATTTATTCCAGAGTTTTACAAACTGTTCAACTTTGCATTTTAAATAAAATATCAGGAAATCAGATAATAAAGTCAATTAGTCAGTTCTACGTATTGGAATGACTTAAGGTTACTCGAAACATAATTACATAATTATGGTGCAATTTACAAATCAGAAAGGTTTTAAAATTAGTCTTTTAGGATTATATTAATCTTGAAATGACTGAAAACTGATTTAAGAATTTCTGAAAAAACAACTGTCACATTAATCGTCTATAATCTCCCGCATTATATAGCTCATTATCTTGATCTTAGTACTTGAATGAGTTCGAGTTTTATAATCTCCATATTTTCCTGTTGCCATCTGGTCCCTGTTGATGCTATATGGTCTCTTTTGGTAATAATATACCCAGAAATTGTAGGAGACTATCCTGAACTAGTGATTTTACCTAGCATTTATTATGACAATAACACATGTATGTCTTAAGCATGGGGTCAAACGTGAAAGCATTGGATTCACATACCGGTAAAATGGAGTCTGTTATCTTACTAGCTACCTAACTGGTTACTTGATCAGCTACATAACTAGTTATTTTAACATGTACGGGTGCTAATTGACCACAAATAGTAAGTATAAAAGACATCTCATAGACAGTCCAATAACCGATTGCTTATAAACAACATATTACTTCTGGTTCGTAAAATAACTACTTTTTAAAGTGCAGTACAAAATAAACGTTTAAAGTGATTACACTCTAGGTTACTTAGAGACACTAAAGTGACAATTGACTTCATGCTAGGTTACATGAGATGTAAGTATGCTTAAGCATCAAGAAAATAAACTATATGAGAATTATATCCACACAATTTGTATAAAATCAGTTTGTACGAATTACTAACATAAAATTGGCATACAAAAGTGACTACAGTCTAGATTACATAGACTCTTAAGCGACATTTGTCTTCACGCTAGATTACATGGGATGTATAAAGTAACCAATTGACTTATCTCTGCAATACAAAGAGCTCATACGTGTCAGCCAAGTGATCAGAAATTAGTGACAATTACTGTCTATAAGGAATACATTGACTCATGCATTTACCTTGAAACACTATTTACAAAATTTCTGCAAAATACATATATTTTTTCAAAGAATGTTTACTATATCTCTCCCTTTTCTTTTATTTAAGACATCATAGCTGTTTTTCTTTGAACCACCACTCAGGGATGGCTTATGCAAAAAATATTGTGAAAAGGAGAATAGTGAAAGAGAAAATTAGAATTAAATGCTTGTTTTAGTAAGTGACAAAAAAGTCAAACATTTATAAAAAGAACGGTTTGCAAAAGAAACAATTTTTTGTACAAATTGTTGGGCTCCTCTAGAAAAACAACTACTACGTGGAAATATGCGGGCATCGCCAACGTTAATCGAGTACTAGTATCGACTCCTCCAAGGAATCAATACAGTTGCATAATTTACTGTCACCGATAAGTACATTCGATTGTTGTGTTGTTGCTGTCGTTACAGCTAAATCTATACAACATTATATTCTGGATGCTCCGCATCAATTTCCAGTCGATGAAATTGTGCTACTTCGATTGAGTCCATAAATTCAATGAAATTGAATATGTAAGAGGTGACATAAGGACAATGACCACAAGCTGGACATAAATTGGGGACGGCACTGTCTATGTGGTACCAGTAGTCATTAAGCCCTTTGCTCCATCCCGACCTCAGTTATGCCAGAACTACTCTTGTTTTCAGTGCAGGTCCTTGTATGTGTCTGCTAGGGGATGTCTTCAAGTACAACATTCATTTAATATTGTTACGAATGTGTAATAACGATTTGAATTTAACGGTCTGTAACGACTGCCTGCAACATTTATCATGTTTATAAACACGTCCAGCAGTAGCATGCGGTTATTAGCATTGTTTGTAAGTATGGCAACACTGCATGTTTAAGCTGCTAACATTAACATCGTAAGCTCTAGAATTTGAATGTACTAGTTTGTCCGTTGGGATCATTGTAGAAGATTCACGATAGATGGCGTGTGTATAAATAGTGGCAGAGGTGGCAGTCGTGAGTTGAGTTGATCATTGTCGCTGTTAGAGTTAACATCAACTGTCTTGTACGTGTATACTTGTACATTATAAAGTGTGTGTGTGTATTTCTGCGAATTGATAGACGTGCATAGAGACACTGAGGGACTATTTAATTCAGTTGTTGTTGTGCATATTGAATAAATAAAGAGTTGTTACAATTTTGAACTAATAAAACTGCTTTTAAAAAGTATTCGGTTTATTTAAAGGAAATAAACCCCGTTTTTAAAAGGTAAAAACGTAACAATATTCAATATTTGATGGAGTCTTTAAAAAAGTCGTTCAAGTGTGCTATATACGATCTCTATGATCTCCTTGTATACACGAGGGCGACTTCAAATGTATGACTTTGTAGCTAGGATGACTCCTTAGTTACATCCCAGAACTGTTTTATGAGCATGACATTATGCTTCATGACTGAGAGAACCATCCATTTATAGTGTAGATAGTGTTATAAAGTAGTTTGCATGCAGCCCGTGAAAGTCCTTAAGGCAGCATTTGGGCAGCTCGGTACTACTCAGCGAAGCTGACAGCACAATATCAGCGTAATTTATTGACTGACAAAGTTTCTTTATCCATGACCCAGCCAGCCAGCGCCTTGAGATCCTTGTTTCTACTTCGCAATTTGTGCATGATGGTAATGGCATGATTTAAGAGGTAAATAATATGTCAAGAAAAATTCTGGCCATCGAATAAACGCATAGAACGGAAGGAGAGAGAAATATCAATGGAAAAAATTAATCTCTTTTCAAACACTTGTTAATTTTTTATATATGGAGTTTGACGTTTGAAACTACTCTCTCATTGTTTCGAATGTCAAACTCCATATATAAAAAATTAATGAATTCGCTCGTATTTGCCTGAATTCGCCACCGACACCATATAATAACAAAATACATGCAATACATTCTCATTAATTAGATTTTTGACAACAGACTTAGGTATTTGGCTCTCAGTTAGCTATCTAGTTGTCATCTATGATTCTGGTCAAGGCGAATTGATAGAAGGTGACGACAGAACTACAACAAATACAACATGTACAAAAACAACAGGTACTTTGTTTTTGTTAAAAGATAAGTGAACTGTCAAAGTTGCCTGTTGTTGTTTTTGCTTTTGGGTTTGTTGTATTTTTCGCCACAACAAACACAAGTGAATTGACAGTTCACTTGTCTAAACATCTGAATAAAAAAAAATAATCAGCTGTTCTTCTGAGGTCACCTTCTATAAATTCGCCTTGATTCTGGTGTTGATTTCATTTTTTTATTTGTATTGAAAACAAAAATAATTTTTATGATGGAGAGATTGTTGTTTTTGAGACTATTGAGGGAGTAATCTCACCAATACCTGGGCACTTGGTTTGTTTAACTGACCGTTCGCCAAAAATAATAAAATATATGTAGAGTGATCTCACTCAATTATCAGTTTTACAGTTTGTCAATCTCTGTGTACGGTACTTTGTTTTTTTGAACTTAGCGGTAAAATATTTTGTAAATTTTATTTAACACATTCAAAAATTAGTAGAGAACATAGAATTCTAATACATACATAAAACAATGGCTATTTATTTATTTTTATATTTTGAGATATCAGCTTTAACAATAAAGTAATCACTTTGCTTTGTCGCAATGACATGTTTACATAAACAAATAAAAACGAAAACAAAAACCAACGAATGAGTGTTATTCAATATCCACGCACACTCCCTCACTTGGAGGTACTCCCATACATACAAGTACTTGTACTTAGCCAAACACTCTCTTGTTGTGTATACGTTCTAGTTGTTGCTTGTTGCTCAAGAACCTTTATATTATGTATTCTTTTATAAGTGTTTCAACAAATAAACATTTGTACATCCCAACATACATCGCACTTACATACTTAATTGTTATACACCTTCTAACACTACAAACATTCCAGCAGTTTTACAAGTAGTCAATGTATCCCTTTATATACAGTAATTTTTTCCTAATGTCTGATATCTTGGCTGATTCCAATTTATATAATTTGAATAATTTGACACGTATGTGCTCTTTGTAGTGCAGAGAGAAATCAATTGGATACTTTCTTCATCCCAGGTAATCTAGGCTGAAGTCAATAGTCACTTTAGTGTATCTAAGTAATCTAGAGAGTAGTCATTTTAAACCTTTATTTTGTACTGCACTTTAAAAAGTAGTTATTTTACGAACCAGAAGTAATATATTGTTTATAAGCAATCGGTTTTTGGACTGTCTATAAGATGTCTTTTATACTTACTATTTGTGGTCAATTAGCACTCGTCTATATTTTACCCACCAAATGTAATGTATTTTAGAGTAGTCGGAGCATGATTTGTTTACATGCAATCGGTTATTGGACTGTGTAGGAAATATATTTTTAACTTACAATTTGAGATTAGTTGTGT
Source organism: Calliphora vomitoria (assembly GCA_942486065.2). Taxonomy (NCBI): domain Eukaryota; kingdom Metazoa; phylum Arthropoda; class Insecta; order Diptera; family Calliphoridae; genus Calliphora; species Calliphora vomitoria. The sequence continues at coordinate 44,542,507 of OW818030.2, read as the reverse complement.
AGCCAATCAAGTAACCAGTTAGTTAGCTGGCACGGTAACTGACTCTAGGTAACCTATATTTGAAACGAATGAGTTGGCTACTTTTGACCAGCTATTAAACAGTCGTCTACTTATATGTAATCTATGTACCACCCTGCATAAGACACGCACATGTTAAAAAAACTAGTGACGTAGCTATTTATGTAACTAGTGGTCACCATAAATGCTACGTAAAATTACTAGTTCGGAACTGTTACCCAGAACTGCTGGGTTATAAACGGTGCGCACACGCTTACATGTCGATAAATATTTTGTATGTGTGCGAATTTTATGATATGCCTTCTTAACTTTTAAAGAAAATAATAAAAAAAAACTTAAATAACACTGAAATAAAGCTTTCTTGGTGGCATTGTGATGCGTCACTCCTAATCGTTGGACCAAAGTCCAAATTTGTTGATATCATTTTCGTTGTGCGCACTTTGAAAATGAACAAGAGCCACAACAAAATAAATTAAAATCAAAACATTCCCATTGACAATTTCAATTGTAATTCCGAAATTATCAATATGTTTCGTTTTGTTTATAAAATTCTCCACTTTGTATAACAATTCCGCAAATTTCCAAAATTAAATAAAATGTTCTTTGATTTCATAAAAAATTTTGCTTATTTTTTTCATCAGCTTTTTGTACTGATTTCTTGGACAAGATTAACTCTCCAACACTGACCGATTAAACTAGCAAGCGAAACGAAATAATCGAGAACTCATAAACAACAACCAAGGACTTAGCTTAATTTAATCGTCAAGTAAAATGATCTAGTTTTTGGGTTAAAGATAATCTACATTCCTTGCTTGAACATACGAGTAGCTAGGTATATTGATTTTGTCATTCAGTTTGTAACACATCAAAATATTTGTCGCAGACCCACATTAGTATATATTATGGGTCCTCAGACGAACCACGTCGATCTAGGTATGTCCGTCTGTTGAATAACACGATAGCGCCCAAACGAAAGGAGCTAGCAGGCTGAAATTTGTCACAAATACTTTCTGTTGTTCATGATTTCACCTAGCCCCCATACAAATGTCCCCCCGTCATAAGTATGTTGATTATGCGGCAATCATGATCAAATTTTGCACAAATTACTTTGAAAATATACTGTAAAGTAGGACTAAAATCGAGCAACATTTATCCCTAGTCCCCAAACAAGGTCAACCACAGAAAATGACTTGAACATTCATAATTCTCTTATAATAATTAATATCGTCATGAAATTGGACATAAACTGGTTTTTTGAAAGTCTTTCAACCAACTTTTGTGAGGATCGGTCCATAATTGATCCTTCCCCCCATGTTTGATTTGCTTTATCAACATAAATATAATTTCTTTTGATATTGTTACGTTTTTACCTTTTAAAAACGGGGTTTATTTCCTTTAAATAAACCGGATACTTTTGATTGCAAATAAAAAGCAGTTTAAAATTTGTAACAACTCTTTATTTATTTAAATGTACACCAACAACAGTTCAAATATTCACTCAGTATCTCTATACACGTCTATCAATTCGCAGAAATACACACACACTCTATAATGTGCAAGTATACACGTACAAGACAGTTGATGTTAACTCTAACAGCGACAATGATCAACTCCACTCACGACTGCAGCCTCTGCCACTATTTATACACACGCCATCTTTATCCGAGTAGTCGACATTGTTCTTAACGGTCAACTAGTATGTTCGAATTCTAGAGCTTTCGATGTCAATGTCACAGTTTAAACATTTAGTATTGCCATACTTATAAACAATGCTAATAACCGCATGCTATCAACATTGTTGATAAGTAGAAGCTTCTACTGATGGACGTGTTAATAATCATGATAAATGCTGGAGGCAGTCGTTACAGACCGTTAAATTCAAATCGCTATTGCAAAATCGTAACAATATTTATTTTATTTACAGTTACGGTTTGCTTGTATAGGTTGCTTATTTATATGAAACATTTTGAGCAATGCCAACAAAATTGATTGTTCAAAATTCATTATTGAATAACACAATCATTGGTTAAAGCCCGTCTAAATTTGTGTCATGTTCAACTTAACAACGTGTTAAGCTACGTTCAACTAACAAGTTAAAAAAATTAGCAAGATGTATAAATGTTTAAACCGGGTTTTCTTAATTCTAGTAAAGGAACTCAGCCACTTTTACCATGAAACCATTAAAGTTGTGATGAAGCCGATCTTCAATTGTGCCACAGCTACTATTGTTTTCTGTGGCTGATTATTTTCTGCAACTTCTGTGGCCAAATTGCGGAATTTATGGCGTCTCTGTGTATGTTGTTTATAGCTAAGGTGTACGAGCTGCGATGAAATGGATCCTGCACATATCTGTGTATGTTCTCCTCGTGCATACAAAGCTCTTTTCTTTTTCCATGTCTCGGGGTAACACTAACGTTATAATGCTGTAGTATAATGCTTGACGAAATTTCTTTCTTGAAAGATAATAAAACGTGTGTTAATTATTTATGTTAGTGGCATTTGGTGGTAACGACAACTTTAGAAAACGTATCACCTTAATCGGCATTAACCATACCGCAATGGAGCATAGGTTGGGTTAATTGAATAAGGTATTGAGAGACAGGTACAGCACCAAACGGTTATGCAAGGATGTGCCATTTTTGCCTAAGGAATTACGGCTCACTATCCGAGATCGCAGGTGCTGTTAATGGCTTCAGAAGCCGCCATTTGATGCAATAATTTCTGAGCTATCGCTAAAGGCAATCGGTCGATGTCGTATGTGATGAATAGCCGAAAGTTCACCTGTGTGTATCTTGGATGGAAATCCTGCAATGTAATTTTATGGCGGGGGTGTCAAAGCTGTTGACATTCCTTCAGAATATGTCTGGTCACATCCTGTTTTCCTTATATTCAAGTACTTGACAAAGCCATTTGCGATAAGGAGCGCATTGGAGACCTCGCTTTTTGGTGTGCAATCGTCTCTATACTCATGCCCCAAGAGATACCTGCAAGATCTTTCTAAATCTTATTTCTGTATTTCATCTTCCGGTTGATATGGATGACGTCCCAACTGTAGTTTATCCTATAATTTTTACTTATCATTTATTGTGACAACTAGTTACATAACTAGCTACGTGACCAGTTATTTTAACACGTGTATGTCCTAAGCATGGGGTCAAACGTGAATTACTATGAGATTATCCGATAGCTGGTACAAAGTAGTCAAAGCATTGGATTCATATACCGGTAAAATGGAGTCAGTTATCTTACTAGCTACCTAACTGGCTATTTAACTAGTTATTTTAACATGTACGGGCTAATTGACCACATAGTAAGTTTAAAAGACATCTAATAGTCAGTCCAAAAACCGATTGCTTATAAACAATATATTACTTCTGGTTCGTAAAATAACTACATTTTAAAGTGCAGTACAAAATAAACGTTTAAAGTGGCTACACTCTAGGTTACTTAGAGACATTAAAGTGACAATTGACTTCATGGTAGGTAACATGAGATGTAAGTATACTTAAGCATCAAGAAAATAAACTATATGAGAATTATATCAACACAATTTGTATAAAACCAGTTTGTACGAATTACTAACAAAAAATTGTCATACAAAATAAGCATTTAAAGTGACTACAGTCTAGATTACATAGAGACACTTAAGTGACAATTGTCTTCATGCTAGATTACATGGGATGTATAAAGTAACCAATTGACTTATCTCTGCAATACAAAGAGCACAAACATGTCAAATGACCCAAAATATATAAACTGGAGTCAGCCAGAAATAAATCTTATTTCTGTGTTTCATCTTCTGGTTGATATGGATGACGTCACAACTGTAGTTTATGTCTCCCTCAGATTGTTTTATATATTGCAATACATTCCGGGAGTATGTAGATTATGTTCCGAGGTAATTCGCTATTTTCGAGACTAAAACGATTATCACTTACGATAGCTTTTAACGCATAGATTTGTTAACAATTTTATTTATTTCTTGAATCTGACTTATTTCATTAGGTCTAACAGCAGGTATTTGAATTTCATAATTAAAAAAATCTAGCAAGAAGATTGATGGACAAAACGTCCTAATCTTAGAATAAGGTATATCAACTTTATAATACCATGAATCGGTTTGGATCTTACAATCGGGTTCGTGTGACTTTGTAAATTTAGAATTATTCACTGACTAAAATCATTCTTTACCAATGGTACTTTGAAATTCTCGGTGTTTGGCCAGTTTTGGTATTGATGTCCGTTACTCTCAATTCGATTACATGTGTCTAAATTGGTTTTAAACGATTTCATACAGGATGACTTTATAATCAAATCTTAATTTGTATGTATGACGACGCCATGTAAGTCATATATCTAAGTGATTGCCGATGTGTGTAACATAATCGGACTGATGGATGCTAAGTGTGGCAGGTAGACAATTTCTTCTCCTTGGTACTAGTCAAATAAAAATACGAATTGGCTAGGTTACAAACTAAGTGCTCTCGATATAGTTTATCAGTGATTCCCAATTTGAATTCCTAAGATATTCCAAGGTTGGCATAGTGTCTATATGAAAGTGTTTGTCTCTAATTCGACTAAATGCAGGGAATTGGCACGGTAAATGTTCCAGCATTTCGTCCTCTTCACACGCTTTACAGATCGTATCATTAGATATTTATAACCATGTGAGCCAGATAAGACTTCAGCTATCTATGGTCAGCTAATATTTATGTTCAGAATATACTTTGTCTTGAAGCTGGTGACACATTCATATGATATTTTGATAGATATTGAATTTCGATGAAAGTTTCTTGTTATAGCAAAGTCAGTTATGAAAATGTCTACCTCTGAGATTCCTCAGTATATGCTTTTGACATTATAGTTATCACATGTCAAAACGCAACTTCCTAGAGTGTTAAAGAATTCCTCAAACTTTCCATGGTCGTTGAAAAGCTTTGTTCACGAACGGTTAACACTGGAACAATCCTAATTTCCTCTCCATACATAGTGAGTTGCTCTAATGTACATTAGTTCATAAAACATCTTACAAGTTAATTATTGCTTAAGTAATATTTAAACATATTTTTAGCACATTTTATTGTTTAATAAATTTAATTGTGCTTTATACATGTGCGATTATATTTTTATTACTCAGAATATAAAATATATGTAAATTTTGTAATAAAATTTAAGTATCAAAGAACATTAATTTTTTAATCAACTTAAACTCCATGATGGAATAAACAAATATTGCGCAAGTTAATTTAAAGGAAATGTTCACCGCAATTAACAATTAACATGTTGAGTATACCCTAAAACATTACAAGGCGTAATAATGACATACAGTTACAGATTATACGCAATATAATCCGAAAGAACTAATTCCCTATAATTCCAAAAATTGAAAGAAAAAATAAATGTCACAAACTGTATAGCGAACACAGTACATGAACCATTTAATGATACAATACACTACTAAGTATAAATTATTATTTTGAATTTATTTTTGATTAAATTTTTAGGTTAACTTAGATCAGCACAAACGTGATCAAGTTTATACATAAGTAGCACTGATAACTTTATCATTGACTCATCACCGCATGCAGTATGATCCCACTCACAACACGCAAAGAATCTTAAAATTGGCAAGTTGTGCTGATAATTTTGATCTGTCCCCTTTGAATAGCACACTTTAAAAATTTGGTTTATTATTTATATTTGTTTATTATTATAATTTTCAATAGAAGATAGCCCATATATTTATTTCAAATAATATATGTACTACTATACGTACATATAAACATTAAAGCAATACAGAAATTAGCAAATATTTTATTGTTGAGCTTAAGCCTGAAATAAAAATTAATTTAATTTTGATTATTAATACAAACATAGCTTGTGTTTCTGAAAATTCATATCACATGTTTCTTATTTTGGAATTTTACCCAAAACTACTCATGCCCTAATAAAACAAAACAAATTTGTTGATATAAATTAAATAGAATTTATATTCAGCTGTGAGAATTTAAAGCACTGAATACAAAGTATTATTTTTTACTTGCTCGTTTTGACAACTGAGAATACCCAATTAATTTGAAGAATATGTTTATATTTAACTATAAATACTCATATATTTTAGAAAATAAAAATCATAGTGGATCGAAGAAACGTAATAAATAAATTGGACCTGCTAACCTTTTATTCAGATGAAAAATAATGTATGTATATATGAACATTTCAATAATGTATATATGAAAATCGGTTTTTATACCCACCATCAAAAAAGATGGGGAGTATATTGATTTTGTCATTTCGTTTGTAACACATCAAAATATTTGTCGCAGACCCACATTGGATATTAATATATTCTGGGTCCTCATAAGATTCTAAGACGATCTAGCTATGCCCGTTCGTCTGTCTGTCTGTTGAAAACACGATAGGACCGAAATGAATAGAGCTAGCTGACTGAAATTTTCCACAAATACTCTCTGTTGATAAGGTTTGTTTCTTATTGTATATGGATAATATCGGTCTATGTTTACACCTAGCCTCCATAAAAATGTTCCTCCGGAATACTGTATGATGATTAATGATTAATCCAATACTGGATGCATAGTGAAATTATAGCTTATGTAGTGATCGCAAAGTAACAAGAATTGAAATAGACACCTGAGATTGAACTCTAATATTAACATTTCACTATAGCATGAGATCTTGTAGCGAAAAGTTGAAGTAAATTTATAAATCCTCTTTTGTCTGAATAATCAACCTAGAAAAGCATAATAAAACAGAATCAACTTTTAAGTCACTGAATAGTTGTCAACATCTCGGAGAGAAATTGTTCTCTTATTTGTTTATATTTGGATTCTAACATTCAATTGCATATTAATGCTTAAAACTGATTATCTTCGAGAAAGGGTGAAATCTTCTTGGGCTAAAGTGGATAAATAATCTTGAGCAGCGCTTTCGAGTTAAAGGGCATTAACAGCATCTCTTCATTTAATAAAATAATAATTATTCCTCAATTCCTACTCTTTACTTATAAAGCTAACCTTTCGGCAAAATTATTTGCAAATAATTCGAAGGAGTATCAGTAACAATGCTGAATATAATTAGTGAATTCACAAGGTATTCGATCATGTCTTATTTAGGACATTTTTAGCTTGAATGGCAATAACAATATTTTTAAACCATTGTGAAATATTGGAACATTATAACAATATGACATGATAGGATACCTGGTGAATCCACTAAATATTTCGTGCTTGCGCAGTTAAAAGGGTTCTAGCGGATTTCAATATAAATAAGTCACTTAGGCCGCACAGTGGGATCTATCGCAACAAAAGTGGTAATAAATCTGAATATTCTAAACTACTGGGCCGATAGCAAAATTATGTATAAACGAATCATTGAACAGGCCATAATCTTTAAGAAAATTAGATTGTGGCCACCCTATCAGAATACAATATTATATACTGGGTTTTAATACTGGGTTTTAAATTCAACTGCCACTGTTTAGGGGAACGTTGTACAGCTTGTAACTTGTACAAATATGGAAAGATTTCAATGAATGGAACTTTGTAATAAAGCAATTAGGAAGGTAAGAACTCCTAAGTTATCTCTTTTAGGTTAAAATATCCATTTTAATGATAGATATCTCATTTTGTGGCTATTATATGTGGCTTTGCGATAAAGCAATAAACCTGAAGAATTTCTGCCGTTTTCGATTTTTGAGTTTTTTAAAACAAAAAAAATTTGCCATTTTTTACGTAAAAAATATATTTTTTGCTTCAATTTGTTATTATAACTGCGAATATATTGAGGCGATTAAAACGAAATATATAGAAACGGATTAAAGGTTATACATTTTTCTAAGTTTATTTTAATAATATCGGACTAACCGTTTTTGAGTTATCTTTAATTATGTGGAGAAGGTTAGGTTAGTTTACGTGAGTTGCTCGCAAGTTAGCGAGTTCACTCGGAGGCCTTTGTGATACCCTTAGAATTACCATTCCCTTATATACATAAAGGGAGAATGGTTGCCCACCCTAATTTCGTTGACTATGTACTTCTTGCGGTCCCCCTGAGAACCAACCGGTACTTTTAAGAAATCTGATCATATTTACTAGTGGCACATCTCTGAGACAGTCCAGATCTTGGAAAAGAGCTCTACCAAGATGTAGTAGTCTATGCTCTTGTAAGGCTGGGCAGTCACATAGAAGGTTTTCTACCTATTCTTCCTCCTCCTCATCCAAACAACTTCTACAATAGCTATAACGTGGGTAACCCATACGTTCTGACATGCGTCCAATCATACAGTGCCCAGTGATTATACCCGTAAGAAGCCTGATCGAATTCCTACTAAGAGACAAAATAGTCTTAGTCCTATTCTCTGTCAGAGTGGGCCAGAGCAATCTGGATATTCTACAAGTGATGATATTTGACCACCTGAGTTCCGTCTCACTCAAAGCCCATTCATTTATCAATTTTGATACGTTCACCAAGGGAGTGTGAATATCCCTTTGCGCAAGAGATACGTCCAGGGACAACCCGTTCGTTGCGCATTCGTCGGATACTTCATTTCCCCGGATGCCCTCATGTCCTGGGACCCATATCAACTCGACGTGATGTTGTGTCAGTTGCGCCAGTGATTGGATGCAGTTGAGAAGACATTTCGACTTAATAAAGTTGGAATTAAGAGCCTTAATTGATGCAAGGCTGTCCAAGTAAATATGTATAGTCGAATTTTCGAGATTCAGCCCGTATTCTTCTCGCGGCGGTATCGATGGCATATATCTCAGCTTGGAAAACCATGCAGGTATCCGGTAATCGAAGAGACAGCGAAAGGTCCAGTTCATCGGAGAAAATTCCCGAGACCGTGCCTCTTTCTGACTTTGAACCATCAATGTAGACTGAGATCACGTCGTCCCTTAGGACTGTGTTCGCGGCCCAGTCATCCCTTGTCGGTATCTTGATCCTAAACGTCCTATCAAAATTCGGTGTAGATACCAAGCAATCCGTTTCCTGCCCAATGAATGGCCTGCCTATCTTCTGTAGGATGGTGCCGTGACCAATACGATCATGCTTCAGTCCGCTCGACTGTTTGAGTCGTAGAGCAGACTTAGCAGAAATGCATTTGATATATATATCAAGGGGAGTTATATTTAGCATCGTCTCTAGACTGGCTTGAGGGGTGGAATTCAAAGAGCCAGTAATTGCAAGACATGCAAGTCTTTGTACCTTGTTTAGAGTAGAGAGGTGAGTCTTGGTGTCCACCGCTCTCCACCAAACAAGAGCCCATAGGTCAAAATAGGTCTTATGACCGCGGTGTACATCCAGTGTACAATATATGGTTTAAGACCCCATCTCTTCCCAAAGGTTTTCTTACATATGTAGAAGGCACATAGTGCCTTGTCACAACTTTCCTTGTCCTACCAATACCCATATTAGAGTTTATGGCCCTGCTCTTAAGCATATTTTCGGTCCAATTTTTTATCCGCTGATCAACACCTAGGTCACCCAGTGCATCAACTATAGCGGATATATTCACATTATTAAACGCACCCTCTATATCCAAGAAATATGCCATAACATACTCTTTTTTGTCAAGTGTCCCCTCTATAGTTCCAACAACGTCATGCAAGGCTGTCTCCACCGACCTCCCTTTAAGGTATACGTGTTGTGCCCTACAGAAATTGTCAGGGGAGAGGATGCTTCTGACATGGATATCGATCAATCTTTCCAGTGTTTTCAATAAAAACGATGACAGACTGATCGGTCTATAGTCCTTGGCGGTACTATGGTTTACCTTTCCCGCTTTGGGGATAAATACCACTGTAACCTCTCTCCATTCTGTATCCTGTTTCCAGGCTGTTCTTAAAAATGATGTGGAGAAACGTCTAAAAAAAATAAAAAATTGTCCTAAAAATTTAAAAAAAACCTTCATAGAATTTAATATTTGGACCATACATATTTGTATATAGTGGTTATTCAAGCCTTCTTTTGTTGTTGACCTATGATATTTATATTTTTGGTTAGTACCTTTTAACAAAAAATTGAGAAAAAAGGACTTTTTATTTTTTTACTTTAAATCCAACTTTTGACTTAGTAGTGATTGTTATCAATTCTTTTTTATAAATACTTATAAATTTATTAAAAAGAAATAAAAAATGGGAAGATTTCGATCCCCAAAAAAACAGATTAAGGTAAATAAAATAACAGATATTTTAATTTTCAAATGCAAGTATCTAGTAAACTATAACAGATAATATATAACTACATTGCTGGTTTTTGTAGATATCTGCTAGTAAATTGAATATAGATAAAATCGAATCGAGAACAAAAATTTGGCATAATTTTTAATTATTAAGTATATAACCGAGGTAATCCTATTTGGAGCCACGAAGCTCCGCCTGCCCTTGGTGTTTAAAGTCCAATTTCAAAACTTAAACACAACTACATCTTCTCTATAGTCATGGAAAAACGAAATTTATTAAATTCGGACTATCCGTTTAAAAGTTACAGATTCATTTCAACTTTTTTTAGTTCCCCACTGGAGACAAAGCACAATTTTTGTTCAGACTAGATTTTAGTTAAAGATCATTTTTGAAATTAACAACGCTTTGAGATTTTTAGTGCATTTATTTTTGTTGCAACATATTTTTTGAAAGCTCAATATATTGATACGAAATACATTATTTTTATCCAACCATTAGACGCATTTGTTATAACTTGCATCTCAGAAGCACTTTCTGGTCCATAGTGCGATGTGATCTCTATTATCCTCTGCATCTTATTTAGAACATCAAGATGTATGCCAATATAAATGATACTCTCTTTTATTCCGCAGTAAAACCCTTATTTGACTGTACTAAACTTGGCTAAAGTTCAGGGTCCAAAATGCAGCTTAATTTTCGTTTTTGAGATTATAGCATTCGATATCGATCATGAAATCTATTACAATTTATTTGAAAATTTATTCGATCATGAATGCTTTACTTCAGCATCAGGTTAACTTTGAATCGTACATTCAAAAAGAACCATTAGACGTTAAGTCATAGAATCGTACTATTCACGGTTTTTGAATAATTTTACATAAGTTTTGTACTTAATTTTTGTCTGCGTTTCACACAGGGTTGCCAATTCTTGGTGAAAGAAAATGGTTAAATTATTTGCAAAAAATGGCTCAACATTGATAAAATATTTTAATTTAAAAACAAAAATTTAATTAAAAAAAATAATAATGGAAGTCACACTTTACAAACGACATATCAAGTACATCCAAAAATGCTAATACAATTTTTTTTACTTCTGTGAATAACATCATAAATAACATATCTGATCTAATGTTTTCATAGGTTTTTAAAAATTATTTAAAATGTGCTTAAATGACGTTCAAAATACAATATTATTGTCGCCGAATGGCTCATAATCGAGCATAAATTTTATTATTTGTTTTTATTTATATGTCTTTATTATTTTATAATTTGTCATTTAATAATTTTGTAGTTCATTTAAAATATTTAGTTGAATTGTTATGGCGTCCTGTGAGCCGCCTTAATGTTTTGTTTATTTGTCTTATTTACCTATTTGTTAGTGAAGATTATGTACTAGTTGTTGTTACTTTTTACATTGATCTCACTGCAGTGCTTTTGTTTCGTTAAGTTGGTACCGTTATTTTTAATGTGTTATACACATAAATAACTAGTGGTCCAAATAAAATAATAATTTAATTTAAAGTCAGTTCATAAGGGAAAAGCACTGCGGTAAGTAGTTAAAATAATTTGTATTTCTTTTATTTTAATTTTAATAATTTTTATAGAAATAAACGCACATACGCACGCATAAACGCACGCACATACAGAAACATTTTGGTGTTCTTATTTGTGTTATTAAATTCGCCCCTTATGGACGACCATCGCAGCCAGCGATAACAAATTTTATTTCGCACTTTTTGAGCGAACTTGTGGTTCCTTGCCCGCCGGAACAAATTTTATTGGATTTTGTGGTTCCTTGCCTGCCGGAACATTTAACTTGAACTTTATGTGAATTTTTGGTTCCAAGCTGCCGGAACAAATATAAATAATTGTGAAGTCGTTCCATGCCTGCCGGAACAAAATAATTTTTTTTGTAAAATATTTGGAGTGTGTTGCTGTTTAATATTTGTGAATTTGTGTGCCCTTTGAAAATATTTGTGTTTCATGATGCAACGGTCGCCAGCTAGAAAAAGCTCTCGTTTGCAGACAGCAACGAGCCAAAATGTGAAAAGTTCCACGCCTGCCGGAACAGATAATGCAGAAAATGTTTCTCAAATGCCGTCGGTACAAAATGTCAATCCTGTTGCCCTCGGAACAACAACAACTAGTGCCTCTAGAGAACCGACACCTGCTGTATCAACGCAAAACATTTTCAGTTCAACAAGTGAAGAGCCCTTTAGTCTGCCGCCGTTAGTGCCCGGTCCTAATGAGAGAACGCAGCCGCCACAAACTATATCGTCTAATAATGAGAACCTACAACGACAAATTGACATCCTGCAAGCTCAATTGGCAAACGCTCAACGTGCTTTAAGAGCAAATCAAAATTTAAATACGCCGAATGTTATTGGACAAAATGCGCCAGTCATCCAAAGTATTAGCAGTGGCCCTGTGGACATGGTTGATCGCCGGAATCCAACGCCATATTCCTATGTTAGTCAGTCAGACCAGTTGATGACATCTCAGCCTGTTTTTGTTTCCCCTGCTACAGTGCCCATGCCAGTACAACGCAAACTTTATGATCTGCCCGAATTTTGTGGTACTCCTGAGGACTGGCCAATGTTTTTGTCTGCCCTTGAACATTCGACAGCGGCATATTCATACAATAATTTTGAAAATTGTTTGAGATTGCAGAAGGCTTTGAAAGGTGAAGCCAGAGAGTGCGTGAAGTCGTTGCTCATCCACCCAAATAATGTGCCAACAGTTATAGAGCAATTAAAGCTACAATATGGTCGCCCAGAGTTGCTTATTCGATGCCAATTGCAACAGATGAAGGAAGTTCAGCCCATAGCAGAAAACGCGATCGATAAATTGGTGCCATATTCCATTAAGGTCAGAAATTTAGCAGCATTTTTGGAATCTGCCAATGGTTATCAACATTTGTCGAATCCAACACTCATGGAGGAGTTAGTCCAGAAGCTTCCAATGAGCAAACGTTTGGATTGGGCCCAGTTTGCTTCAACGTTACCTCAGTTGCCGACTATTTTGGATTTTAGTACCTGGCTCCAGCGTGTTGCAAATTTGGTAAGAAGTGTGCAAATAAGTAGTTCAAGTGGCAATAGATCTAGCAGTGATCCAAAACGAAAAGTGGTTTTATATGCTTCTGATGGCCCAGAACGTCAGTTAAAATGTTTTTATTGTGTTGGCCCACATAAAATTTTTGATTGTAAGAAATTTTTAGAATTGAGTGTGCCTAATAGATGGAGTGAAGTGAAGAGATTGAAGTTATGTTTTTCGTGTCTTAGTGGTGGCCATTCAATTAAAGATTGTCGTCGGCGTAAGCAGTGTCCCATGGAAAAGTGCCAAAGAAATCACAATAAATTACTGCATGAAACTAAACCTAATGAACCAAGTGAACGATCCGTAAATGTGCCGCCAACAGAGAGAGCTTCAACAGTCGAGCCAGTGCTTAGTTGTGTTTCCAGTGTTAGTGAAAAAAGTGATTTGTTGTTCAGAGTGCTCCCAGTGGTTCTTTATGGACCAAATTGTGCTATTGAAACTTATGCACTCCTAGATGAAGGTTCTTCGGTCACGATGATGGATAGCTCTTTAGTGAGACAGCTTGGACTGCATGGTCGACAAAGTCAATTGAATTTGAGTTGGTATGGTGGTAAATCGGCACAAGAACCAGTTATGGTGGTGGATCTTCATGTGAGCGGTGTTAATAAGAAGAGGAAATATGCTTTGAAAAATGTGTATGGTGTCTCGAATTTGAAGTTGCCTAGTCAGAGTTTTAATGCGGATTTAGTAAAGAATCATGGTGTGCCTTTAAGCTCATATGAATGTGTGGCTCCAAAGATACTAATTGGTTTAGACCATTGCCATTTAGGATTGCCCGATGAAATAGTCCCTTTGGAAGATGCTGGTCCATATGCTGCCAATACTCCTCTTGGATGGGTTGTTTTTGGGAACGTGAAAGGAGGTCGCCCTGGAACACAAACGTGTTTGCTGACAACACAGTTGGATAATTTAAATAATTTGGTGGCAAATTATTTTGAAACTGAAAATTTTGGTGTTAAGGCTCTACCAGTGATTGAGTCAAGAGATGATTTACGTGCACGAGAGATATTGAGAAATTCGACGAAGAGGGTTGCCGGAAGATTTGAATCCAGACTACTATGGTGTAATGATGACGTAGTCCTGCCGGATAGCTATTCCATGGCCCTTAATAGATTTTTTGGAATGGAAAGAAAAATGAAAAATAATCCTGAATTTGGTGCGGCCTATAAACAAATAATGAGTGAATATTTGCAGAAGCGGTATGTACGCAAATTATCATTGAGTGAAGTTGATGCATTTCATCCGAGAACGTGGTACTTGCCCCACTTTGGTGTCGTAAACCCTAATAAGCCAGGGAAGATTCGTATGGTGTTCGATGCAGCAGCAAAGGTGGAAGGTGTCTCGTTGAATTCAAAGTTATTGAAAGGCCCTCAGCAGTACAAACCATTGCCATCAGTTCTATTTAATTTTAGAATCGGTTCCGTAGCTGTTTGTGGGGACATAAAGGAAATGTTTCATCAAGTTGTTGTTGCTGAGGAAGACAGGTGTTCGCAGAGGTTCTTGTGGCGAGATGATGATAGTGGTCCACCGGTAGTGTATGAGATGCTTGTGATGACGTTTGGAGCTGCCTGTTCGCCCTGTATTGCCCATTATGTAAAGGAAACAAATGCAATGGCGCACCGAAATCGTTTCCCTAGGGCCGTGAAGTCAATTTTGGACCATCATTACGTAGATGACTTTGTAGACAGTTTTGTAAATCCGTCAAAAGCCATTGAAATAGCCAAACAAGTTCGAGAAATACATAAAGCTGCTGGTTTTGAAATGCGTAATTTTACATCGAGTTCATCGGAGGTGGTCGTGGCTCTAGAAGGCTGTTCAAATCATCAGGTTAGTTTCTCAGGTGGCTTAAATGAGTTGGACGGTTCAACTGAAAAGGTACTTGGCATGTTTTGGGATCCAAAGGACGACGCGTTCAAATTTGTTTTGAAATTCCATCGTGTGAATTCCGACGTCATCCTTGGTAAAAGGTGTCCCACAAAGCTCTGGAGACATAGTGTACTTTGGGACGAGATGTTGCCCGCGTCATTACAAGCGATGTGGAATAAATGGCGCCAAGAGCTAAGAAATGTTGACCATGTAAAGGTTCCACGATTTTATTTTGGAAATGGTTTGCCCTTGGAGTTAGAGCTGCATATTTTTGTTGATGCCAGTGAGGATGCCTTCGGTGCAGTGGCCTACTGGAGATATACAACATCTGATGGACAAATAGGAGTGTCGTTTATATCTGCCAAGTCGAAATGTGCCCCATTGAAATGTATGACCATTCCCAGATTAGAACTACAAGCCGCCGTTTTGGGGACCCGATTGATGGACACTATAATGAAGGAACATGAACTCAAAGTTTCTCGTCGAATCTGTTGGAGTGACTCTACAACCTTCATTAGTTGGATTGGTTCTGAGAGCAGGAGATATAAACCATTTGTTGCCCATCGAATTACCGAAATACTTGATTCGACACGCCCAATTGATTGGAGATGGTTGCCTACAGATCTCAATGTTGCCGATGATATTACAAGAGCTAAAAATGAAGTTGATTTTTCCATTGAAACACGTTGGTTCCAAGGGCCACAATTTTTGTATGAAAACGAAGCTGACTGGCCGAATAAGAATTCTGAGAAATCTGATGATTTGTGTGAAGAAGAACTACGCCCCAAATTTGTCATGGTGGTTAGTACAAATTTAGTTATTGATTTTAATCGTTTTTCTTCATTTCTCAGGCTTAAACGAACAATGGCTTGGGTTCTGAGATTTATCAATCGCTGCCGAAAATATGGTAAATGTAATGGTTCGAGATGCCTGTGTGCTGAAGAGTTAAGGGTTGCTGAAACTAGTCTGTGTCGTCTGTCCCAAGAAGAGTGTTTCGCCTGTGAAATAAACGTTTTAAAATCTGGTGGTTCTTTAAAAAAGGACAACGAGTTATTTTCCCTTTCGCCTTATTTTGATGAAAATAATTTACTTCGAGTGAGCGGTCGTATTGATGCTGCGAGTTGGTTGCCTTTAGATGCCAGGCACCCCATTATTTTGTCGCCCTGTCACCGCTTTACACAACTATTTGTTGCCCATGTGCATAATAAAATGAGACATCAAAATTTTGAGGCTACCATAGGCGAAATAAGGAAAAGGTTCTGGATTCCACAACTACGAAAACTGTTGAGTAAGACCACATCAAATTGCAACATTTGTAAAATTCGTCGTGCCGTTCCTGTAGCTCCTTTTATGGGATCGTTGCCAAGTGATAGACTAACTCCATATGTCCGGCCATTTACTTATACTGGTGTTGACTATTTTGGCCCAATAAATGTGACTGTTGGTAGACGTCATGAAAATCGTTGGGTTGCCCTGTTTACGTGCCTTACAATCAGAGCAGTACATCTAGAAGTGGCCTATGATCTTTCTACTGATTCGTGTATTTGGAGTGACAACGGAAAGAATTTTGTTGGAGTTAACCAAGAAGCCCAGCGATTTGATGAAGTATTTGATCTGGTTAAAATTGAAGATGAGTTATCTACAAGGGGCGTTGAATGGCAGTTTAATTGTCCACATAATCCTGCAAAAGGTGGTATATGGGAGCGAATGGTTCAATGTGTTAAGAAGGTTTTAAGAGTAACCCTAAAAGAAGTCGCCCCAAAAGAGCACACCTTGCAAAGTTTTTTAATTGAAGTCGAAAACATCGTGAACTCTCGCCCATTGACTCACTTGCCTGTCAGTCCTGAAGACGAAGAACCATTGACGCCTAATCATTTCTTGTTGGGTTCTGCAAATACGGCTCAAACGCCAGAAGGTATTGAGATTACAAAGCCAGTGGTACTGAAGAAGCAGTGGCGAATTGCTCGACAGCTACGAGATCATTTTTGGAAAAGATGGATTGTGGAATATTTGCCCACACTTACAAGACGGTCCAAATGGTGCGAATATACGAAGCCTGTGGCCCCGGGAGATCTTGTACTAATTTGTGATCCAGCTGTTTCCCGTCGAGATTGGAAGAGAGGTCGTATCGTAAATGTGTTTCCAGGCAGTGATGGTGTTATTCGTCGTGTTGACGTACGTACCAGTACAGGAATATTAAAGCGTCCTGTTTCCAAGCTTGCTGTCCTTGATTTGGAGTAGTGAATCGTAGCCGATCCACGGGGGTGGGAATGTCGCCGAATGGCTCATAATCGAGCATAAATTTTATTATTTGTTTTTATTTATATGTCTTTATTATTTTATAATTTGTCATTCAATAATTTTGTAGTTCATTTAAAATATTTAGTTGAATTGTTATGGCGTCCTGTGAGCCGCCTTAATGTTTTGTTTATTTGTCTTATTTACCTATTTGTTAGTGAAGATTATGTACTAGTTGTTGTTACTTTTTACATTGATCTCACTGCAGTGCTTTTGTTTCGTTAAGTTGGTACCGTTATTTTTAATGTGTTATACACATAAATAACTAGTGGTCCAAATAAAATAATAATTTAATTTAAAGTCAGTTCATAAGGGAAAAGCACTGCGGTAAGTAGTTAAAATAATTTGTATTTCTTTTATTTTAATTTTAATAATTTTTATAGAAATAAACGCACATACGCACGCATAAACGCACGCACATACAGAAACATTTTGGTGTTCTTATTTGTGTTGTTAAATTCGCCCCTTATGGACGACCATCGCAGCCAGCGATAACAATTATATTTAACTTTTTAAATTATAATAATTAATTTATCAATAACGACAAAATGCTCTACGTATCCTAAAGCAGATGTACCTTCTGATCACAACATCCTTCTAGCAAATGTCCGCACCAATCTTGCTATTGTTCGATAACATAAACGACAACCCAAAACTAACATTAGAAAACTTAACAATCCACTAATTAGAAACGAAATTAAGAAACGTATTAATAATAAACTACCAGAAATCAAATGGACAATTTGTCAGATAACGTCAAGAACATTGTAAGCACGACTACCAAGGACACACTAGGAAGCTGTATAAATACAAGACATGAACAATGGATGACAGATGAGATTCGAGACCTTCGAATAGATCGAAGTAAGCATAAGAATTTAAACTATGAAATCTACTGAGAATTAAACAAGGAAATCCGAACTACAACCTGAGCTGCAAAGAATGCGCTACTGAATCGTCAATGCCAGGAAATCGAAATACAGCTAAACCTTCACGACGATTTTAACCTGCACACAAAATTAAAGGAAGCCGCCGGAGTATACAAATGATCATCTGCATCAATTTTATATGACGACAATAATGAGGCCGTATTCGAAATGACGGATAAAAAACACATTTGGAAATACTATGTATCGACATTTTTTTTCTTTTTGGACCAGCACTCAGGGCATGACCCCTATTCATGCAAAGCATTGAGTTGGAACTAGGAAAATAGGTTATGGGAAAGAGGAAAGAGGGAGTACTGTTTGTGGACATTAGATTTGAACTTTCCCTCATTGGAAATGGCAGGAAACACTTCAGTGGGAAGTTTGTTCCACATACGTACAGTACGGCTGAAGAACAAATTTTCCCTGTAATGTGTTGTGCGGTCCACTGGCCAATCGACCACAAAGGGATGTGTTCTTGACGAAAAACGTGTATTACGTAAAAACCTGCGGGTATCAGGAACAAGTTCCCTAATTTCATCAGAACACATTCCATTGTAGTACCCATAGAACAGTGAAACGCAGCCCACATTGCGACGGTGATCCAGCGAATCAATAGAGTTGGACACCCTACTGTCACCAATAATTACCTTCGCCTTCTCCTGTACGCGGTCGAGCAGCTCCAAAATAGACTTTGAAGCACCAGCCCCTACATGGGTGTTGTATTCCAATTTCGGTCGGATATAGGTGGTGTAAATAGTGAGGAGTGAAGTAATTCCTAGACCGTTTCAAAAAACCGAGACACTTGAATGCTTCTTTCGACTCTTGAAAAATGTGTTTAGACCAGCGAACATCACATTATATTTTTATGCCCAGAACATTAAGAGCGTCTGATTCCACAATATTTACACCATCCGTAAATACAGATGAAGCAATATTGTCTGTCGTTCGTTTTTGTGTCAACATGCAACACTGAGTCTTGCGAGCGTTGAAAGCGACTCTATTCGCACGACCCCATTCATAGATTGTCACAAGGTCCCGATTAAGGGAATCATTCATGTTTTGCCTCATTGCCCCAATCTCCGACAGAATTGGTATATAACTGAATGAATATGAATGGCAAATGTTGCTATCATCTGCAAAAGAATAGATAGGGTTGGAAGTTTGATGTAGAAGGTAATTTAGAAAAATAAGAAATAGAGTAGGAGAAAGAACGGAGTCTTGCGGTACCCCTGAATTTATCTTGAACTCGTTTGATGAGATCCTATGTATAACAACTTGTATAGTGCGATTTCTGAGAAAGCTCGATATAAATCGAGAGAAGTTATTACCGACACCAAAAGCAATAAGTTTCGATAAAAGTGAACCGTGCCATACTCTATCGATCGCCTTGGAAATATCTAGAGCCACCACTTTACTTTCGCCAAAACGGTGAATGGAACGCCACCATTCTTCCGATAGGAAGGTTAGCAAGTCTCCCGTAGAGCGTCCTCTACGGAAGCCATACTGGCGGTCGTTAAGTAAATTGTTGGATTCTAAATATTTGACCAAATGGTAGTTTACCATACTTTCCATAACTTTGGAAAGTGCAGAAGAAATTGCTATTGAACGGTAATTTTTAGGGTTATTAGCCTCTCCTTTTTTAGGAATTGGCGTGACATTAGCAACCTTCCAACATACAGGAAATAAGCCGACACGGTATGAAATGCTGAAAAGGTTGGCTAATGGACGAGCAACGTCGAAGAGCACTGCTTCAAAACCAGCGCTGGTATGTCATCTGGCCCAGGAGACTTATTTACGTTAAAGGTATCAGGTCCAGATGAAATCTCGTCTGAAGCTTTAAAACTAATAGATGGAGACAATAAGCAATTATTTGTTACACTTTTCAACTATATTTATGACACAGGCCTATTCCCACATGAATGGCTTAGATCAACATTTATTACCATACCGAAGAAGTACAATGCTAGAAAATGAGTGTCATGCACTAAAAATATCGATTTGGTTTCAAGGATGGAATGGGTACTAGAGAAGCGTTACTTGGTGTTCAATTATTTATTAAAAACAGTCGAGATGACCAAAAATATGTCTTCCTCTGTTTTATCGGCTATGAGAAAGTCTTCGATACTGTCCAACATGATAAACTAATGGCAGTATTAACATCTATCAGCATAGACCAGAAGCAAATATGATGTATAAGAAATCTAAACTGGAATTTGTCAGCGAGAATTGAAATCAATGTCGAGCTTACTGAGAAAATCGTCATATTTAAAGGAGTAAGACAGGGTTGTATATTGTCGCCATTCAAGATTCCATTGAAAGAGGAAAGAATTTGAATAAAGGTAAAAGGTATGTTTACCAACAACATAAGCTATGCTGACGACACGACATTATTAGCAAGTACTGCATTTGACTTACAGAAACTGATGGACAAACTTACCTGTGTAAGTGAATCATATGGCCTTAAAATCAATATTAAAAAGACAAAATATATGATTGTCAGCAAGACAAATTTACTAACCACGACGACACTAAAAATAGGAAACACTGAAATCGAACTAGTGAAAAACTTTAACTATCTGGGTGTTTTAATCAATCAATGGAACTCATCCAAGGAAATCTTGGATAGAAATGGCAAGAGAGGCCTTTTTTATATACAGAGAAGTACTGAGCAGCCATGATATCAGTCTAGCAACAAAGTCACGATTTATTAAATGCTATGTTTGGTCAGTATTATTATATGCAGTGGAAGTATGGACTATTAAAGCCACGGACAAGAAAAGATTAGAAGCTTTTGAAATGTGGATATACATTATTTGAAGATTCCCAAATAATGAAGTATTGAGGAGAATGAACCTTGAACGACAATTAACTAAAACAGCAAAAAATAGGGAAATCTCGTATTTGGGACATAAAATTGAAGAAAGACGTGCTCGAGGCAGAAGAGAACTCTCATGGCTAAGAAATATTCAAGAATGGGCAGGCTATCGTGATGAACTAAATCCCCTAAATGCTGCTAAAAATAGAGAGTTAATAATTCCTGTATTTAGAACCACGGAAACCCGTGACGACTTTCATCAAAACACGTCCGTACGTGCCTATTAACCGTAGAATGAGCTTTGAAAACAATGTATAATTATTTCTTTGTATCATCATTGATACATACTATAAACATAGTTATTGACTATATAAAACACATTTAAAATATGCTTAAGTCCATCGAAATCGTCATATGAAGCATTACAAGAAAATTCGTCTTCTGAAACAATAGATTTAGAAGACTATTTATTCATTGTAACCAAGAGCACACATCCCGACGCTAATAAATATTCTGTGAGTAAAAATTTTAATCACTCCAAAGTTAGTTGCAACATTAGATGGGTGTCAGTTATGTATAAGAAATTCTGTGTTTGATATTGAAGCAACAATTGAGGCACTTGGACACAATACTGACAAATTTCTTATAAGTAAATCTTCAATTCAAAGAATTCGTACAGAACAGGGAGAAAACGCGTGCAGAAGCAATAAAAAGTAATTCCCCAAAACGAGGTACCTGATATTTTAACCGTCCACTGGGATGGAAAAATGTTGCCAGCATTAGATGTACGTAGATTTAAAAAAGAACGCTTACCGATAGTTATTACTTATGACAACAAAAAACTAATCGTTGTAAAAAAAAATTGGACAACTCTTCAGGAAGGGAACGAATGGAACGCTATTATTACTGGAATTTTGAGGATAAAGTGCAAATTTTCTGTTGTGATATCACTGCTTCAACCCAATTCCACTGCGCTTATTCAATCGTTAGATCCAAACGTTATCAACTTGCTCAAATTAAATTATAAAAAACAACTGCTCTCTCACTTGCATGGGGAGAAGGGAACAAATTTAGAGATCAAACAAAAAAACTTCAATCTCAAAAATGCAGTTCAGATTCTAGCTACGTCCTGGGATAAAATATAAGTGTCCAATATCCGAAGATCCTGGAACGCCTTGCTCAAATTCGATACTGAATGAAAATATATAATTCAGGAAGAAAACGAAGATCTTTCAACTATTGGTACACTTGTAGCTCAAATTGGTACGGAACATCTTTTCACGAATGCTAACATAAATAACTGGATTCAAGAAGAATTTCATGTCGAAAGTAATAAGGAGTAAATGGAATTATCAGACACGGAATCGAAGGATTTATACGATAGTGGTCATGAAGAAAAAATTAAAGAGGACGATTGTATAACATCGATAAACATATGCATACAATGGGCTTTGGAAAATGATAAGCAGACAACAGTACTTTATAAAGTACGTGATTCAGCTGTTATTTTAAAGAATAATTTGCTAAAAAAGCAACTCAAAATCTCCAATTTCTTTAAAAATGTTTAATATGTAAATATATCAATAAAAACTAGAGTTTCCAAAAAACCGAAGAACTTCAAAACCGCGGTTTCGGTTTTAAAAAACTGAAAACCGATCGGTTTCGGTTCGGTTTTGTGATAATTTATTAAATATTATGTGTTATAGAAACTAAATCAGTTGATAATATAGGAAATGCTATACAAATTTAAAGTTCAAACTTGACGGGTGTTCAAGAAGATAAAGGAAAATTTGTACTTTTTCTTTTAATGATACCTTTTTAATATATTAAATTAGTTAGCTTATATACATTAAATTTGGCTAATATGCTTCCCAGTAAAGAAATAATCAAGAATAGGGTGCTAAATTGTATTATGATACCAAAAATGGAGAACTAAACCAAACTAAAGAGTATTTTTTCGTTCTCCAAAAAGTACTTTTTGAATTTTCTTATATAATATTGAACCTAAAATAAGGAAATTACTTTGACGGTGGTTCAAGTGTGGAAAATTGGTACTTGTTTCTCTAATGGTACTTTTTATTTTATTAAATTATTTTACTGATATGCCTTTGAGTAAAGAAATAATGTCATTAAGACATCTATCGGATATTGAGGATACAAAAATTATTAGGATTTTTTCGTTCTTTGAATGGTATTTTTTCTATAATAATGAAAATTAAACACAGTTAGAATCTAAAAAAGGGACTCACAGGTACTTTTTACCAACTTATAATACTTTTTGACTATTTTATAATAATAAACCTAAAAATTAAAAACTAGGCACACATGATTCTGAATGAGTTAGAATTCACAAAAGGTGACTTTAGTGGTATATTTCTTTAGCATTTTCTATAATAATGGATTCAAAATCATGACGTTGAGTCGGAATTCAAAATGTAGACCCACAATGGTATTTTTTTTATTATAATAATACGTTTCGAAAGAGCTAGAATTCACATTACAATTAATCAATAAACAAGAAACTAGAGACTTGTTATCCTGAATTAGTATTAATTCATTGTACTATTTCTTTCATCCAATTGGTGTGACGAAGCGCACCGGGCCAGCTAGTACTCCATACTTTTATCAGATATTTGAAAATAACTAAGGGCCGTTTTCTCATTAGGTGATTATCTTTTTTTCCAACGAAAAACTGCAGATTAAAGAAATTTGGTTTTCTCAATGTCTCATTTGCTTCTATTCTATCGCAAAGCTAACCCGACCTCATCTGCCAATTATTTATTTATCGTACAGATAAATAAATAACAGCTGACTGCTGTTCATAGTTTTTATGTGTTTGTGTTTTTGTAAACGAAATTAAATAGATTTTATAAAAAAAAACGTTTAATAACATTAATTTGATGGAGGACGAACTCAAATAACATGAGTTCCAAGTGAATGCTGAAAGAGTTTATGGTGCCAGCCCTAACTACTTGGCAGACATGGAGGATAATGCATTTTTCAAAAGATTCCGGCTGTCGATGGCCACATTAAACAGCTGATTTATGTAAACATGTTGTCACTTGAAGGCAGGGTTCCCACCTTTCACATCTATTTTGAGAGGTATTGCCAACAGAAAATAATGTTTTTTGTCGGTATATTGAGAAAGCCAAAATTGTTAACGGACAGTTTATCTGCCTAATAAATTTATGTCGACATTTAGTAACAGACAGTTTGTCGATACATTGAGAAAACGGGCCAAAGTCTTAATTACAAAAATGTTGCATTATTTTTTTTTTTTTAAATTAAAGAAATTAACTGTCATTTGAAGTTTAATTTTCAAGAAATACTAGTATGATCAATATTTTTAAATGAGTGTGTCATTCTTTATTAACAGGTTTCCTTGCCTAGCCTGCCAAATGTAGTCTGCTACATCATCTCAAGCAATTATTGTAATACAATTTTAAACATTTAAAGAAATCTTAAGATACTTTTACCGATCTGTTTTTAGAGATATTGGATGAATCATTGGGTGAAACAGTTTGTTTCTCATTTCAAAATTTTAAATTTTTCTACTGAAAATAGATTAAAAGTAAAAACCGAAGAATAATTGTCGGTTTCTGTTTAATTCAAATTCTCTTTTAAGATAACTTTGGATTCGGTGAATATTTAGATAATTGAATTTATTTTTTAAAAATTACACAGACTTGTACTTTGCGCACAAGTTTACATAAAGTAAACTTGTGATTCTGAGTCGATCGGTATACTTTAATGTGGGTGTTCGATTAATATTTTTGAGTGTTAAAAACATCAGCACAAACGCATAATACCCTCCCCACTTTGGTGGTGTAGGATATAATTAAAATAATCTGTTATTTTAATAGAACTTTTCATGATTTAGAGTTAAAATTGATTTTCTGTTTTGAATTTGGCCTTTATAAAATAACGGGGTCACATGGTACCAAAGTGGAACACCTCGGGTATATGAATACTACATTGAAATCCATGCAAATTTGTACTATACACTAAGACCCTTATATGCGTTGATTCGCTTACCTCGCTTTTATAATATTGGTTAATTTGATTATCGGGGTGAGTCGTTATTAGAGTTTCCAATTCGGTTTTAACCGAAACCGAAACCGCGGTTTTTCAAGGTCTAAAACCGAAACCGACAATTATTCTTCGGTTTTCACTTTTAATCTATTTTCATTAGAAAAATTCAAAATTTAGAAATGAGAAACAAACTTTTTCATCCAATTATTCATCCAATATCTCTAAACACAGATCGGTAAAAATATCTTAAGATTTGTTTAAATTTGGAATAAACAAATAGTACTATTAAGTCTCTCTTTGTAAATTAATACTAATTCAGGAAAACATGTCTCTAGTTTCATGTTTATTGATTCATTGTAATGTGGATTGTAGGTCAATCTTGACGTATTATTAGAAAAAAGCATAAAGACCCACATTTTGTATTCCTACTCAGCATCATGAATGTTTAATATCATATTTCTGTGTCCATTATTATAGAAAATACAAAAGAAAGGTAAGACTATAATCATCCTTCGTGAATTCTAACTCATTCGGAATTATTTGTCTACAATTAAAGTTAAAAAATATTCAAAAAGTACTACTAGTTAGAAAAAGTACCTGCAATTCCCTTTTTTGTATTCTAACTCAGTCAGGATCATGTGTGTTTAATATCCTGCTTATAGGTTCATTATTATAGAAATTTCAATAATAGTTTCTGTTACCTCAATATCATTATGCCCCCTATCCTTGATTCTTTCTTTAGTCAGAATCATATCAGCCAACTATTATGTATATACAATAAGTAAAATAATTTATTATAATAAAAAGTACCATTAGAAGAAAAAGTAAAAATGTTCCACTCTTAAACCACTGTCAAGTTTGAAATTTCAAAGTAATTTGCTGATTCTAGGTTCAATATTATAGAAAATTAATTTTGAAGAACGAAAAAGTACTCCTTAGTTTGGTTTAGTTCTCCATTTTTGGTATCAAAATACAATTGAGCACCCTATTCTTGATTATTTCTTTACTGAGAAGCATGTTAGCCAAATTTAACTAATTAAATATATTAAAAAGGTATCATTAAAAGAAAAAGTACAAATATTCCTTTATCCTCGTAAACACTCGTCAAATTTGAACTTTAAATTTGTTTAGCAGTTCCTATATTATCAACTGATTTAATAGGTAATAAATTATCAGAAAACCGAACCGAAACCGATCGGTTATCAATTTTTTAAAACCGAAACCGCGGTTTTGAAATTCTTCGGTTTTTTGGAAACTCTAGTCGTTATGATTTCGATTTGCATCGCTACGTTATTTATTATGCGTCGCATTTCTCAGGTCGTAATCGCATTTTAAATTAAAATTAAATTTGTTTGACTCACCCTGGTATGTATTTTGCTATTAGCAGAAAAAATCTTTCCGGATAGTAATGATTTTAAAATAGAAACCTATACATTTGTTATTAATCCAAAAATAAATCCGTAAGAAATGGATCAGCACTTATCAAAAAATCAGACTAGGATAGGTAAAAAAATAATTTTTATTTTAAAATGTGTATATCTCGTAAACTATAAGAGATAATATTTAGTTGTAACAAGGTTTTTTGTAGACCTCAACTATTTGATTCCGTTTATAGTATCCATTTTAACTTTGAAATTGCAAATATGTTTCCATTTTTATAATTCCCCCACAAAGCGTTGACCATCAATTTCTTCAATGGAACCGAATCAGTAGACTTTTTAGCTAATTATTATAATTTAATATTTAGTTTAAATCTCATGAAGATTCAAACATTTACTAAAACTCAAAATTTTGCGAAAAACTCCAATTTTTTTTGCAAATTATGCGGCGATCCATAAAAAAACTTGTTTAACAACTCCTTTTATAACTTTGATATTTTGCAAACATCTCTCACGCTCCATAAATGTTGAATTCAAGATAAATTTCTCACACACCTGAAATTTTGCTCAACCGGAAATGAAATTTTTGTGGAAACGGTTCAGCAAGATACAGGTGCGAATGAAATAAATCGGTGTAGCTTTTAAAACTGTATTTATATGCAGTATTCCTTGTAATATATATATTTTTTTTTAATATTTAAATATTTATTTATAATTTTTAGTAACTTTAGGGAACTGTTCTCTTCGACGCTTTCAAAAACACTGATGTTCAAAACGGACAGAGTTTCAGTTGTCGACTAGAAATAGGAAAAATGACAGACGGACTAGATTGAAACTAGAACTTGCGCATCTTTTAAATGCACATTATTTTTTGTATGTTTTTTTTTATGGAAATTAAAATTAGTGAATAGTTTAGTGGATGACCCACCCACCTTAATACAACAAATATATTTTTACACACACACACGCGCCACACGATACGTGTATTAGAACTATTATATGCCACCAAGTTTTATTTTTCACGTAAATTCGCGGTAATAGAAAATGTTAATTGAAATGCTTTTAGAAAATATCTAACGTATGACAGTCAGTCTGTTTATCAGTTAGTCTATTAGTCTTTCTATGGGCTTGAATATACGGTTTGTTGTTGTGCTTTGGCGCATGCTTTCTTTGCATTCTTTTAATTTTGGGAACATTCCATCTATTCATCTATACCTGTGTGCTGTGAAATGGTCGCACCTTCTTAACTGACATCGACAAAACTGACTTTTTTTGTGTGTCTCTAACACAAGAACACAAATATAATACATATTGTTGTGTTCGAGTATCATCATCATCATCAACGTTTTCTTTTCAACCCCATGTAATGTGAGGCGCCAAACCCTAGTTTTAAATGTGACACTTATCGCCTTTTCCACGTATGTTCTAGAGTTTGTATGTTTGCCTTTTTTTTACGTATCCTTGTGTGATATAATACTTTGTTTTATACGCTCCTTATCCACCTTTATCGCATTCGGAGGACAATGACTACGTCATCATGCGTTATAAGTTACATCGCTACATCATGTTTGTTATAGACAAAAATAATAAATAAATTGTAAAATATACTTACCACAAATATACCTACATACTCACGTACCTATATATATACATACATACATTTGTAATAAATACAATATTTAAAATAACGAAAGTTGTCAGTTGTTAAAAAACAAACAAACAAAGAGTCTCTTCAATGTCCTGGGGTTCATTTAACATGACACTCATTCGTAGACGCTTCGTGCTAAAGAACCAACAACCATAATTCCATTGAGATTCCTTGGTCGTATTAAAACGTGTATTAAAACTTTTTGGTGTTTCCACGAACTAAACTCAACTGATCGATCGTTTTAGTTTTATAATATGAATTGTAAATTAGATTGTATTGTTCACCATCTATATATATTCTCTAGCAGGCAGATTACACTGTTCTACACCAAAAAGTATGCCTATAAGCGTTCCTAATCCGGAATTTCTTTATAAGTTTTTTTCTTAAAGGAAACTTCAAAGGATATTCATATTTAGAGAAAATTATGACAATAATACTGGCTTAAATTTGTATATATTAGCGATTGAAATATTTTATCATCGCGATTACGATTAAAAAATAGTAATAATTATATTTTCCAAATTTTCATTAAACAAAATCTATATATGTATATGATTTCTTAGTATGTCCGGATGTCCTATTCTCTTTCCACAACAAGCCATCTGATGACACAGGAAGCTGAAGTTTGGCATACTTAAAGTACTTTCTCTGCGAAAGATCGTAACGGGATTTTTGATTTTCGGTCTATGGGCGGCACGCGGGGCTATTGATTTTGCCATAAACTTCCCTGTATAATTACTTATTTTTTGTAGGGAATTTTTATATTTTCTATACTTTTATGAAGACCGATGAAGGGAATATCCATTATTCCCAGTAGTATTGGTCATGGGGATAGTCCAAACGGAGCCACATTTTATGTTTCCTGATATTCACTACAATTTTCTACTCTTCAGTTATAAATATGGGCAAAAAAAAATTAAAAATTTTTTTCGAGATGATTTGAATAGGAGAAACACTAAAATGTTACTATATGAAATTATTTAGAGCATATACACTGGTCAAAAAACTAAAAAGAAAAATGAAAACCTACCACCTGGCTTAAAAATGTATCTCTTTATAACTTCTTTCTGTATGGTTATTGAGCAATACGGTACACGTATTGAGCAATAACGTACACAAAAATGAGAAAACACCAGAGAATTTTTTGATTTTTTTAAGATAATGAAAATCATTATAGTCCGACTTAAATCTTTCATTTCAGAACCAAATCTATTATCCAACAAACCGAAAGTTTTAAACTTTAATCGATGGATAGATTTTAGAATTTTCATTATCTTAAAAAAAATCTAATAATTTGTTGTGTTTACTCAATTTTGAGGCTGTGTTTTGAGGCTGTGGGGATAAATAATTGGGTTTGGGGATATGGGGAACGGTTGGGGCAATATTGTATGTTTTGGGGATTTTTTGAATATTTTTGGGGATTTTTATTTTAATTTTTATTTTTTGTGTTTTAGTTTTCGTATTTACGGAATTGTTCTAAGTATTTAATTTATGTAAGAGTTTGCTTTAATCGATGTACTTGTGTGCAAGGAACAAATTGATGCTAGAAAATTTAGTAATTATGAAAAGGAAACTGCACGAATATATACAACCAAATAATCATGGAGAAATATGTCTGCAACTGTTCACAAAATCCTTTATTATGGAGAAGATGTCATTAAGCATCATTTAGTACCACTTGGAGATCTATCAGAGGAAGCCCAGGAAAAAAGGAATAAGGATTACAGATTTTATAGCGAGCACAATACCAGAAAAACATCACGAAATTCTACAAATGAAGATCTATTTAATATATTACTGGCAACGTCAGATCCGCTCATCACTAGCATTCGAAGTCAATGAGAAATAGAACATCGGGACTTAGATGAAGAAGCAAAATGACAAAAATAATTTAGAACTAAATGTGGAATATTTGCAGGCTATTTTCCAACCGAATGAATAATATTGTTACGTTTTTACCTTTTAAAAACGTGGGTTTATTTCTTTTAAATAAACCGGATACTTTTGATTGCAAATAAAAAGCAGTTTTAGTTGTTTAAAATTGTAACAACTCTTTATTTATTCAGAATGTACAACAACAACAGAATTAACTCTATGATGTTAACTATAACACCGCCAATGATCAACTCAACTGCAGCCTCTGCCACTATTCATACACGCACTACCATCTTCATCCGAGTAGTCGAGATTGTTCTTAACGGTCAACTAGTATGTTCGATTTCTAGAGCTTTCGATGTCATTACCAGCAGCCCAAACATTTAGTGTTGCCATACTTACAAACAATGTCAATGATGGACGTGCCTTCAAACATGATGAATGCTGCAGGCAGTCGTTACATACCGTTGAATTCAAATCGTCATTGCACATTCGTAACAATAGTTATAATTTTCTTTTATTGTTAAAATTAAAAGGTCAACTTTAACCTTAAATTGCTCAACAACTGCTGAAACGATTTTATTTCTAAAATATCTCTATCGGTTCAAAAGTGACAAATCCTAAATACAAAAGCGAAATGAATGAAATTTATACCGAAATGTTTATACTTCCTTTAAGCAGTAGAACCAGAGTTATGGACCGAAATATAAGACGAACTATTTTAATAGTTTTCATATATTTTTCTTATCTTGGGTAAAATCATTGCACAGAATACCTTGAAAAACCCCCTACAAATTTCTTCCCGGAATATGGCTTTCTTGTTGTGGTATCCACATAAAATTCGAAACAATGAGAGACTTGTTGCGAATGTCAAACTCCATATATAAACAAATAATGAATTCGCTCGTATTTGCCTGAATTCGCCACCGAAACCATCTGGTGTCGCCTTGATAAGAAGTGTACAACGTTCACTTATGAGAGATTTTTAAAATGCCATCTAACTAGAGTGAGAATTAAAATGACATTGGTTTTAAAATTATTATTATAGCTTCGTTTTAACTACATTAAACATAAATTAAATAATACCACCATGTATGAAATTTAAATTTATTCGATAAACTAACCATTTCCTTGATATAATAATTTTACTTGTAAATAATTTGTGTTATCTTTGAACCATGAACTAATTGCGAAAAGAGTTTTCAAAGTGATAAAAGACAAAATGCTGATAAAAATCCTCACCAGCAATAACCAAACCCGAGTTCATAAATAAAACAATTTATTTTCTAATGTCTTGATGTAAATACAGTAAATCAGAAATATAACGAACTGCGTGAATCTGGTAACAGTGATTCGTTATAATGATAGTTCATAAAAAGAGTAGATATTACTATTTACCATAAAAGAAAACCATACAAATGATTTTCTAATTTCTGTTCTCTACAAATAATGAAGTTAAATTTTTATTTTTCATTTAATGCTTGTTTCACAATATCGAATTAAATGAAAGATTTCGTTAGCATTATAAGCGAAAGAAAACTGATTCGTTTACAAAAATATGAAGATATTGTGAAACAGTCTATTAGTTTTTATAGTGTTTTGATTTTTTCATATATCAAACATTTGGAAGTTTTAGTATTAAAAGAGAATTCGTTATGACTGAGTTTTACTGTACTCACATGTTAATATACATACACACATGTAATAAATAGATCATAAATGTTAAATTTGCTAATGAATCCGATAGTTAATACAGTTATATGTACATGTAACTAAACACACGTTTATTCATACATACATATGTTTAGCAATATAAAAAGTTAACTTTAGTTTTTTTACCAGTTAAAAATATATACTTACTTTCATATATTGATTAATCTACATAAATACACACAGTCCTCATTTTACGTGTTGTCTAGGGTTACTAATTTCCCGAACGTTTTCTATTCCCGGGAAATATTGAAACAAATCTGTTAAATCCCGACATTATTTTCTCTAAATATGAATATCATTAGAAGTTTTAATGCAAAGTATCTCAATAATTCTCAACCTACATTAAATGTTAATTTCCCCGTTTTAAGAATAGTTTTAGATGTGATAACCGAATTTATTGCTAATCAAACGATTCAGTGTATATTACAGAATTTGTATGTTATGATTAAATTCAAGTAGTCAACTACTGGGGAAAAACTAAAGAATTGGTAAAATGTTAATTTTACCTCATTTAACCCATTTGGCGCCTCTGAAAAGAAATCTTATTTGGGACTCATTAACCGCAATACTATGCTAACGATGTCTGGAACAACAAGTTAAACATATGAATATACTCTTTCTTAGTCGAACGATGTGATTTTGCAGTGAATTATAGATCCCAGTTGGTAGAATAATATTGTACAGTTAAAGGACTTCTACATTTTATACGATGGATTTGTAATGGATTACGCCCTGTAACAATTTTAATATTTTTTTCATACACATGGCAATATCGATATATTCGTTAAAGTAGAGATCATACATAATAACACTGCGTACATAGTTTTTCTTGATCAACTATGAATCATTTTCTGAGTCGATTGAACGATTTCCGTCCGTCCGTCAGTCCGCCTATATTAAGCTTTTAATCAAACTGCAGGTCGCAACTTTGAACAATGGCAATGACCAAGTCTACTGAATTTGGATAGAATCGGTTTATTATTTCTCCTAGCCCCAATATAAATGTCCTTTCGAAATAGGACTTTATCGGTCATAAATGTCTGATTTATACGGATCGGCCAATAAGCAGGGCTCATTTTGAAAAAAAAAAGTTAAAAAAGTTTTTAATTTTGAAAAAAAAATTACCAAAATTTTTTATTTTAAAATTTTTTTACTAAGAACAATAGGTAATAAGTTACATGGATGAGAAAAAACACCTGCTTGGCCAAATTTTCAAATTTTGAACTCAGAAAGTTCTCGGCCGATCTTGTTGAAAAATTGTGTCTAAATTACTATCCAATAGAACTAAATATGGTGCAAATTTCATCCCAATCGGAAGACATCGATTTCAAAAGTTGATATGTATATAGAAAATGTCCCAATAACCAAAAGTCGTAGAGACTTACAAATCACGAAGAGAAAAATGAGCTAACAGTTTAACACGAAAAGCATCCGAAGATCAACAGGTAAGTAATTCCAACATCGAGCTATTCTAATAATGAAAGACCGCTCTAAACAACTACAACTGTTATAATAATCTGGGGGTTTCTAGTGGTGTGAGTAATGTGAAATCTGGAACAAAGTTGTGAAGGCAATTCACTCTTCACAACCTTAAAGAAAAGTAAAAAATTTCTATACAAAATAAACCGTTGAAATTCACAGCCAAGGAAATCCCTAACATATCCAAAAATATGCATTCTTCGTCGAACACTGTAAACGTAACGTACAATGGAATTCGTGATGCGATTCATCCTAGCAGTAATGCAGGTCAAAGTACCAGACACGATCTCCAATCCATAGAATATATGAGGCATAAGTAAAGCGTAAGCAAGTTTATACCTTACATGAAAAAGTAAATAGATGTTATTTTAACAAGTAAGAGTGCTATATTCGGCTATGCCGAATCTTATATACCCTTCACCTTTGTTGTGGATGCATTACTTGTCTATTTTCAGCGTATATCATCCTAAATATATCAAGAAAACTTTTAAAAATTTTACATTTAATTGCTATTGCTATATTGTAGAAGTTACAAACGAAACAACAATCTTATATATTCCCTTCTCAATAACAACAACGCCAAACGAAACACCAAAAAAAAAAAATACGCAAAGCAGTGAAACCAACTCACATCCAAACAAAAACAAAATAATGAAGCCAACACACATACGTTTTGTTGTTTTTTTGTCAAAGCATGCAATAAATTGTCTTTTTTTGATGAAATTTTCAGATGTTGTCTCGGATTTTTGCTCATATCTCCGTTATTTATGGACGGATTTTGCTGATTTTAAATAGCAAAATTCTCGAAAACATGTCTGACAGAATTATTGAAGATTTGGATCCCGAAGATATCTGGGGTCTTCAGAAAATTGATTTCAACAGACAGACAGACAGACAGACGGACATGGCTTAATCGACTCCGCTATCTATAAGGATCCAGAATATATATACTTTATAGGGTCGGAAAATTATATTGTGGAAATTACAAACGGAATGACAAATTTATACAGTGACACAGATAAAAGTACGTACTCCCTCTAAAATTTCGGTTTAAGAATAACCCTGGATTTCTGATCGATATTTTTGCTTGCTTTTGAAAGGCATCGAAACACTGTCAAAAACTAACTACAAAAAGTCCGGTTAACTTTCCGCTTATTGTACTTTTACACATAAAACTTAATATGGCAGCACAGATAATTATACGTACGATGCCAAATAGAAACGGTACTTTTTAAAAATAAGTAGATTTAATAAAAAAAAAATATTATACGGAAAGTCTTAAAAACTGCAGTAATTTTTGAAAAAAAATTTACTTTTTTGTTAAAATGGGTAAGAAAACAAAGGACATTTGTATCGAAATGCGTGAACATATTTTAAAATTGAGGAAAGATGGGAATTCCTTAAGTTCAATTGCTCAAATTGTTGGACGTGCCAAGTCTACGGTGCAGACCGTAATAAAAAACTTTTCTGAATCTCAATCCCTAGCAAGCAAGCCAAAAACTGGACGTCCACCCAAAATTACCCCACGAGTTGAGCGATTTATAAAAAGTGCTGTTAGTAAAAATCCTAAAACAACAGCTGTGGAAATTCGAAATACTTTGGAAAATGACCACAATATTAATGTTCATTCAGAAACAGTGCGAAGTGTTTTGCGAAAAAACGGATTCCATAGCCGCGTACCAAGAAAAAAACCATTAATAAGCGAAATAAACAGAAAAAAGCGGCTCGACTTCGCACTTAAGTATGTGTACAAAACAACAGATTTCTGGGCGAATGTGATTTTTAGTGATGAAAGCAAGTACAATTTATTCGGTTGTGATGGCAAACAAAAAATTTGGCGCAAACCTAATGAAGAGCTGCAACCGAAGAACCTCATTCCAACAGTTAAGCACGGTGGTGGTTCGGTCATGGTTTGGGGCTGCATGTCGGCGAATGGAGTTGGAAAACTGCGATTTGTGGAAACAAATATGGACCGATTTCTTTATTTAGACATTTTGAAAAGCAGTTTGAAAGATTCCGCAAGTGTTTTGGGTCTTAGTGGCACCTGGTATTTCCAGCAGGACAACGACCCAAAGCACACTTCGCATGTTGTCAAAGAATGGCTTCTCTATAATGTCCCGAAACAACTCCATTCGCCTCCCCAATCACCAGACCTGAATCCCATAGAGCATTTATGGGATGAATTGGAACGGCGCATTCGAAAAAAAACTTACAGAAACAAACAACAACTTAAAGATGGCTTGGAATATGAGTGGAATAAAATAACGTCTGAGACAACAAAAAAACTGGTATTTTCAATGAGTAATCGATTGAAAGCAGTAATTGAGGCAAAAGGAGGTCCAACAAAATACTAATGAAATAATATATACCTGAAATTCTTTTTGTACATTAATCTTTTTTAGAGTACGTATAATTATTTGTGATATTAAATAGGCTTTTGTGTTTTTTTTATTAAATTGAAGTTTTTAATTTTAAATTTAAATAATGAAATAAATATTTGTGTTCATTTAAAAATTATTGATTCATTTACTTTTTTTAAATATCACCAATTTTTGGAAAATTAAAGAATTTTTAAGGGGTACGTACTATTATCTGTGTGACTGTATATACCCTTCTCACGAAGGTGAAGGGTATAAAAAATTCTACGAAATATTCCCGAGACCGTAGAACAAACATGGTCAACATTTCCCTCAAACGTAATGCGATCATCAATATATTTATATACCTAAACACCTATGTCGATCAACAAAAACAATCCTATCACCATCAATGACAATATTCAAACCAGAAAAATGTTCAGTAACTCCAAAGAGAATAAAAAAAAAAGTAATCCTCTTATCAGAAAATGCTATAAATTTTGCGATTGGCCCCTAATGTCAGCTCTGTTTTGACATTTGTGTAGTAAACACATGCGAAATACACGTTAATAAACAATGTTACGCTACACTGCTCCAGAACGCGGAATATTTCTGACTATTTATTTGACCAATAATCGGTCGGTGACTTTGGCACAACGTGAATTTCGTCGCAGATTTCCTGGCCGTTCAACGCCTACTGGTGAAACACTGCGACGTTTAGCCGCTCGCCTCGAAGAGACTGACACAACACGAGATGCTGCCAGGCGTGCCAGAACCCGGAGTAGCCGTTCTGCAGAGAATATTGCTGCTGTAGCCGAGGATGTCATGGAAGCGCCGTCGACATCGACCAGACGACGTGCCACGCAAATGGGTATCAGTCGACGGTCTTTACAGAGAATTTCGGTACAAGATTTGAAGATGTTTCCGTACAAAGTCCAGACGGTGCATGAACTGTTAGCTGCTGACCGCCAATCGCGTCTAACATACGCTCAAGCCATCCTTAATCACCACCAAGAGGAAGATGATTTTTCATCAAAAATAATCATGAGTGATGAGGCCAATTTCCATCTTAGCGGGTACGTAAATAAGCAAAATTTACGCTTCTGGGGCACTGAAAATCCGCGTGTAACCCACGAAGAGCCATTACACCCGCTCAAAGTCACTGTATGGTGTGCTGTTTTCGCTGGAGGAGTCATCAGACCTTTTTTCTTCGAAGACGTCGCGGCCCAAACGGTTACTGTGAATGGTGAGCCCTACAGAGCAATGATCAACGAGTTCTTTTTGCCGCAACTTAATGAATTGGGATTGGAAAACATGTGGTTCCAACAAGGCGGTGCAACGGCACACACTGGACGTGCCACAACCGATATGCTGAAGGATCCATTTCCCGGGCGTCTAATCTCCCGTTTTGGTGATTTGCACTGGCCAGCAAGATCGCCTGATTTGACCGCTGCAGACTTCTTTTTGTGAGGCTTTTTGAAGTCGCGGTTTTATGTCAACAAGCCTCAGACTCTTGCAGCTCTTAAAGACAATATCCGTCAAGAATGTGAGGACCTATCGCCGGAAGTTTTGGCCAAAGTGATGGAAAATGCCATAAAAAGGGCTCAAATGACAATCAACTGTGGCGGCGGCCATTTACATGACATCATATTCTCGACTTGATGTAAAAAAAATTAAAAGACCAAATAAAAATAATCCACAAGAAGAATCAAAGTTTTTCAGATAAACATCGGAAGTTAACTTTTGCGCCACCTTATATATTCAGACATTTCAAAAATTGTTGATATTGTGTTGTAAATTTATCGCCACAATTCTTATCCTAACTTCATATATGCCATATTATGAAAAGTGTTGATGTATTTTCCAGATATCTTTATAAATGTATAGTCCAAGATCCGACTATAAGAAATATTTAGGACATTTGGTCAAGTTAGAAATATGTTTCAGTTCAAATTTCTCCTGGATTTAAATTTCTACTATGAATGAATTCTATTCACAGATCAGCCCATCTGTATTTGTTTCAAAAGGACTGCAACAATATTTTAAATCCGAAACCATTTCATATTTATTTTATATTGTTATACAAATCTTAAAAAAGTATTACTTTTTGGTAAGAATTCAAATCTCAATTTTTATGAAATCTATTAAGTACCTTATTAATTCCTATTAATAAAGATGGCATCTTCATGATTGATTTCTCGTTATCCTAATTTTTATATTACAGTATTTGTGATCGATATCATCAATAAAGTCATCAGATGTCTAGATTTTTGATACGCGTATAATATACGCCGTCTATCATTGCATCGAAAAAACTTGTTGCACAGACTTCTAGAATACGGTATCGCAATCAATCAACGCATCGAAATTATTTATTTTTTTTATTGTTTTAGAACTAAATTTCTTTAAGACAAACCTATTGTATTTTATTCAGAAAGTTCTTTGGAAGCATCTTTACATTCGCTGGTGGGGTCTATTGAAGAGTCTCTAGGGGATATGGGGTATTATATTGTTGTCTTTAATAATGTCATGCCCAGTGTCATCCAATTTGAAAATATGATACTTGGTAATCAATCCCTATATGATACATTGCGATTGGTCAGTGTGTACAAGCGTGCCACTGGGTGGAGTACTCTACTCTCTACTGTGGAACTTGACTATAAATACCCTGATGGTTAGTTGGAAAGCAGAAGGATAAAAACTGTCGCATATGCGGTGAATATTGAATCATTGCATCCAGGCCCTATCGTGTCTTTAACAGACAGACGGACAAGCGTAGTTAGATCGTTTTAGGATTTTATAAGTGCCTCATCTTTTTGGTGGAGGATATAAAAGAGTGAGAGAGAATTTGACAGCCCATAACCTGGACTAGGGAACAAATTTACACTTATTTTAAATTTTAAAACTTTTACAGAAATAGTCTATGCTAAATTAAATTGTAAATAATGAACGAGATGTAAATAGAGCAAGTATCATAAATATTCGTTTTATATTACATTTAATGAACATTTTCACCTTTTTTGTTCCTCTTAAATGGCAATTTTAAATGGAATTGTACTAAATATATTAGAGATTATACACAAGTCAACTTGACTGGACGGCCAGGCCGGCCAATCCCCGATTTACATACACACACGCATATACAAACATATATATGTATGTACAAAATAATACATATAACGGAGTAAAAAATATATAAAAGAAAATACCTAGTATGTAGTATTAAATAAAAAAAATATATATACTAAAGAACACTATATATTGTTGTTATTGTTGTCATCGTAGATGTTCTATATGTAGTTGTTGTCTTTGTTGTATTTTTTGATGTTGTCATGTGAAGTGAACTCTCCCTTTTAATACAAATTAACAACATTGAGATAGAAAATATAAAGAAAAAAAATACAAAACCAACAGCAAAATGTTGATGATGAGCCGCAGTTTGACCAAAAACATACAAATACATATCTAATCTATAATAAACCCAGCGGGAAAAAATGCTAGGGCTTCACTTTGTAGGCCTTCTAAAAGACATACATATTTACTTATTCTTAAAGATGCGATACTCACTCTGACTTTGTTTATCTTTCTAAATAATGTCATACACATTCAAAATTGCATTGCAAAATAAGGTATAACAACCTTTATTTAAAATTTAAACATGATTGGTTTTGCAATTATTCCTATAGGATATTGTATGAATGTCGTGCTTGTAGGCTGTCCACCGCCTGTAGCAGATGACTAAAAGATTTTATAACAACTTAGTTTTGAAATTAATAATATCCCCAGCATATCCTCTGATATTCCACATTTTTAACTGCCCGGTTAGGATAGGCTTGCTTCTCTTAATCCAGTGAATTTTCAGCTCATCCAATTAAAGTTTCACAATTCCTTAAGCAAGACCTCTAGGTGAACACCCAGACTAAAAATTTTATTATTTCAACTGTTACAGCATCGGAACTTTCTTAACGATCGCGTTCATCTTTCTATACTATTAAACATTGTATTTGAAAAGAAGGGCGCAATTTCAATATATTTGGGAGGCAAAGCAAACATAGATGACAACTAGATAGGTAACTGAGATCCAAAACCTAATTGATGAGAATGTATTGCATGTATTTTGTTATTGTTATTTGTTATTATTGATATTTCTCTATCCTTCCGTTCTATGCTTTATTCTATGATAGCAAATTGCAATTAAAAAACATACTGAGAACACAAACTTTGGCAATTTAATTCGAGAGACTACGCATTCCAAAAGACGCCGTACAGTGCGCGCAAAACAAACGATTGATGGTGCGCAGCGTAGTGTTGATGGTAATCCAAATGTGCGCACTAGCAGCGGCACCCACATGTTCAATTTAAAGTTCTCCGCCTCTAAAAAAAACACCCTTTAGTTTTATGCTGAATTCGTTAAGAATATTTTCCCTAATAAACCTCTTTAAAAGCATGCTTCAGCATATCTTGACTTAGGCTTTAATTTGTCCTTTTTATAGAAGTTTCGATTTAGACATTCTGTCTAATATGTCTTCTTAAGGATGTCTTCTACCAGTCCTCTAACAGAAGCGAGTATGCAAGGCATTGGCTCAAAACGATACACCGCACTTTGGGGTTTTGATTTTTTTTTTTTATTTGATTGAAATTATTATTATATTTTACAAAAAATATTATTTTTATAGTTCTAATCCATAGTGATGAATTTATGAACATTTACCGGAAACCCTTCCATTAAAGTTTTTATAATGCTTTCTGTCACTTTATTCGAACACGTAGTCCATATCCGTTTAAAATCTACCACACTTTTGGACACCATTTTTGTGCTCTCCAGTGATCTTCAAATATCTCTCCAGTGATCTTAGCTCCAGGCAGTTTGGAGGATTTGCCTCTCTTGGTACAAACACCACATTATTGTTCTTGTACCACTCAAGACCTTACTTACAATAGTGACAGGATGCCAAATCAGGCCAAAAAGTAAGTGGACACATTAAGCATCCTCTTTTCTAAACTTTCCTTGATGTAAATTTCGGTATTTATAGAGCCCTTTGTAACAAATGTTTGAAATTTTTTCTGATTTTGGGTTCTAAACTTTCAGTTGTTGATCATCAGCAACATACAAATATTAACCCAGAAGCTGCGTACTTTTCGTCATCCATTATGCAGCTGGTATATTTTTTATATAAAATTTGACTTCAATTTCCGTGATCTCTCTTTGTTTTCTAAATTTTTGAGCCTTGCATGTTTTTAAACCTGCATTGGCTTTAACTTTTCGTAACGAATAGTCCAAGTACTGAGTTAACCGGACTGATTTCCTACCGGATGTGTTGGGATCTCTCTGTTGAAAATGCTTTCTATTTATTGGCTTTAGAAACATCATGTGACCATTCCTTCTACATGAAACAGGTTTTCTATCAATGAACAAGTTCTCCCAATACTGTTTAATAACATTGGAATCTGATTGACGACAGACCTTTGATTGATTGTCCAACTTTTTGTAGGACCAAGCTCTTGTTTGTTGAAAATATTTAATAATTTTAGTACGCACTTTTTTGCTCGTCACTAATTTTAATCAGATTAACAACAAATGAACAGAATTGACATTAAACATAATATCTGACATGCTAACTTGATCAAAACAAAATCAAATAATACTTGGGTTAAAAGTTTCAGTGAAAAACGTGTGTTAGGGATTTTTTGATCTCAGTCCTTAAATTAATAAAATTTGGCATATGTGCATACTTTGATCTAGAATCGGTTCATAATTTCACCTAGACATAGTACAAACATGGTAAGTGAATTGCATCGAAAACCTTAGAAATCTCTTAAGTAAATGTGTATTTCATTTTAAATTAATTCCAGTTAAACCAAAAATGGTTGCTATTTTCCCAAATAATATTGTATTTGAATCAGTTTATGTTTTTAAATATTTCTAAAGCAAATCTACATTCGGGATTGGATCTTAATGCTTTAAAAGTTTTTATATACCGTTACGAATGTGCAATGACGATTTGAGTTTAAAGGTCTGTAACGACTGCCTGCAGCATTCATCATATTTGAGGGCACGTCCATCAGTAGCATGCGGTTGTTGGCATTGTTCGTAAGTATGGCAACACTAAATGTTTGGGCTGCTGGCAATGACATTGAAGGCTCTGGAATTCGAATGTACTAGTATGTCCGTTAAGAGCATTGTAGAAGATTTCCGAGAGATGGCGTGTGTATAAATAGTGGCAGAGCTGGCAGTCGTGAGTTGAGTTGATTATTGGCGGTGTTAGAGTTAACATCAACTGTATTGTACGTGTATACACTTGTACGTTATAAAGTGTGTGTGTATTTCTGCGAATTGATATACGTGTATAAAGACACTGTGTGACTATTTAATTCTGTTGTTGTTGTACATTCTAAATAAATAAAGATTTGTTACAATTTTAAACTACTAAAACTGCTTTTTATTTGCAATCAAAAGTATCCGGTTTATTTAAAGGAAATAAACCCCGTTTTTAAAAGGTAAAAACGTAACAATACGTTAATGTTCAAATAAAATTCGATACAAATAAGTTTGGTATAACTTAAAAGCCAAAAATCTAGAAAGCTAATAAAAATATATAAACATAACTCAATAAGCAAACAAGAAATTAATTATACCTACGTATCGCACTGGTTCATACGTATTTTTTTCACTTTTTGCAAGAAATCGGTCATATCTACCCAAAAATCTTACATAATTTTGTTTACTCTTTCGCCAAAAAATACAGTTGTATCCTTTTCGAAGTTCATTGTAATGTATTTAATCTTTCTTATAATAACTTTTTATAAAGTAATTTTTTAATTTTCAATTAATCGCCTTTTTTGATACATTTTATCCCTAACGTGCGCCGTGTGAAATTAAATCGATTTTGCAATGCGGCTTGTGTCTTCAAAAATAAGGCCTTTAGGAAGGCCTCTTTACTGCATATTTTTCCTGCTGGCGAATTTCTATGTGTGTATTTATGTATGTTTGGAAAAATAGTTAAAAGCGCGAAATATAAAAATAATGAAAAGGAAACAAAAACCTTTCTAACTGATGACGAGATCAACCCACCCCCATAGGTACGATTGTTCTTAATATCTGCTTAACATTCTTATATATGTACATTTACTAGCCCGCTCCGAATTTGTATAGAGAAATTCAATTCATCACAATGCTTCAGCAAAAAATATATAGGGATAGGGATTGAAAAATCCTGGTATTTTTAGTTTTGACATCCCTAATCACACAATACACAAAGGAAATTAATTAAGCCATAATTCCCCAAGAATTGTTTTCTATTCAGCAAAAAAAAGTCATCCAAATTTTTAGCAAATCGTAAAAAACGGTAAACGGACCAACTCTGGGAAGACATTAGCTTTCTTTCCAGATACAAATATGTAGCAGAGTACTGTCCATATGCATAGTATATTCATACAAATGAGGCTTGAAAGACGACAACAATTTTCTAAATAGACGCAACAATATTTATATGTATGTATGTGTGGATGTGTGGCCATATTGTGGTTGGCATTTTAAGGATTGGTCTTAACAAGGTGTGTTACCAACCAGTCAAATAGTTAAATAGTTAGAAAACAGAAACACACCAACAGCGTTAAAAACATACATATTAAAGGCCACAAAGAAAAGGCAATCGCCAACATGTACTACTACATAAATATATACATTATACCTGCCCTTGTAAAATATATTTGTTTTGGATGGTTTAATTTTGTTCTTCAGGATTAAAACTAACTGATAAAAAATCGGATAACGAGAACTCACACCGAAAATCCACTAAAAGTTGTAAAATTGTGTAAGCAATGGTACTTTTTTTATTTCCTGATTTTTTTTTTAATAATAAATCTTATTTTTTTGACAAAATTAGATTTCCAACAAAGTATAAACTATTAATATCGAAGGAAAAATAAACAAATCATTAACAATTTTCACGCTATAGACGACATTTTTACACCCTCCACCAAAAATATGGAGGTATATTAATCTTTTTAAAACGATATTGCTGTTGAAGGTACGATAGGT
Organism: Calliphora vomitoria; assembly: GCA_942486065.2. NCBI lineage: Eukaryota > Metazoa > Arthropoda > Insecta > Diptera > Calliphoridae > Calliphora > Calliphora vomitoria. The sequence goes on along the minus strand of OW818030.2, from coordinate 44,498,762 downwards.
CAAGGAAGCACTTAGGGGGATGAACTTTGTCTCAAATATTATTTATTGATGAAGTAGAAACAGAGTTATGGTTCATAATGTGAGACAACCTTCAAAAAAGGTGATCTTTTTATACCCTTCACCTTCGTTAGAAGGTGAAGGGTTAGAAGGGTATATATAAGTTTGTAATTTCCACAATATAATTTTCTGACCCTATAAAGTATATATATTCTGGATCCTTATAGATAGTGGAGTCGATTTAGCCATGTCCGTCTGATGAAATCAATTTTTTGAAGACCCCAGATATCTTCGGGATCCAAATCTTCAATAATTCTGTCAGACATGCTTTTGAGAAGTTCCGTATTTAAAATCAGCAAAATCCGTCCATAAGTATCGGAGATATGAGCAAAAATCTGAGACAATTTTGGCCTATTTTAGATCTATATCTCGATTACTAGGTCATAAATATAGACAATATGGATATCTAATTATAGATATTTCAAAGTCCATTGCAACGATGTATATAAGGCTATAGTAAGTTGGACCTACAATGGGTCAAAATCGGGAAAAATATTTTTTAACCCGAATTTTTTTTCACAAAAAACATTTTTTTGTCATAAATTTTTTTCACTAATAAATTAAAATAAAAAAAAATTTTAAATTAAAAAAAAAATTTTTTAAGAAAATTGGAAAAAACTTAAAAAATAATTTCAAAAAAAAAATTTTTAATTTTTTTAATTTTATTTTAAAGTATAATTTGGTGAAGGGTATATAAGATTCGGCACAGCCGAATATAGCTCTCTTACTTGTTTAAAGGTGTTCTGGTTTTCAGGTATAATAATCATCGTACCAAGTTTTATGAAGATCAGCCTATAGTTGACCATAGGTCCCATAGAAGAAACCTTTTCTATAAACATATTAACCTACATAAATACCTTATAAATATGGATTTCGAACCAACATTTTACACAGATAAGTAATAACTATGTATGCAAAAATCAAACTGCTTGTTTTTGTGTAATCGGTTCATATTTGATCAGAGCCTCCATATTAATTCCACTTTCAGAAATCACTTACATAAGTTTCTTATAAATATCATAATCAGTTTGAAATTCGCCATCATTAATCCACATGTATACAAAAATCTCCGTACCTAATATTATAAAGATCGGCTCATAATACATTAACCAAAATAAATTTCTTATAAATATCGATAACAAAGCAAAATTTTACACAGATCAGTTGTACGTGTGCAACAATTATATTACAGGATTGTGTGACAATCAGTCCATAATTGGATATAGCTCCCGCATAAGATCCACTTCCTAGGGCCTAGAGGGACAAAATCGGTTTTCTGCACAAAATGTCCGTCCGATGTTTCAAACATGAGGAAACCTAGAAACCAGATATTTGTCACAACTAGTTATTGCTAATAGATAACTTATGTATTCAAAAATAGGTTGGATTGTTATAAAGTTTTAGATAAATATACATATATGAAAAACTTAGTTCGGACTACTACACATATTTTTGAACCCAATAACATTTAAATGCATGAATCTTACAAAGTGAAATTTACCACTAATATTTTAAGTAATAGAAATATTTTATACAAAATACCCAACAATCGGTGCTCGTATTATATTGATGGTGGATATATACGATTACGTACAGACGAATGTAACAAACACCCCAACTGTATTGCATGCAAAAGTCGCGTAAACAATTATTTTCTACTCAGAAATGCAGATAAAACACGCGTAAATTAGTAGAACGCATATAACTTCGATATTTTTCACTCGAAATCAATGTTCTACCTTGTCCTTGTAATATTCTTTCTGGAAGATAATATTTATTTCAAACATTTAATAAAATAATGAAATTAAAAAAGAACCATTGTTTACCCAATTTTACAAATTTCAATCTAGCACGAATTCTATTTAACGGATTTTGCATCAGTTAGTGCAAAATAAGACCAATCCAAAGCAAATGTATTGTTCAAGGGCAGGTCTAATTTATAAGTAAGTACAAACGAATTGGTTGGGGGCGTTGAAAAAATGGGAATTAATGTTTATGACTGCCATCAATAAACTCGTCCAAAGAAAATCATTAACATTCTTTGATTTTTGTGGTTCATTATTAGTTTTAAGGAAATATAACTATTTGAATTTAAACAATAATTAAAAACTTCTTTCGTTTTAAAAGCTATCTAATATATCGTTACATAAACTAAATAAAAACGCGTAAAGAGTGCTTGAAGACATGAATTATATATCAAATATTTTAGTATCATTCTGGATATTATGTTATACTTCAACTGCCACTTGATTTGGTAGGAAAGTATATCATGAAAAACTGCAATTCACTACAATATTATTTCCATTGGAGTAGAAAAAACTGTAATCAGTGTAAGATTCTATATACAGATTCAGAACCTTGAATGTAACTATATAGTACATCATATCTCCTCTCTCGTAATGCACGAATGTATATACGACGTTGATAACCGTTCCAGAAAGTTTAATTTAAACGTTCCAATTTGGGATTCCTATTTAACGCATCCGTTTTGATATTTAGTACATTGTAAAGAGATATGAAGAGATAAGATAGAATTTGAAGAACTTAAATTACTTCATTTCAAAAAATTAAATTAATCAAAATTAAAAATTGTGGATAATATTAATAAAATACTGATATATTACGGCAATTTATTTGTCCCGAAACTTAACCAATGTCGGTCCGAAATTTTAACACGTCTTTGATACCCATCCATACATATTGTTTATGTACTTAGTATTCGAGCTATAGATGAAACATCGATGTAGTCGTCGTTCTTTTTTTACGTCGTTACAATATGATTATCGTTTTGTAGAATCATAACTAAGTAATATATTAGCGGAGTTCACAATCTTGTGCAAATGTTTTACACTAATTATTTTACACTAACAATATATACAGAAATACACCATTGCATTTGTATTGTAAATACTAGATTGTGAATACTGCTATTGTGGTACTAATCATGTTTGAAGATATTAAGGGTCTCCAGAATGTAATTAAACAAACAGACGGACATCGTCATATCGACTTCGCTATATATAAGGATACCGAATATATATACTTGGAGTCGGAAATGAAAAATGGAAATTACAAACGGAATGTCAGACCTATATATATATGTACTCGTATATAACCTTAACACACATGGTGAAGGTCATAAAAATTTAAAATTTTTGTGTTCAAACATTAAGTAATTCTAATTAACCCATATTTTATTCAATCTATAAAAATATCTAATACTATTTATAGTTGTACATGTTTGCCATAATCATTTCAATATTTTTACCATTCACATGATTGTAGCAATCATATATATGTGATTCTAGTAATTCTGTATTTAAAGCCATTGTGATTTCAGCATGTTGAGAGAATCCTTTTATTACTAAGCGAGCTTTAAATAGAACTCACCTCATTGTTTACCATATTGGGCGGTTTAACGTAACGGGCTGTGATGAGTTTAATGCGACTGTAACAAATGCTAATCAGGTGGCTACGCCTGACCAGATAGGTCTGAAAGCTACTGGTGTAGAAAACAAAAAGCAATAAGTGGTAGTGACGTAAGCGGTGAAGTGTCTTCGTATTTCTCCCCAAACACATACAAAACTACTAAGGCCCAAACCGTTAAATCGGTTAAACACCTTGCCCCGAGTCGCCCCAATTAGTAGTCTCTCATATTCCTTCTTGTGCAATCAAGACTAGCGAAAGACAACTAAGAGCCAGCAACCGGGAGCCAAATCGATGTCTAGGTCCTTCAGCGAGATTGTCAAATACAACCTCGTTCGGGCAGTTATCGTTAGGAGTGTCAGCTGTCCTAATCAAATTAGGAACACAGGTACTCTCCAATGCGATGATGCTGGTTTATATCAGATTATATCAAAGGCCGCCTTTGGAATTGCCAATGGCACCTTTTATACACAGACATGCACACCTTTGAGAATTGTTGAGTACAATCCTATAACTACGCTTCCTCATTGCCTCTCACCACACTACACAACCAGTAGGCCTAACAACAGATGTATAGATCCCATTAACCATACTTGGTCGCAAACACCATTTCTTGCCAATGGAGTTCCTGCATGTATAGTAGGCATTAAGGCCCTTCTTTAATCTCACCTGAGTATTTATTTTCCATGATAATTTTCTATCAAGGAAGGTCCCAAAATACTTGCTCCTCCTGATAAAATCAACTCAACGCCGCACGTTGGGTTCAAATGTTATCAAAGTGGCGCATAATTGAAAATTAGAAATAAAGTTTTTATAACAAATTTTGGTATAGGGTAAAAGTAGATAAAATTCTGCATCGCTAGCTGTAAAAATCAATCAAGTTATCAAATTATTGCTGCTTTTAACAAAAGTGAAAAAATTTAAAATTTTTACAATTCTAGCGATTAATGTTAGTATTAAATCTATTAAAAGTAAATCTTTAATAATGGAACCTTCAACATCAGGTATTAAAGTATATAATAAATTTTTTTTATAAAAAGTATGTGTAAATAGTTTTAAAAAAGGTCCAAAGTTGGTATAATTTAATTTAAGTTAGTAAAAGTTGGAATTATTTTATGGATTTTAAAAAGTAAAGGATATCAGCTTATATTTAAAAAAAATAGTAAAAAAAAACTCTGGTTGTCATTTATTGAACAACACAAGTAAATGATAACAACGATGAAGATAGTGATGATGATAATGATGAAGAAAATTATAAAAATGATGATGAAGATTATGATAATTGGGATATTTGTGATGAATTTGAGAATGCAGAATAATGCAAATGTTTATGTTTAAAAGTTTAAAACGAAATCAAAGATTCCCCAAAAAGTAAAATTTTTTATTTTTTCAGATTAATTTTTACATTTACTGAGTTTATTGAAAGCAAAAGCTGGATACAAATTTATACTACTAAATAGGAATACATATTATTAATTTATTCTTTAAATTTATTATGATTTCAAAGTTACAGCGAAAATTGTGGATCATGTTTTTTCCGAAAAACCAAAAACACCTAACAGGTTAAAAAAAAATATTTTCTTAAATTTTTTTTAAAGCTATGTATTTATGTATTTATGATTATTCATTACTAAAAAATTATTATATTCTCTTTTGTCACTTTTTTGAAAAATTTTTACATTTATAAAATTTTTTGTAAAACAAAAATTGGATTTTAAGTTAAATTTATACTAATATAAATACCTACATATAATAAATAATTTGAACTCTAAACAGACTTACCCTTAAGATACACATGCTGAGCCTTGCTAATGAGGTGAGTATCTATTTGTTCCTTACATGTAGATCTATAAATCGTTCAAGTGTCGAGTGGCTGGCCTTAGGCAGATATGTCCTACTGAGACAGCTCCTAAAGATATCCGCCAAAATGTATAGTGGCATATCCGGGATGTTACATAGCATACCCGGAAGTAAACCGTCCAGACACGTTGATTTATACGGATCAAATGTGTTAACCACTCAAACTAGTATCTCCCTGGTAACTATTTCATCAATTTGTCTAGCGTTATGACTAATACACTCAGTCATAATGTCCCCTGGCCGAAATCCCTAGTTTTTGTCCCTACACAACCAGTAAAGTATGTTTCCATAAGCAAAGACAGTGTCTCCGAGCTAGATTCGGTCTATAAGTTGTCCTCTCTTTGAATATATCCTATGACTTAAGGGTCTTCGGATAAAATTCGCCGAAACCTGGATAACTCATTGACGTTGTATTAAAAAAACGAAAATATAAATAAAAAAAAAGTTTTTTATTTTGACCAAATTTCATAAATGGTACAATTGTCTCAAAATTATCAACAAATTCTAAATTTTTAACACAAACCGAATGATATCTAAAAGTACTTTATAAATCTTTATTTAAAATTAAACATTTAACTGGTATAAACTTATGGTCCATCAAATATGAATTTTTTTTAAATAAATGTATTAAATATAATATGTCCCTATCTCATCATTAATTGATTTATCCGTTTTTTTAGATTTTTTGAAAATCATATTGATCATTTATGTTGTAAAATTTCTGGTATTCTACGTAAAATGTATTCTTCTGGTATTTACTTACCTTTTCAAATTAGAAGTCGCCTAGCTCATTCCCTTTTGATGTCTGTTGTATTATATGATCTTGAGGGACATATTCTTATTTTTTTGTCAAAACTAAATAAAGTTTTTAACATGATTATTAGATTTGTTTTTAATGTACGTTTAAGGGAGCATATCTCACATTATTTCAAACGTTTCCTTGGCTGTTCTTTTCAAAATTATTTACAATATCGAAGTTTACTTTTCTTTTACAGATCAATGAAAACCAATTTGCCTATATCACTTTGTTCTAAATTTTCATTTACTCATTCTTCCAGAAACCCACAGATTTTAATTCCTAGAATTTAAGTTACATTATATGAGCGATCATTTATAGTGAGAATAGCCCGGTCTTGGAACTGAGAGTTTTCTCCCATTATAATAATGCCTATCGTCTTAAACTGATCAATGCCCTTGGTGAATAGATTTATTTTCCTATTATTGACTCCATACTTGAGTTTGTTTTCCTGGTTATATATTTATATTTAAAAATATTTAAATTTTTTAAAAAAGTGCCCATTTTGAAAAAAAAGTAAGATTTTGCAAAAAAAAAAGTCAAAAATTGTATGTCTTGAGTTACAAAATATTTATTTCGATAGATATCCCACTCGCATCCCACTAACCAAATAGGTCTTCAAGGAAATTATCTAAGCATTCATTTGTGAAAAAAGATCCAAGAAATAGCTATCTAAACTATTTGGGGCATATTTTGCTAAGAACAATAGGTAATAAGTTACATGGCCAATATGTAAAATTATGACCCCCTCTAACTCAGAGAGTTCTGGACCGACATTGTTGAAAAATTGTGTTTGAATTACTATCCAATAGAACTAACCTTGGTGCAAATTTCATCGGATCGGAAGACATCGATTTCAAAAGTTGGTTCACTTGATATGAAAAAATATTTCTAGTAAGGGTGTTTGTGTTTTGCTTTCTTTAGACTTGACTAAGGCTTTTGATAGGGTAAATCATTCATTATTAGTTTATAAACTGTATAAGTATTTCGGATTCTCTAGTTCTGCATGTAAATTGATAGCTTCTTATCTTACTGATAGAAGGCAGTATGTTTCATGCAATGGTTATAGTTCGGGAATGCTTCCTGTTTTTAGTGGTGTGCCTCAAGGATCTGTACTTGGGCCTTTACTTTTTATTATGTTTGTTAATGATCTTTTTACTACAGTATCTAGCAGTATGTGTATGCCATTTTCGTTTGCTGATGATGTGCAACTTTTGTTTAAAGGTGATTTATTATTTCCTGATGTCTTACAGAGTATGATTGATTATACTGTTGGATTGTTATGTAGCTGGATGTTGGAGAATGATCTTTCAGTTAACGTTAATAAAACTAAGGCAATGCTATTTGGTGATAGTGGTGGTAATAACTTTTCTGTTGCCTTGAATGGTGATTTAATTGAATTTGTTGATAAACTTAAATGTCTTGGTGTTATTATTGATACAAAATTGAGTTTTGAAAGTCATATTAATTCAATAGTTTCTAGGGTTAGTTTTACTTTGCGTAAACTATATACTTTAGATTTGGTTTTACCTTTTCACATTAAAAAACGTGTTGTTCATGGTTTAATTATGCCAATATTTTTATATGCCTTAGAAGTGTATGCTGGTACATTGGGTTACGTAATTAAGAAGTTAAGACTTGCATTCAATAGAGTTATGAGGTATCTTTACTCTCTTAAATTACGGCAGCATGTCTCACATTATGTTTTAAAATTCTTGGGTATGCCTTTCATTGAGTTTCTTAAATTTAGAAGTTTATTGTATTTTTATAAAGCTTACAAGGTAAAAGCGCCGGTATATTTGATTGATTTATTTGAATTTGGAAGATCTAGTAGAAATAGGCAGCTAAAAATTCCGATGTTGACTCCAGTATTGGAGCGTTCATTTTTTGTTAGAGTAGCAAGACTTTTTAATAATTTGCCGGTATCATTAAAGACATTTGATTTCTCTGTTGACTCTTACAGAAAGAAGCTATATCAGACTTTAGTCTAAATAACTTTTCTCTGTAGTTGTTGGTATGGGAATTTGGTGTCATTGGTGTAGTTGGTAAATTGTTATTTAAGATAGCTATTTTTGCATGAAGTAAATGCTTACTTTACTGGGTTGATATGGAATTTTTTATTTTCACTAGGGTATAAAATGGTATCTTCGTTAATGGAATTGGGTTGCAAATTTATTTTGTTATTATTTTTTTTTGTTTTCTCTCAACCATATTTTACTAAATCTAAGCATGTATTCTTATTTTAACTTTGTTGGCAACACACTTGTGAGGTTTTGTTTTTTGTAGTTTAAATGTCTTTATTATTTATTAATTTAATTGGTTATTGGCTGATCACATTACTATTAATTTTTAAATTATTTATAAATTGTATAATTTTATTATTATTATTATTTGTTATGTATAATCAAATTGTGAGTAGTTTATTGGAACCGATTATGGCCAATTGGCTAGGATTCTGTAACTGAATGAATAAATTGGACTAAATGGAATTTCCGGTACAAATTTCCCGAGAATTTTACCAATTTTTCACTACCCGATTCCCGGGATATTTTGTCGCGAATCCCGGGAATTTAAAACTGATCAAAACACAGAGAAAAACAGTTTTAACGCTAATTTCCTCACCAAAAAATTTTACAGTTTTTCGCATTATATTTTTCGGGTATTCCCGGGTACCCGAAAATGTACCAACTAAATTTCCCGATTCCCGGGAATCAAAAAAGGTCGGGAAATTAAAAACCCTAATTACAATGAAAATAAAAAAATAAATATTTCCAGATATATTTTTATAAACACAAAATTTGTTTTTTTCTAGATCTGTTACAAATTTAGATATACACACAAAAAAATCCCTTACCCTTTCACACCAAAAATATTTTAAATTAACAATAAAATAAACAAAAAAGATACCAAACATAAAATTACTAATTTCAATAGTTATATTAACATAGTTTTTAGGTAAAGTGTATTGTTTGAATTACCTATTGGCATAAATAATAAAACTTAAGTTTTTAGTTTTCATATAAAAAGAAATTAACTACTTAAGTTTGGTTTCTTTTTGTGTGTACTGTTACAAAATGTGGTTTGAAAACCAAATTAAAAATAACGGTTTAAATAAATTATATAAATATGGCAATGTTATCAATTGCAGCTGTTTGATTACTTTTATGGAGAGTATGTTCAGTGTATGCTTATAGAATTATTATTTTCTGAAGAATTGTTTACTTTTTTCTACAAAAATCTCTTTGGACTAGTTCTCTAAATTTGTGTTTATTTTCCACATACTGTTTATTTTATAATAAATATGGAAGAATATGAGCTACAGGTACATTATCATTAATCTTAAAAATGCAATATTATTACAAATCATATATACTTTCAGTTGCTGACTGTAGAGCAGGCGCTATTGGGGACACAGGATGAGAGTACTCGACAAGAGTTGCAGACTTTAAAAGATAGTATTATAGAGCTAATAGCATTGACTCAAGTTACAGAGGAAGAAAACAAGAATGGGGATCAAATAGACGACGATGAAATGCAGAGATTTATGAGAGAGATCAATGAAATCGGCAAAGATGAACAGCGTGATGATGGATCAAAATTACAAGACTTGAAAAAGAAATTCGAAAAAATGATAGGAGAAAGGTGCTCCGCTCCCCACAAGCATACATGGGGAGCAGTAGGTTACCACAATGCCATTATATGTGGCATAGAAGATGATGCTTACATAGATGAGGATGGCAATGTTGATGTTAAGTTGCGAGTTCTGTATACCAATCCAACCCATCGAGAAATGCTGCCTTGCAATTTCTACTTTGAAGGTAATTGCCGATTTGATGATGCCAATTGCCACTTCTCACATGGAGAAACGGTGCCAGCTGGCGAATTACGAGAATATGCCGTTCCGGACTTCTCACGTCTGTCGAGAAATTGTGTTGTTTTGGCTAAACAAAATGATCGTATGTGGCATCGTGGTCGGGTGTTGTGTGCCAACTTTGTTGAAAAACTCTGTCGTGTTCGTTTGGATAATAGGGAGCACAAGGATCGAGAAAAAGATTTTAATTTTGAAGACCTATTACCAATATTTCATGGTAGGTATACCTAATGAATTGCAAAGATTTTCGGCATACCAAAACATACAAATATTTAAACAATATTATATATTTTTTTAAATACCAGACGAAGATTTATCTAGCGGCTCATCAAGTGATTCTGACAGTGATTCCGATGAATATCCAACCACTACACTAGATTCTAACTTATGTTTTAACAGTTTGTTCACTTACCAACTGACACAACCATTAGGAAACTGGGAAAAACATACCAGGGTAAAGTATTGGTCATTGCTAAAAATGTTTCTTGTCATAACTATCTCTTTCCTTACTCAATTTAAGGGTATTGGATCTAAACTAATGGAAAAAATGGGCTATGTATATGGAACCGGTTTAGGCTCCGATGGGCGTGGTATAATTACTCCAGTAACAGCACAAATTTTACCTCCTGGTCGTTCTTTGGATCACTGCATGGAACTACGCGAAGCTGCAAACGGAGACAAAGATCTTTTTAGTGTGGAGAAAAAACTTCAGAAAGATCAAAAGAAACAGGAACAATTGAATGCTAAGGCTTATGCAAGAGAGTCTCAAAAAACACCTGTTGATGTATTCTCTTTCATCAACGACACAATTTTAGCCACCTCAAAAAATACTGAGGCTCCCAAAAGTAAACCATCTTTACAAAGTCATTCCTCTAAATCACTTAATGTGGAAAGCGTGCGTGTGGCCGATGATATACGTCGTAAGGAACGTGAAATTGCCGAAGTCGAAAAATCGTTGAAACGTAATGCTAGTGGCTCAAAGATTCACGATCATTTAAAACAAAAGTTGCAAGCCAAAAATGTGGAATTGAATGTGTTGCAACGAGAAGAAAAGTCCTTGTCACGGGAACAAGCCACGCGAAAGACAAAAGAAAAGTTGAGTGTTTTTTAATTTAAGATTTGATTTGTATTTTTTTTATTTGGATTTAAAACTCTATATTATTGCTAATTTTAATTAATCATGACAAGAATTATAATTAGACAAAATGTAAATTATTATTTAGACCCATTCATAAAATTAAGAATTAAAAAAGGATGTTATGATAAATTTACGGTGTTACCAATTAAGATTGAATAATGGGGTAAGTCAGTGAAAATTTCGTTTGGTTCATTGTCATTATTTAGAAAATTTATTATTACTAGGATCGCCCGGTGGCCCAAATTCGACCACTTTTAAAACAATTTTTACCACTTCTATGCAAAAGAATTTTGAAACAATATTTATATTGTGCATATCTACGAAAAATAACCTTTTAAACCATATATGTTTCATTAATATTGGTGTACAAAAACATACTTAAAAGTGTACCACAAAAAAACGTGTGGCCTATTTATATATACAAAGATTAAAGGCGGTTGTTAAAAAAGTGTTATTTTTCTACAGAGTCTTGTAAGACATTTTGGCTTTTCTTGCATGAACGATGGAAGTTATACATTCTCCACTGCTTCATCAAACCCCTATACTTACCATGTATCCTTCATAAAAAGGCCATCAAATTTCTGCTGGATGTTTTTTGACTACAAGATCACTTGCAGTAAACATCATCCAATACTAATCTCCCTGGATTTTCCTAGCGCATATAAACAACCTGCGTAGGTCAATTCCAAGATATAGTTAAGGCAACAAATTGTAGGAACTTAATAAAAGTTCGCAACAAATATATTTCAACAATATAAGGGTCTAAAATTGTTTTCGGATTAGGCCTTATACTAGTATTCGCGAATAATTTGAAGTTTACTTTAAAGCAACCTTTTACTATTACGAACTTAAAGGCAAGTGGTAATAATGACCCTTAGTAATCCAGATATAGATTAAAAATAGGCCAAAAATCGAGATTGGTCTGGTTTTTTTTTATATCTCAGTCATTTATGGGCCGATTTTCTCGATTTTGTGTGATGTAAGGCTTCGTATAACGGTTCCTGTTCTACGTTGTTTGCACCAATCACGTGTCTTTTAATTTATATTGAACCTGGTGGAGACCATACAAAACTCAACATCTATACTGGTGGAGTACCATTTAAAACTCAAATCGTAAATTGGTGGAGTACCATTTATAACACAACGTTTCAACTGGAGCGTTCCAACTTCCTATTTGACGATATAGCTCGACTAGGGACGTACTAGCCATTAACTTTTAAAACTAAAAAAATTATTTATTTATATTTATTGTTTGAAATGATCACTTATTCACTTTTCAACTGTTTTTTTTTTTTTTTTTTTTGCCGAAAGCCTAATTGTAATTAAAATTAATAAATAAATAATATTTTTTCTTAACAGAAACATAAACGTTATATTTAAATTAAGAAACCAGTGTAAACAAACTTTGACAGTTAGAAGAGAGAAAACATATCGAGCAAAATATAGTCAGCTGGCTTTTTAACGTCACCTGCAATAAATTTGCCTTGGCAACACTGTTACGAATTTGTAGAGATAAGCAGCAAATTGACTTTTAAATTTTTGTGTGACTGGACGACAGTGATTCTCTTATTTTTTTCATTGTTTTTATCCACGGTCTTGTTGCAATTTCATATTTATTGCGCATTTCGTTTCTAGAGAAAATAACAGTGACATTTTTTTTGTTTGGACAACCAATTCCATTGTTGACACTCACGTGCGGGTCTGACAATTTGAAAGGAAAACAAGTATAAATTTGTATAGAAGAACCATAAAAGTTCGGCAGCTATTGTTGACATGGGAAATTCAACATCAAAATCGGAAGGTGCTAGCGGTGAGGGTGGAGAAGTGCCCGATGGGAAAGCTAAAGTTGGTAAATCAAGTGGTCATCATCAGGTGAACGGAAAATCAAATGCTTTAGGAAGTGCCTCATCGGCAGCTATGCTCAAGGTCGAAAGTACTATGAGTCGTTCTGCATCGGGTTCGGACGTTACAGAGAAATACTTCACCCAATTAGTGCCTATAGAAAAACTATCGGAGATTCTTAAAGAGAAATCTTCAGCTAAATGTGGCGTTAATGGGATAGCGTCGGAAATTTTTGTGGTGAGTTGTTCGTGTATAAAAAAATTTTGTTTTTGTTTCTTTTTTGTTTGTGGATTCTTATTGACTTTAATGATCTCAAATAATAGTGATTGTGTTAATTGAATTTTATTTGACATTTGTTACGGTTATTTTATATATTAATGTTTATTATTCTAGTCGCAAGTGTTTCCCCTCTACACCGATTTGGGTCAACGCCTATTTAAATTAATGCACACAACATCTCGAGCCACTACCGCTCACTTGGGCACTGTAGCGTTTCGTCAACAATGTGAACGTTTCTTGGGCATAATGGATGATGCCAAGGCCTTGGAATGTTACATTAAAATGTATGCCCAAGAGGATAATCCAGACTTTATTGATAAGGCAGGTGTTACACGATTATTGCATATTTGTTACACAATTGCCATGCAACATTCGGGTAATTCGATAGTATGCCCATCGGTAAGTTTTAAAGATGTAATATCTATCGAATTTTTATAAATTTAAAAAAAAAAAATTGTAAATTTCACAGCATCTTTTCAAATATAATAAAATTAATATTTATTTCAGATAAATCGCACATTCAGTTCCGTTACAAAATCGATTTTCTTCAGTCACGATACCCTTAGTCTCGGTTTTGTTTGTCGTTGGTTTGAACAAAATCTTATTCGTTTAGTATTACTGGTCCACAAATATTGTGTTCATACTCTATCAACCGCCTATCGTGGCCTGGAACAAGACGGACAATCATGCGGCATTGAATTACAAACACCAGTTTTGGAACAACGTAATCCATTCGGTGACAAATCATCATCGTCATCGTTAAACAGCTCTAATGGTGGTTCTGCCGATATTGTTGATGCTTCGTCCTCATTAATGCCATTATCACAAGCATGGTTGCTGGCCGGCGCCTTGCCTCCTCTGTATTCGAAACCACAAAAGGTTACTTCACCCACAGCTAATAAGGCTACGGCCTCGCAAATTTTCATTGAAAAATTGTCGATGATGCCCTCACATTGGACATTGTTGTATGATTCAAACGAACACGGTTTGGGGGCAAATCGTTTCTTGCATCACGTTCTCGGTTACCGAGGACCCACATTGATTCTTATACACACTAAAGATGATCAAACGTATTTGATTGCTTCGCCGGCCGAATGGAAAGAAACTTCGTTGTATACCGGTGGCGAGGGCAGCTGTGTGATACAATTATGGCCCAAGTAAGTAATTGTGATGTTTACATGTTTACGAAAAGAAATTTAAACAAATTTTCATCTAGATTTTCTATGTTGGAGAAGAAGTCAAATATTTTGTACTTGAATACTACTATACGTGGTTATCCTAAAGGTTTACGTGCCGGTTCTGATCCAAGAAAACCAATTTTATCCGTAGATGAGCATTTTGAAAATGTTGATTGTAAAGGTATTGCAGCTGTTTTGCTTTCAATTGAGGTATGTATGTATATTAAAATATCTGTTTTTGTTAATTAATACATATAGTTATCATCGAAAATTACTTTATTGTTCGTTTAAATATTGATCATCAAAATATATACATTCACTTTTGTTTGCATTCCAAGATTTTTCTGCAACCAACGCGGTAATACCAAAACATGAGTTTTAAAGATTCCAATAGTTCAGACGCCGAAAGATTAATGTACATCCTCCAATTAGTTTCAATTTTGATAATTTTAATGAGTTTTGCATTTCGTTTGAAATGTCCACATAAAGTTTATAGATAGCGGAGTCGATATAGAAATATCCAGCTGTCTGTTGAAATCAACTTTCCGAAGCCTCTAAATAACTTACAAACATGATTGATACATCAATATATCGGGTGTAGTCCTGGTTCGGTTGCTATTTGAAATCGAGAAAATCGGTACACGATTTGTATACCTATTTTTTACCAAATTTCTTTTCCCATCAATTTTTCGTGAAAACAAACGAATTATTTTGGTTTTCACACAAAACAATTTTCTTTAATTTTTTTTTTTTTAAATTCCTGGATAAAACCTGAGCAGATTATAATCTTTGAAACACTGCATGAATTCGTCCTAGACCGCACAATGCGCAATATGAATTCGGTATGACTCCTAGATATTTAGCGCTATCAGATAAACAGTGTACAATTTCCTTATGTCGACAACAGCCTACAAATTTTCGTTTTGTCGGTATTTAAATTGAATACCTCTCGATTTGTAATATTTAAGCATTCGCCCGGCTTTAAAATGAAGATATAATTTTCAACTATTACTATCCCATATAATCAAGTTCCACGAGTAATGTGTGTTGTGACATTATAAAACCTCTGATGTCTTTTGAAGACTCTGGAAAGTGAGATTGATATGATGGCATGTTGGGAGTCAGTCAAAAGGTTGTGGTCTGCCCACATTTTCAAACTTTTCTAAAAAGGCTGTTATGATTTCATTACTTATTGGCCATCTCGTGAAACGTCATACATAGTTGGGCAAGGTTGGATATAAGTAAAAACGTATACATCTGTTCTGATATTGGAGAAAATAAGTACAAATTAAACAGAAACATATTTCAGAATGCATCAAACCCATGCGAGGACAAACTACCTCGCATGAATATCATCACTGCCTATGTGAGGCAAATTATATATCTTCAAATAGGATACAGCCAAAAAAAATATGTTTATGAACTCTCTGGCCTCTGGTTCAGCCATGGCCAGATCTTTTGTAAATCTTGTGACAGTTGGAGATTACAATATTTTGCACAATCTTCTCTTGTTCTCAGAGGATTAAAAATGTAAAAAATTACTCCATATCTTATATTTTTTTGTGGTAACACTTTCGAACAAATTTACCAAAATCCTAAATAGGAACTACATTAGTAAACCGGTGCCTATTAAATTAATTTCAGTAAATTTATTTACCAGTTCAAGATTAAACGATTTTGTTTCTATAGATATTCTCTCTTATTATGTATGAGAGAGAAATCGAAGCTATTTTTTATCATAACAAATTTTGACACTGCAAGAGTTGTTGAAGTGTATTTTTATGATTAACTAAAAGACACTGATAAGCTAAAATAATAAATGTTATACTACATAGTAATAAAAAGCAGAACAATTTTAGATTTTGTCGGGTAAGAAATCACAAAAGAAATAATACACAAGATATTTGTCTAACCAACAACAATTTTGGTAGGTTACGTTGATAGGAGGATACAGTCTCAAGTCATACATAAGACATACACACATTAAACCACATTGGGCCTGTTGTGCACTGGATGTACTTTGTATAATTGTTAAAATTAGACGTCAAAAGACGTTAAACAATGTTTCTTGGGGTCCTGTAGTCAAGGTTGTTGAGGAGTGCGTGGATCTAATACTGGCAAAAGCAGGACAGAGAAAATTTTCTAAGGTTTCGATATCTTTCCACATGCCGTACATTCATTAGATTGTGCACAGCTATGCTCCTCAACCAGATAGTCCCGTCAAAACCTTACTTGGATTCTTGTGGACCTGCACACTGTTTCGCTAGACCAGTCCACTCTTTTTTGTTAATTGCTAATTTCTGTCAAATTTTCTTTATTGTAAATAGTTCAAATGTTGAATACGAGATAAGATTAATATATTTGTTTATTTAGTATATTTCAATTAATTTAATATATTTGGTTTATTAATTGTAATAGAACATTTGTTATATATCTATATATTTATGTATATGCATTTATTTGTCTTATAATTATTTTAAATTTCGTTAGTTTTTTTAAGGTATAAATTTATTCACAATCGTATAAAAGAACAAAAAAATAAATAAAAAACAGAAATCATCACTCATGTACAAATAAATATTAATCACTAGTTATCACGCATCAAAGCTTCCATAACAAACAAAAAACATAGCGTTATTTTTTTGTTTTAATGGTATTTATTTCTAGTTAACTTAACTTTTTTGGTATTTTTTTGGTTTAATTATTATTGTTTTTTTGTTCTAGGTATGGGGCTGTGGAGATAAGACATCACGTGAAGTGCAGTTGGATATTAAAAAGTGGCAAATTAAAGAAGCTGAACGACAACGTACAGTTAAATTAACCGCTGCTGATTGGATGGATCATCCAGATCGTTTCCTTTTGGAATTGGGTGGACGACAAAACTACAACAACTAATGTAAAAAAGACGACAGACAGGGTGTAAAATTGAGTGATTGAGTTAGTTGAGTAATGTGAGCAGTTTAGTAGTCCATGGTACACAGGAACCAGTTAGTTACATATTATAGATTTGATAAGATGGATTTGACGTATGAATGTATGGGTGGGTGTGTATCGAGATGATGATTTAACAAAAAACACAAATTAAAATAAAGATAAAGATAAACGATACCGAAAAGAGGAAATCAATATCAAAAACAAAACAAAATTGTGCCTTTTGTTGCTTTAAATTAAATTGAACAAAACAAAGCTTGTTAATTGCATCTATTTATTCGTTATCAAAATGAAACTTCATTTCGTTATGACTAATTTTCTTAAAAACATTTTTAATTTATAAAATATGAATGTGTGTAGAAAAACGTCTTTATTTTTTTTTAAATACAAATGACGATAAAATGTACTTAAATAAAGCCCCCTCCCAGCAATTAAAAATAACATGTCTGTATTAGTATAATTTTTATAAAATGTTGAAACGAAAAGAACTAAACTTGCTTTACAAACAAAATAAAACAAAATAAAGTATTAATTTAATAATAAAAAAAAACTGTGAAAAAAATAATGGAATTAATTATTAGAAGGTAAATAGAAAAAGTTATACATTCCCTTTTATATTTTTTAATAAAAATTAAATAAAATACAAACATTTTAATTTATTGACATTTTTTTTTTTTATTATTTTTCCAATTTAATAAAAAATTATTTAAAATAAATACAAAAAATAAAGGAAATTAAAATTATATAAATTTGTTTTGTAATATAAACCTAAAGCTATAAAACTAACTACAAAATTATTTAATATACACGACTCTATAACACTTCATACATAATTCTTCATTCATTTTAATTTTTTTTATTAACACTAACATAACGTCAAACGTTACGGAGTTGTCCCTACCAAACTGTATAAAGGCAATCCATTTTACAACATATTCTTGTTTTCTTTATACATTTAATACAAATGAACAGTAAGTATGAGTAGATTTATTATTGCTTTGTTTCTGTCTTTTACCTGCTTAGATTTTCTAAAGCAATATTTGAAAATGCATCTGTTGAAATACAAAAAAATACAAAAACCAACTTGAAACATTGTTTGATAATTTAGCTTAAAGCTGATGAAAATCACTTTTGTCTTGAAGACTATTTTTTATGCATGAAACTTTTAGTTTTTTTTAATGAGAAATTGAATGATAGCTAGAATTAGAATTGTTATTAGTTTTTAAACAAAGGCCACTTGCAGTAAATGTGTTTTTTTTTTTTTTCTTTTTTTTTATAATTACAGTTGTTTCTTTTAATTTTTTTTTGTATAAATACCTACACATAATCTACTATTTTATATATATAATAAAAAAAAATAAGTCTTGCTTTCTTAAAACTAAAAACTTTCTTGTTTTTGTTACTTTGGTTAGTTTAATGAAATCAAATCAAACAATTAATAAAAAATTTAAGTTTCTTTTTTTTAAATTAAAACAGATGCTACAAACATATAAAATATAAAAGTACATAGTTAAAACAATAAAAACCATAATAAATCCCAAACAAAAATTTTAAGAATATAGTGGTAATAAAGTTATTAAATTATAATTTCGAAATTAATTAAATTTCTTAAGTTAAACATTAAAGATAAAAAAAATAAGTTATAACAATGAGAATATACGTTCGTTTGTTTTTCTAATACAAATAAAATGTTAATTGGATATTTCTGCAACTTAAATGTTTGTTTGTTTGGTTTAGATTTCAAATCTTTTAATTTGTATATTATAAAAGTACAGCGAGCTTGCGCTTGGTTAGACAGAAGGCATTTCAGGCAGGAAATTTTTTAAGTTTTAACTGCGTAAGTGAATGAAAAAATCAATTTAAAATAAACATTCGATACATTTCACTTTTGATTGTTATATATATCGTTGGATAGTTTAAGAAACATCTTGAAAAAGAACGCTTATGAACGGTTTTTCACACTCGTAGTTTTAATAAGTACAAATTAAATAAAGTCTGTGTTTTATTTAAAAATTTAAGAGATACGAGTAATTTAAATCTTAAATATCATTCACCAAGGTGAAAGAATTTTTAACAAAATATTTGTTGGAAAAAATGTTTACTAAAGACATTTTTTATTGAAAAAACTTATTTCCGTAAAAAACAAATATTCAGGTAACAAAAAATTGTTTATTACATATCCATATGGTCTATTACTAAGTAATCCAGATACAGATAAAAAAATCGAGGTAGTCGTGGTTTTTTGGTTATATGTATGTATTTCAGCCATTTGTAGGCATATTTTCTGAAATTTAAATAGCAACCAACGAGGGACTTTAGCGGTTATATTGATTTATTAATCATGTATGTAATTTTAGGGCTTCAACATTCAGATGGAAATGGCTATATTGAATTCGATACATAGTGATCCATAGTTGTGGTAACCGCATTTGTTGCTAATCGAATGGTTCAGTCTTAAGGAAATTCGGTTATTTCAATTATAATTATTTTTTGCAAAAATCTATGAATATATTGGAATCATTCGATTGGCCACAAATTTGGTCATTACAATGAATCTGAATATTATTGCTTTAACAGAAAACTTAAAAAGGAATTCCCGAAATATAACGACAAAAATTTCTAAGAAATATTCCCGCGAATTCCTGGAAAATCTTCCACGAGTAGAAACCCTAATATAAACCATACAAATTATAACGATTTTTTTCAAATTTAAACTGAACCAAAAAGCTTGAACTTGCTTAAACATTTCTTATATTCCCTTCCATAAGCTATTCAAAGCATTTGATACCGAAATATTAGCGGAAATCACTGTTATCGTAGTGGTAAAAGTGTTTCGACAAATATGTTAATTTTTATGATGGGGATAGCTTTTCCAAGTAGCAATGAAGCTCTGGCTATATAAGCAATTCGAGCGTCATAATCATTATATCTTATGGAAAATCAGGCTGACGATTGCCATTTATTTTGCGTCTCTCACATTGTGTTACGCCTTCATTAACCACATGCAGCCGTTTCCCCTACAACCATTTCAATAAGGGCATTAATTTCAAAATTTTGTTGGTTGCAAAAGTGGAAAAATTTAATTTTTGTTACAACGAACACAAGAAAAAAAAATTCCACCAAAAATTTAATTTTTAACAAACTATACCAGTGTAAAAAAATCTGTGTAATTTTTTTTTCCAAACAAAAAAATTTTGAAATTAATACCCTTAATATATATTGCACAATTTGAAAATAGCTAAGGTCCATTCAAACATATTTTGGAGAAGGATGTTAATTTAATTTCCTATATAAATGTGACTCTTTATGGAATAGTCTTTCAATATTGTACTTTTATCCATTTTGGAATTTAATTTTACTCTCTTAAAAAATCAACTTTTTTAATCTTCCATTTTGTTTTACTTTCAAGTCAACGAGACAATTGCAAAGTAGAAAATTGGGCGATATTTGTTTTGAAATATCGCCAGTTTTTTAAATCACTCGATGTACAGAACAAGGTCGAATGTTATCAGTGTATCAAAATAATTTTGGATTTAAATTTAGATCTAAAAAAATATTTTTTTTTAAACTAAGATACCTATCGAAAAATATCACATCCCTGTTGAATACGAACAAAAACAAAATAAATGTATAATTTTCACTCAAAGTATTCGCATGGAATATAGAAAATTTTAGTTTAATAATTAAAAATAATGAATACTCAAAGTATTTTGTTATGATTATATAAATCAATTAATTAGATCAATATCAATTAGAAAAAAATAGGCTAATAATAACTTTCATTCGCGATTAAGAGAACAGATGTAGTCTAAGTACTGCTCATAAAAATAAATAGCGAGTGAAAATGCCTTTTGAACCTTCTTAAGTTTCCCATCGCTTATGACAGTAGAATTATACACAGTTAGAATTATTGCAAAACATTGCAATGTTCATAATTTTCCACCAATTTCTGAACAAAAGAAACTGGAAGTATAGCCATAAATAGAATATATACGCCTTTGTTTAAATATTTATCAAAAACCAATAACAATATTGATTGTTTTTGGTTAAAAAAAGTGGGAATTTTGCACAAAAACAATATCTAACAAACATTTAAGTTACAAAATACAAATATTAACAAAACAGCTATTGCTTTTTACATTTCGTTTTTTCTGGGGTCTACACCCGTCCGATCTGTACGTCTGTATTATTGTATTATTGTATGTATGTATTTTTACATTTCGTAACATTAATAATTATTAAGTTGCAGTTGTACTTATTAAAAATGTAGATTGTGGTTGGTGTTTTTGTATTTAGTTGTCGTGATTTATAGTGAAGTGAGTTTAAGTTATGTATTCGGTAGAATCAGTTTGTGGGTGGCAACGTTGTTGTTGGTGTTGTGTAGTAGAACTTGTTGGGCCTACGTCATTATCATCATCATCATCTTCATTATCATCTAATAATTTTGTACCCACACCATCTGCGGGCGAACTTAACCAATCAGATGAATTATTACTGTTGTTACTGAGGCTGCCACCCGTCGACAATTTAAGGCTACTGGAAAACCCTATAGAAATCGATTCACTAGCGGATGGATTATAATTTTGACTATTACTATCATAACGCTGTCATCTTGAGGAACCGATAAATGATGAAAAATCATCAACGGACTCTGGAATGGGACTGGGTGCGTGAGTTGTCGTTACATTGCGGGCCTGCAGGAAACTTGTACCACCCGCCACGGGCGCCCCGTAATGTGTCGGAAAGTCTCTAACGGTCGGATCGCGTTTTTGTATACTAATGCCGCCAAAATTGGAGTGGGTAGCAGAGGAATGAGTGTTAGTGTTGGTAGCAATGATGGCGGCGGCATTGTTTGTGACGTTGCCTGATGTTGTTGTTATGGAAGCTTTGGATGTGGTGGGACGGTTACCTGCTAATTGGGAGTGAGATTGAGAATCATTGGTTATTGCAGCATCACAAACGGGTAGCACAAGACTATCTGTAGCTCCATAGCGATTGGCCTTGGCCAGTGGTTTAGCATAATGCTTTTTATAGTGATTTCTTTTTTGATTACCTGTTTTATCATTGATTTCACCAGCTGAAACTAGTAGTTGGCTACCGCTTCCGTCCTCACCATCCTGACGCTTGTTGATTAAGTACTCTGACTCGCTGCTCGAACGTCTAGGTCCACGCGATAACGGCTGGTACGTGCTACGACCCTGGAATCGGCGACTTATCGTACCGGTGACAACGCCTAAATGTTCGGATACATCTTCCTGTATATCGGATATATCGATCATAGACAAAAATGCACGGCACCAGTTATGATTGGGATTGTTCCAATATTGTTGAGAATTAATATGGAATGGATAGTGGGGAAAACTGTAAATATGAGCCACTGCTGCTATAAACATTTCAATGCATATAATGAAATTCTGTAAAAGAAACATATTATAATTTTCATAAACATATATTCTTAAAAATATAATAGTTTATTACTAAACTTACTTGCAACATTGATGCCAAAGTAGCATCATCCCCCAAATTATCAGCTTCAAAAATTGTTATAATTTTAAAATAAACTAAAACATTTAGTAACACTCCTTGGCTAATAATGAAATTAAGTATGAAATTTTAAATCAATTACTCAAGAAAATGTCTTACTTTACTTACAAAAATGAAAAGAAAACTACCGCTTTTATACATAAAAATTTAGGAATTGGTTTCATAGGCTTTAAATCCTCCTGTTAAAACAATTTATAATTTTATTGCTTTGAAGTGATAAATAAATTGAAATCATACCTTGTTCGCTTTATAAAACAATACGAGACAATACATGGCCACGAATTGTGAGATGTTGTTGATAGCAACTATATAAGGAAATGCTACATTTCCTGCAAAAGTACCTTCGCCATAGACACCGCATAATTCACAAATACTAAAAAAATACAAATGTTTAATTAATTTATAAGGTAATTCACGTCATCGTTTTTACCCTTGCGGAAAAGTGAACAATCGAATTATATATGTTATTGTTGTGATTGTACGAAAGTTCGCATTTTCACAAGGTTAAAAAAACGGTGACGTGAATTACCTTATTAAAAAATTTTATTTTTGAATTATTTCATTCTATTACATTATTGTGTGGTTATTAAGTATTTAACGAAGACTAAAATTCTATTTTAACAAAAATCTCAAACAAAGAAATCGTTAATTTCACAATCTTTACAAAATACAAAATTTTTTTCGTAAATAAAAAAAAAAATAATATGTACTACCTAAATCCGAAACAAACCGAAGCTTTTTCTAGGAACTACCAATTTCGGCAATAATTGAATTTTATAACATACGCATATCTCATTATTTTTAATTGTGCGCAGTGTCCACCAAAAGTCAATTCCATCTTGTATCTTTATCTTGAAAAGTTTTACTGGATGTGTTTTAAATATCTATTTCTTAGACATTTTATAATACTAAATCAAATACTTGAAACGCTTCATTACATTTTATTACAAAAAAATTTCCATCGTTATATTAAAACATCTAAAAAATAACAAATGATAGAAATTATAAACGTGCATACAAACTATGTATTTTTACAAATCGACAACTCTCGATATCACGTATATTAAAATGCAAAATAGAGAATTTGATGACCACTTATGGTTAGGCAATGTTACGAAAACAATAAAACCAATTGAACAATATGTATTAAATTACTTATGAACATGTCGCAAAATTGAGTAATTGATTGGCAATACTAGCAACATTCTCATTAATTGAACTTGAATTTGAAATACTTATGTATGTACTTACACCGATATGAATGTGGTTATTGGTCGCACCACTGTATACTGTAAAATACCATGTTTACAATTGTGTATGAACTCACGACCCATGGCCCAGGGTCGCATACAACACATGGGGAAGAAGTGATGTACTTGAGGTCTGTACAACATCGTGGCTTCCAAATCCATGCCCAAATTTAAATAGTGCAGCAAATACACCATAAAATTATAGATCACATATGCTTCATAGCACTCACGGAACGAATCGGCATAGATCGAATGTTCGGGAAAGAATAAACCAATCCACTGAAAATATATACACACACATACGTGTGGAAATGCCATTGGAAATAATAATTACATATTTATAGGGCTACTTACAGCATTTAAGGCGTATATGGGAACCATCCACAATATGCGTATGATATGCTTTTGTAAACTGGGTTTGGTGAAGTGAATCACATGCTGTATAATGTGCCAAATTGATATGGGTACTGCTGATAAAACAAATAATCCACCGATTAATATCAATTGATTACGACGCTTAAAGCCATCCTTCACTGAGTTGATAATGAGCAGGGGCACCACAATGATGGCAAATATGCCATAGGTTATGATAAGCAAAGGTCGAATCCATATTCGCCACTCCTCGCAGAATCTTCGCAATGAATAATTCTGACACATTATATTCTAGTTGCTGTTTGTTCGCTGCTACTTCTGCTACTTCTGCTTCTACAACTTCTGCAGATGTTTTATTTGTTTGTTGTTGTTTTTGTTGCTAATGCGGTTGTGTACTCTAAAAAAGCCTTTATCTCTTGTGAAAATTTGTTAACAAATAAAGTATGTTTGTGTGAAAAATAGCAAAAAGGTTTATTCTAATTTATAATTTTCAGAGATGTTAAGCTGTATTTGATTGAATGTGTAAATTGTTTCTTTTATTTCGTTGGTGGTTTATTTAATAATTGGTGTTAAATTTCTAATTGGTTGGCACTGTATTGGTTGTTGTTTTTTTTATCTATTTCGCTTCATACACTAATTTTTTCTCGGTGGCACTTTTATACTAATCAATTTTTTCTCTGGCACTTTTACTACACAAATACCGAATGCAATTCATTTTTTATGATATTTTCATAAACTTTTCTATCTTTACAATGTTTAACATAAATGCTAAAATTTCTTATATATAATAAACAATAATTTTCTTTGTTGTTTAGAGAAAATACCAAATATTTTTCGCGAGAATAGCGGAATATGAAAAGTTTTACTTTCGTTCAGATTTGGTATGAGTTGTCCACGAAGCATGGTTACCACTATTGCGAAATAGAATTACAAAAAGAATACTAACAAATCCCAGTTTTCAATTTTATAAAAGAAAAATGGACATAATGAAAAATCAGTATACTACATATATGAAACGATCGATCACGAAATATAGAGGACCAAATTAAATCACGATCACAGTAATACATACTTTGTTTTCATAATTTTTTACAGTTCAAATTCATATTTTCGGTGAGCTGTTAGCTTTGCTAATAATACTTTTTCTGTATATCGAAATTTTCTAATGTACCGTCATAAAGATTAACAGCCTGGCCCACGATGTCGAAAGAAAACTTAAGCGAACGAAAGTCAGTCACTCACTTTCATTCGAAACAGTGGCCCACTATCTTACGACTTATCGTTCGCTTTGCTTTACGTTTCAAACGTATTCCAAATATAATTAAGAAATAATCGACAATATATTGAAAACCATTATTTGACACAAAATAAAATAATTAAGCAGTGGTGTAGTGGGTACAGCCCTTGACTAGCAACCGAAAGGTTGTGGGATCAACTCGTGGCTGCGACTTATTTTTTTCTTTATTTTTTTTTTTATATTTTTTATTATTGTAAATATATAATTCTATAAATAACTCTCCTAACACGCATACCTAAATTGGAGCGTAAGGCGTTTTTTACTTGTCAAAAATTCTCATGCCCATACAATTTGTATGCAGCATACCGAAATAACGTGACGGCAACGCTTTGCAATTGGAAAATCCGATTTTGACAGCGCGTTTAATAGTGAAGTTAGTTGCAAAACACAACAAATGTAAACACATACATACAAAAGGAGAAACAAATATGCAAGAAACACATATTTTAAACTTTAATATTTAGTTTCTTTGATAAAATTTTAGTTTACAAATCACGAAACAAAAATCAGAAACACCAATACTGCAATGTACTTTATTGTTTAAATAATCCGGGTTGTTATATTAATTTTTTTGATAACCTTGTTTTTATTGTTTGACGTAGCGTTGGCGCTTTTATTTAGGTATGACATTTCAGCGTTAAAGCTTAGCGTAAAGAAACGTTCCGCCTTACGCTTTTATTTAGGTAGGCCAGTAAGGAATATAAAAGATTACTTTTGGGTCATCTCGAACAAAAATAAGTAGAATTTTCGTCAAATTCTGCTTATTTTTCTACCACAAACCAGTATGTATGAGTGAAAATATATGTAATTATGTTATATTATGCACAAATGTATAATAATAAATAAGTACGCATCCGTTTTGTACTAGATTCTTACACAGACGACAATAAATAAAAAGTGAATGAATTTGACATTTTAGTTCGTACAAATATTAGAAAATGTAAATAGTGAGCCTCAAATTTTGTATTGAGTTGCTTACGTTATCGTTCGTATTTGTTTTCTTTCGACTAAAAATATTACTGAGCCGCAAAACAGCTGTTTGTCGTTTGAAACGACAACGTTCGACATAGTGGGCCAGGCTGTAAAAATAAAGTTTTTGGTTTACAATATTAATAAATTTATGAAAGGCATTTTCCAGACCTATTTAATGATACCATATTTTTCACATAATAGATAAAGAATTAAAGTCATATAACTCCAAAACTAAGAGAGAGCATGCAACAATTTTAAGTCCCGGTCCACACTGTGAAACATTTGCTGCAAAACATTTTTAAATTCTCTTTTGGAACTGCATTCGTGTCCACACAGTGAAGTTTTTTGCTTTTCAGTTTTTGACATTTCTGTACAGAACGAATATGAACGAATAAATGTGGATGACATACTCAACAAAAACTTCATGTACATGAAACAGAGTACCCTTTTCCATTCCTCTTTCCCCTTTTATCGACAAACTCAAATGTTTTGCAGCAAATGTTTCACAGTATGGATGGGGACTAATTACGAAAGCTATCAACAAAAAAAATATTAAAATACAAGCTGTTGTCATGTAGTTATATCCCAAATTTAGATAGTGAAGGTTTGAATTACTAATTCCAATTTGTTTAATGATTTACCATTAATAACATAGTGATAAAAAGTGAACGAAAAAATGTTCAGAGCTTCTCATGTAGCAATTCTGTTTTGTTGGTGTCCATAGAGTATGGAAATACTTATAGTTTTACTGACTCACGATTAAGTAGAGCGTGAAGAAAATTTGTTGGAAAAAGTGCGTTTTTTGAAACTTAAACGATGAATTTTAAAATCTGTGGTATTCTGTGGTACGACCTTTTTGGTCAACTTTGATATATATGTATGTTAATGAAGTTCTTAGCCTATTAACGGGTATTGATATTAAGGCCCGAGATCGAAAAATTCTAAACACACGTTTTTCATTAAAACTTTAACCCAAGTATAATTTATTTTTTACCTTTTTAAAGCATGTCAGTTATTATGTTTAATGTCAATTATATTCATTTGTTGTTAATTTAATTAAAATGAGTGGCCAGAAAAAAGTGGGTTTTCAACAAAACCCAACTTGGCCTACAAAAAGTTGGCCAAGCATTCAAAGGTCTGCCGTCAAACTGTTTCCAATGTTATTAAACAGTACCGGGAGAACTTGTCCGTTGATAGAAAACCTGGTTCAGTTAGAAGGAATGGTCCAAATGATGTTTCTAAAGCCAATAAATAAAAATCATTTTCAAAAGAGCTCCCAACAAATCCGGTGGGAATGCAAGAAATATTCCTGCGTGTGTATAGGAATTTGTTTACAGCTTCCGAAAGGTTTAAGACCCACAAACAGAAAAATTTCCTGAAAAGTTCTTGGTATGGCAAGCAATATGCAGTTCCGGCAAAAGAAGCCAAACATTTGTTACAAAGGACTCTATAAATATAAAAATTTACATCAAGGAAAGTTTACAAAAAAAGGCTGCTTCCATTCATAAGACTTTATAATGTGCCCACTTATTTTTGGCCTGATTTGGCATCTCGTCACTATGGTAAACAAGCCCTTGAGTAATACAAGAACAATAACGTGGTATTTGTACCAAGAGAGCAATTTATCCAAACTGCCCGAAGCTAAGGCCAGTGGAGAGATATTGGGCTCTTGTTAAAAGAGAATTGAAGGGCACAAAAAAGGTGTCCAAAAGTGTAGTAGATTTTAAACGGAGACGGACTACCTGTTCGAACAAAGTGACAGAAAGCTCTATAAAAACCTTAATGGAAGAGTTTCCGGAAAAGGTTCAATTTCATCACTATTGATTAGAGCTACAAAAGTTACATTTTTTGTAAATAGTAATAATAATTATTCCAAAAGTTCCGAAAAGTAATGTGAAAGTATTAAAATATAGTAATATGTAAAATAACATTATGAAATTAAACTGTATAATGCAAACAAGGCATAATCATTACAACAACATAAAATGCTTAAATCGAAACTTTAAAAGGTCAACACGAACTAATATTTGATTACATTACAACGGTATTAAATTACACAATATATAAACATTATAGAGTATTCTAACAGAAGTCATGGCAACACAGTCAAAAGAAAACTTAACGATACAAATACATTGTTGATTATAAAAGTACTCTAATACTATAAAGGCCCAATTAGTTTGTACGTTCCGTTCCGTAACGAATCAGCTATTTTGTGTTTAGCTAATGGGACATAGTCGCAAAGTAAATCTGGGTTGATTAACAACTCGTTCGTCATATTATTATTTTTTAAGTTCAAATAGGCCCGTTTTCGTTTTTTTGCCTTCGACAATTTTGCGTCTCACTCTAGCGAGTGTGTGACGTAGAACGGTTCCTGTTCTACGTCGTTTACACAACCGCTTATCTTTTAATTTAGACAAACCCTGGTGGACCCCATTAAAACTCTTCGATACTGGTGGAGTAGCATTTAAAACTCATTTCGTGAATTGTTTTAAGCGTTCCAGCTTCCTATATTAAGATATGGGTCGACTAGCGACTTACTTAAATCGAGTGGGATACCCTGGCATTTTGGTTACGTACCTTGCCATTTATTATTGCGGTAGAAAAATAAAACTAAAACAAAATGATAAGGGCAGTTCATAAAGAAAGAGACAAATATAAAACTAGATTATTTTCTATCTCGTGACACCTCTATTATACTGTGCTGTCGCTCAGTGGTTTCAAAACTTTATTTTGGGAAATAATTCGGTATCTCGGGAACTATTGAATATTTTGTAATGAAATTTCACAAGGTATAAGCTAAGGTGTTTTTGAGTTGATATACAGTTGTTCAGCTTCGTAAGCGGGTGGGTGGAGCCTCAAAGTAGGTCACCCCAGTTCTCAAATTTAAAAAAAAAAAACAAAAATCCACTTATGATCCGAATGATCTGAGATTTAAATACTATTGAAAAAATAAAATTTTTAAATATTTTAAAAATAAAATTAATTTTTTTTGTTAATATTTCACAAATTTATTAAGAATTTTTAAATAAAATAATTTTAATTAAAAAATAAAACTAAGTTTATTTGGTAAATCACTTTTCTAAAAATTGTTAATGAAAAAAAATTTTAAACCAAAAAAAAAATAACTTTGGACTACATTTTATTTTTTAATTCATTATTTAAGAATTATCTTATTAAAAAAAAGGTTTATATGTGTTTTTCTTAAAAGTTAGGTCGTACGACTTTTAGGAAAAAGTCATACGATATTCAAATGAAACTATTACATTACCTGAAATAATTAACTTTTAAAAACATGAATAATAACCTATTATATATATTACTATTATATTAAATGACTTTTATCTCCATATAGGAAGCTGGAACGCTTAAACCTTGTTGATAAAATCAAGAGTTTTCATGGTCTCTACCAGGGTTCATCCAAATTAAAAGACACGCGGTTGGTGTTTACGACGTAGAAGAGGAAACGTTATACAAAGCCTTACAACACACACTCGCTAGAATTGTCGAAGGCAAAAAAAAAAAACGAAAACGATATTCTTAAAGTTACACATTCAATAAATCATAAATATCGTTACCTTAATATAGAAAGGCCCTAACATGTTTTTTTTTTCCAAAATTGAGTTTTTTGTATACTTCGATAGATAATCCCCTAATACACCATTGATCAAATAAAATAAAATGCCACAACATTAAATTTTTAAATTCATAAAAATCTGTGTTAAAAAAATTCAACTATAAAACTTTAAGTTTTATTAAGTTGTTTCCTTCTCCTGTAAAGTAAGGAAAACGATATGTGGGTTAAATTTAATATGAGGTATAAAAAGTCCTAAAACTCGGTTTTCTTGAATTTTATCCTTTTAAAAGTAAACAAATCAAAAAGTACTACACAATTGTTCACTTATTTTTTTGCATAAATTTAGATTATGTTTGATTTTTGGTGCTAGGTTTATTAGTTCCGGTAATATAGAGATAAAATCACTACTTAGTGGATCTACACATAGGGAGGGATGCTTTCATACATAAATTTCAGGACATAAACATTTTCAAAATTATGAAAAATTTTTGTATGGGAAAATTCGAAAAGAATGGACCGAATTGGAGCTCATCGGTTGGATGGTATTTTGGTAAAATTAGTTTTTAAATAATATATTTATGATATTTTGAATTTGTAACTTTAATTCACTAAAACGAAATGGTCGAGAAAAACTCCAACAAAACAGAATTACTACATGAGAACTCCTGCCCACTGTATAATTAACCACTTCTAATATTTCGTTTTCAAGATCATTTTCTAAAATTCTTTTTCTTCTTTACCTCCTAAAATATCGGAAGCATCTTCTCATATAGTTGCTACGCTTAGATTACTGTATAAAATGTCATGAATTTGTTTTACTTGGACGATATTTATCAAACCTCCTTGGCTGCAGTGAATCAAAACATCTAAATATATTTTCTAAACCGGCAAATTCAAAAAACCGGTTTCCGGTTTAACCGAAAACAGTGTTTTACAAAAAACCGGTATCGGTTTTCTCATTCTAAAATAACCGGTTTCGGTTTTGTCATTCTAAAAACCGGTTAACCGGTTTGATATTAATTGTTATTTAATATCAAAAATGTCAATTTAAATTTATAGACAATTTTGGTGAGGCAAAAAGTATTATATGGATAATTAAAAAATAAATAGATTTTAACACACAATATTTCCAGAACAATGGAATAAATAATAGCAATAAATAAACTTTTCGATTATAATTCCATTCATTTAATTTCATATAAACCATTAATTTGATTTCTAATTTACAAAATTAAAATTTAATCGTTATTGTCCTATTTCAGTTTTGTGGACGCTAATAAGATATATGTTAAGAATTGTGTACTAAATTCCAAAATTTGTCAAATGCAGAAATTTTCTAAAAAATAAATTTAAAAATGTTATTATCATAATTACATACAAAATTGAATACAAAATACATATATACCAATACATTGTATTAGTTATTGTAAACTAAGTATGTAAATAGATAATAAGAAAGAATAAATAAAAGTCAGTCATAAGAAAGCAACCGACCGATTAACATCTAGTTATAACAGTTTTTGGCGACGAGGATGTTTAAAATTCACGTGTAAAAAAAATTTTTACATAGAAAAACTTTGTACAGTATAAGAATTTGTAAAATAAATAAAAATGCAAAACGAAAATAATTCAGTCCATGTGAAGGAAATGGTTTCCTTTTTTAGTTTTGAGCCGTTCGATGCTACAAAGACAACATGGTCACGTTGGGTAAAACGCTTTAAAACAGCACTAGAACTTTATGAGTGTCAATCTACCAAATACCAACGGTTGCTGCTACATTTCGTGGGAACAGAAACATATAATATATTGTGTGATAAAGTACTTCCTAGAAATCCGGAAGACATGCTGTTCGGCGAAATTTGTTCAATATTGGAGGAGCATTATGACCCTAAACCTAACGAGTTATTAGAAAATTTTCATTTCAATTTGCGTAAGCAAAAGCCTGATGAAACTTGTGCTGAATTTGCGGTGGCGCTTCGTAGACTCGCAGTTGGATGTAATTTTGGTGCACATTTGGATGTGGCATTGAGGAACCAATTTGTGTTTGGGCTTCTGGACAAAAAAATACAGCACCGATTGCTAGAAAGAAAATCATTAAAAGTGGAGGAGGCGATAAGCATGGCAACAGCCTACGAATTAGCAGAAAAAGGAGGTGAAGAGTTACAGCAGAAAAGTTCGGAGAGAGTAACGGTCAACAGAATGTTCGAGAAAAATAGAAGAGACCCAAAGAAAAAGAAATCAAATGTTAATGAAACGAATAAAAGTAATCAGAAATGTTTTCGATGTGGCAACACTACTCATTTGGCGGATCAATGTCAATATAAAGAGGCCAAATGTCATTTCTGTAATAAAAGAGGTCATCTTCGCAAAATGTGTTTTAAAGCGAAAAAACAAGTACATCTAATAGAAGAAAAAAGTAATACAGTGGAAGATCTCTTAAAAATAGAAGAAAATGCTGAAGTGGCTAAAACTTGCACAAAGTTATTATACAATTTTTTAATAAATGGTAAAAACATTGTTTTTGAAATTGACACAGGATCGCCAGTGTCAATAATTAATGTTGATGACGCAAAAAAGTTAGTGCCTAAATCAAAACTTTATGAACCAGAAATGGAATTAATAAGTTATTGTGGAACGCCTATAAAATGTGTCGGGTACGTCAATGCAAATGTAAAAGTTAAGAATGAAGAAAAAAACTTAAAACTATATATAGTAAAGTCGAAACGTAGACCACTCTGTGGCAGAGAGTGGCTACATCAAATTAAGTTTGATTGGTGTTCGGTTTTAAATGGGGATGAACATAAAACTTCAGTGAACAAAATTGAGTCGTTCAGCATTGATGCATTGAAAAATAAATACCTCAAAGTTTTTTCGTCATCAATTGGAAAAATTAAAGATTTGCAAACTCGAATATATGTCAAACAAAACGCAACACCAAAGTTTATAAAAGCCAGACGTGTCCCATTCCCCTTGATGGATGCCGTGGAGAAGGAGCTAGAAAAACA
Organism: Calliphora vomitoria; assembly: GCA_942486065.2. Classification (NCBI taxonomy): domain Eukaryota; kingdom Metazoa; phylum Arthropoda; class Insecta; order Diptera; family Calliphoridae; genus Calliphora; species Calliphora vomitoria. The sequence continues at coordinate 44,465,367 of OW818030.2, read as the reverse complement.
GGTGGCTGAGGGATTGTTGGTAAAGGTGGAAACAAGCGAGTGGGCAACGCCAATAGTTGTCGTTCCCAAAAAGAACGGCGATGTCCGTATAAGCGGCGATTATAAGATAACACTAAACCCCGTGCTGCTCATTGATGAACACCCCCTGCCAACAATTGATGAGTTGTTCAGAAAAATGGCTGGTGGTGATAAATTTACTAAAATTGACCTGTCGAAGGCATATTTGCAATTGGAGGTACATCCAAGTGACCAACATTTGCTAACCCTGAGCACCCATAAAGGTTTGTATCAACCTACCCGTTTAATGTTTGGTGTGGCTAGTGCGCCCGCTAAGTGGCAACGTTTAATGGACCAACTACTATGCGACATACCGGGAGTTTCAGTCTTTTTAGATGATATAAAAATAACAGCGTCCGATGATGTGGGTCACATGCAACGAATTAATGAGGTTTTGGAGCGGCTTGAGAAATATAACATGAGAGTAAATTTAGAAAAGTCAGAGTTTATGAAGGACTCGATAACTTACTGCGGATATGTAATAAACAAACAAGGTATTCAACGTATGCAAACCAAAATTGATGCAATTAAAAAAATGAAAGCACCTGAATGTAAAGATGATGTGAGAGCGTTCATGGGACTTATAAATTATTATGGTCGTTTCGTTAAAAATTTAAGCGATATAGTTTACCCATTGAACCGCTTATTACAAAATGATGTGCCATTTATATTTGATAAAAAGTGTGTCAACGCGTTTAATGAAATAAAAAACCAAATGCAATCGGACACAATCCTCGCACATTATGACCCTAAAAGACCCGTGGTACTGGCGGTTGATGCTAGCCCTATAGGTGTAGGAGCTGTTTTGAGTCATATCTATGATGATGATTCCGAAAGGCCGATACAGTTTTCATCGCAAACACTTAACAAAACACAGCAACGCTACTCCCAAATTGATAAGGAGGCATATGCAGTCATTTTTGGTATCCGTAAGTTTTATCAATATTTATACGGTAGAAGTTTCACTCTCGTTACAGATAATCGTGCTATATCCCAAATATTTGCTCCCAATAAGTCATTATCAACTTTGTCGTCCACACGTATGCAACACTATGCTTTATTTTTAGAACAATTTGATTATAAAATAAAATGTAAAAGGTCTAAGGAAAATGCAAACGCCGATGCATTGTCACGATTACCTAATGCTGAAACGTACACATTCACAGAAGAGATTTACGCAATCGAAGAAGAAATAATCGAAAATTTACCAATAACAGCGTATAACCTGAAGGCAGAAACTAAGTCTGACCAGGAAATCAAAACGTTAGTCGAATGTTTAAAGTATGGTCGAGAATGTGATAGTAAAAATCGCTTTGGTATCTCGCAAAATGAATTCACCCTACACGATGGTTGTTTGCTAAGAGGTATGCGTGTGTATATACCAAAGGCTTTGCGAGAAAATGTCCTGGAAGAACTACATACAGCACATTTTGGTATTTCAAGAATGAAAAGTCTCGCAAGAGCATATGTATGGTGGAATAATATAGATAAAGACATAGAAAACTTAGTCAACAATTGTTTTGCCTGTCAATCAACACGACCAGACCCAAATAAAGTTTTTCCAATACGTGGATGGGGAACTCCAAATAAACCATTTGAAAGAATCCATGTTGATTATGCCGGTCCGGTTTTGGGAAAATATTTATTTGTTTTAGTCGATGCATACAGCAAGTGGCCTGAAGTACACATTGTTTCTAATATGACCACAGACACAACTATTCAAAAATGCAGGGAAATATTCGCAACATTTGGTATACCAAAAATCTTTGTCAGTGATCATGGAAGACAGTTTGATTCTGCGGAATTTCAAAATTTTCTTAAAGCAAATGGAATTTTGCATAAGCAAGGAGCTCCGTATCATCCGGCTACTAACGGCCAAGCTGAGCGTTATGTACAAACTATAAAAAATAAATTGCTAGCTGCAAGATGTACTCCAAACACCCTACATTTGGAATTAAGTAAAATTTTGTTGGCCTATAGACGTTCAATTCATCCAGCAACAGAAAAATCTCCTGCAATGGCGATGTTTGGTCGCCAGATTAACTCTCGTTTAGATCTACTGTTACCCCAAAACTCTAATTCCAGTTACATGCCAACTACAAAAACATTTTTCGTGGGTGAAAAAGTGGCTGTACGTGATTATTTACACAAGCAAAAGTGGCGTTTTGGTGTAATAGATGCACAATTAGGCGAAGTACACTATAATGTGAAACTAGATGATGGTAGAATATGGAAAAGGCATGTGGACCAGATGCGTAAAGTTGGTGAAAAGATGGTCGAACCGTCGGTCAAAGAACGTGAAAACAAGGTGGAAAATTCAATAAAGGTTCAACGTTGTCCTTTGGTGGATATTAATCATCCGCAATTAAACTGCAACGCACCCCCAGTAAGACGACAGTCAGCAGTAATTACTACAACACCAACTCCAGAGGTAATTGAAATGGAACCCAATATACCAACCGTTATAGAGGAAGCTGACGAATGCAATCCTGCAACTTCTACTTCTAAAGATTTAGACGAAGAGCCGAATTTACGTCGTTCAAATAGAATACGAAAAAAACCTTTGAAATTGTTAGATTAAATCATAATTTTATTAAATAATGGATCTCAATATATTTTATATTTGATGATGATATATCTCGTACCCCAATAATTAAATTGAATTGTATTAAAAAATAAAGGAACTATATTAACAAAAGTAGAGGGGAGAGAAATATCATAATTACATACAAAATTGAATACAAAATACATATATACCAATACATTGTATTAGTTATTGTAAACTAAGTATGTAAATAGATAATAAGAAAGAATAAATAAAAGTCAGTCATAAGAAAGCAACCGACCGATTAACATCTAGTTATAACAGTTATCAAAATATTTTTAAGTAAAATGTTCAAATAAGTTTTACAAAGTATTTCGTTAAAACCGGTTACCGTCTTAAAAAACGATTTGCAAAAAACCGAAAAGTTTAAGAAAATCGAAACCGGCGGTTTTACAAAGATTAAAAAGACGGATGACCGGTTTTCGGTTGTGATGTTATCGCAATAAGTTTTCACTTACCATATCGTTATGCATGGACGTTATTCCAAAGACGTTACCTTCAGTTTCGTTCAAGAACTGTTTTTCACTTTCCGAACTTCTCTCATGTATGAGGATCTAAATATATTGATTTTTTCAACGCCATTACCCTGTTTGCCTCTGAATTCACCTCTTTCATTTTCTCAATAAGCATTCTGATACCATTTTCTTTTGAGTCGGTACATTAATCCTTCTTTAATAGCCACAAAGCTGTGTTTTACCGGTATATTTCCAGAAACTGGCTCCAGAATGCATTGTTTTTGTTTTTCTAATAATTAACACAAAAACAAATAAAAAACATTAAGTTTTTTTAAAAACGGATTAGAAATTTCCAATTAAATTTTTAATTATATTCAGAAAATTCCAATTAAATTTCTGAAATACAATTGGAAAATTCTGAAATATAATTAGAAATTTCTGAAAACCAAATGGAAACTTCTGAAATATAATTGGAATATTCTGAAATACAATTAGAAAATTCTGAAATATAATTGGAAATTTCTGAAATGCAAATGGAAGTTTCTGGAATACAATTTTATTTATTTATTTTTTTATTTTTTATTTATTTCATTAGTAATACATGTGGCCTATTGGCCAATAAAAATAATATTACCAGTATTTATACATATATACTATGAGGCAAATGTAAAACTTAAAATATTAGTTCACATAACAAAAAGAGATCAATATAACATCTAAAACATTTTAACGACTCCAATACACATATGAAAATATAATCCAAATAAGAGAAATTAAAATATTGTCCAATTAATTATTGACTACAGTATTGTCAAATTGAAAAAATCAGTAAGTCTTCGCTTAAACGTTGCCAAAGACATAGCAAAAGAACGTAAACTTATTGGCAAGCAATTCCACAATCGTGCGGCGCGTACAACAAGTGAATGTTCATATGGTATATTATGAATACGAGATATTATTATCTGAGGATTTCTGAGTGATTTAGTAAAGGATATCATCTGCATAAAATGCAGAGGCCTTTGATATTTAACAATATTAAAGAGATAAATTAATAAACGAAACTTTAAAAAATCCTCAAACGCAAGGTTCAAAAAATCTTTTAAGTGATTAGAAACGTGGGCCCTTAGCCTAAGTCTATAAACAAATCTCACAATTTTATGAACAATAGACTTGATTTTTTTCCTGTTTCCTGAGTTACAACCCGAATAAACCTCAATACAATAGTTTATTTGTGACATTAGCAACGCATGAGCCAAAGATTTTCTAACCTGCAAAGGCAGAAACAGGTTCATATGATACAATCTACGTAAGGTTTGACAAACCCGTGAGCAAATTTTATCAATATGGAGTTCAAAAGATAGTTTGTCATCAATAACTACACCAAGACATCGTATGTTATTAGTAACTTCAATAACAGTGCCCGATATTCTCAAATCTAGGTCAAGGCAACTAGAGCTATTTGTTCTAAAAATAATGGCTTTAGTTTTGCCAGGATTGACCATAAGTTTATTCACTTGCATCCAATAATTTAAGGTAGATAAGTCATGATTTATAGTGGCTTCCAAAACATCAGAAAATTGGAATTCTCCTGACCACAGTAATTGTATGTCATCAGCAAACGCAAATGGCTTACAAAAATTTAGTTCATAGAATAAATCGTTAAGAAACAAAGTGAATAAAATAGGACCAATCACGGAGCCTTGAGGAACACCAGATCTGACATGTAACACATCTGAATTCAGACCATTTAAAAATACAAATTGCTCACGGCCACTCAAATAAGACCAAATTAAACGACAAGCAGATATAGAGAAACCAAACTTGCTATTTAGTTTTTTAACCAAACACGAATGATCAACCAGATCGAACGCCTTTGATAGGTCAACAGAGACTAAAACACTAACTTTTCCCTCATTTAAATATTTGCGAATAGAATCGGTAAGATCAGTCAAGAGAAAACTAGTATTTCGGCCGCGGCGAAAACCATATTGACATTCATTAAAAATACCTCTAGAATCAATCCACCTCGTTATTTGCTCCTTCATAACTATTTCAACAATTTTGGATAAAGTGGGTAAAATACTAATTGGTCGCATGTTATTTATAGATAGTTTTCGTCCACTTTTTGGAATTGGAATAACACGCGATATTTTCCAATTTTTAGGATATTTTGAAGAAGTTAAAACACAATTAATGAGGTTTAGCAAATGCCTACTAATGAAAGGATAAACTATCTTTAGTAATTTCACAGAAACACCATCAACTCCAGTCGATGCCGATTTTATTTTAAACAAAGCAATAGAAAGTTCAGTTTCAGTTATATTAGAAAAGGAAAAATGGTCAGTAGAATTAGTAAAATATGCAAAATTGGGTTCCTCATCAATACAGCTTAATTGACTTCTTATAAATTGTTCATTTATTTCATTAACATCAACATCCGAGTTAACATTCAATTCTTAGAAACTTAGAAACTTTTTAAGTATAAATTAAAAATACTTAAATACAAATGGAAGTTTCTGAAATACAATTGGAAATTTCTGAAATTCAATTAGGATTAAATGAATATAATTGGAAATTTCTAAAATTCAATTGAAATTTTCTGATATATAATTAGATATTTCTAAAATTCAATTGAAATTTTCTGATATGTAATTAGAAATGGTGTAGAGATAATTAAATGCTGCCAGATTGTTCACCTTGATACTCCGCCTCATCTGGCTCACATCCAACACATCATTACACACACACCGTACATTTCTTATGGGACTGATTGGTTTGAAGACCCCCCATTTCTCATGACGATAAACTTAATATAAAAAAAATGGTTTTGCTCATATCAGCAGCTCACGACGTTGGCAGCCCGCAAGGATGCCACTTATTCGTTTAATATTTTTGTTTTCGATAACTTATCGATTAAACACAAACAGCTGATACATTTCAATTTTCCCATTTTATTTTAAAAATTATTTTGGTGTGATTAACAAAAACGTAATAATATAAATATGAATTTATCTATGAAAAATATAACAAAACCATTACAGTTAATGATTTTCAAACAATTAAAACGATATACAAGTAAAATCGCTGTAGAAATCGATGGAAATGTTTTGGAAAAAATTAATAATGACGAAGTAAAGCCCAGGCAACACCCAGGAATAATAAAATTCAATCGCACGCTTTTGCCGGCTAATATTGAGAAAGCTTTAGAAAAGACAGTTGGAGATTTTCCCATTAAAACTCTTATGGAAGACTGTAAAAAACTAAACCAATTCATAGCATCCCGCCATCCACCCGCAGAGGCAGAGGAGATAAATGTTAAAATGAAAAATATTATGGAGGAAATAGAAACAATAATGCCCCATGAACAAATCGCAAATCTCAGTGAGCAGGAACGCAAACAATGGCAACAACGTCGAGAACAAATGTTGCAGAGACGTATAAGGGAGAGAACCTTTGCTTGGAAACCAGTGCAATATGGACAATATGAATCTATTGTGTATGCTCTGGGCAGAGGTGCTCATGAATATGGAGTTTTAATGCGTATTTTGCAGGAGATTAAGAATCGAGATACAGATTTTAAACCACGAAGCTATTTCGATTTTGGTTCTGGTGTTGGCACTGGCATGTGGGCGGCCAGTAACTTGTGGAAAGAATCCATATTCGAGTATTTCAATGTGGATAGTTCTAGTCATATGAATGAATTATCCGAATTGATTTTAAGGGATGGCAATGAAAATCAACAAATGACCCTGAGAAATGTTTTCTATCGTCAGTTTTTGCCGGGTTTGGAGGTATGGCCGCAGATTGTAATATAGAATATAGTGTCTCTAATGGTTCTTCTATTTCAGACTAAATACGATTTAGTTTTATGTTCACATTCTTTGTTTGAATTAGCCAGCTCGGAGGACCGTCTGAATGTGATATTAAATTTGTGGAAAAAATGTGATGGTTATTTAATTATAGTAGAAGAAGGAACAAGACGTGGCTCACAATTGGTGAATGAGGCAAGAGATTTAATTTTATCACTGGAGGAGCATAGTTTAGTGGGTCATGTTTTTGCACCGGTAAGTAAGAAATATGTGAACTTAATTGGGTAATTACAATACTCATTAGGGCTGGTCGATTTTTTTCACGAAAAATCGTATAGCCGAAACGCATTCTACGGACAATTCTAAGAAATTTTGCCCAAGAAACCATAGGTCTAAAATCAAGTCCTATCTTGCTCATTTCGTATTTCTTACAATGATATTTCAGTATTATTTTTTTTAATAGTTTTTTTTATTGGATAAAAGACGAAATGCGCAAGATATGATTTAATTTTAGACCTATGGTTTCTTGTGAAAAATTTCTTAGAATTTTCCGTAGATTGCGTTTCTGCTATACGATTTTTTACTTTTTGATCGTCCATTAGTTTGACAAACTTTTTCCATCAATTAAGATAAAAGTTGACCAAAAAGTGTTTGCTCATGTTTGGATAAAATCAATTTTAATACATTTCCAGTGTCCACATGACAACATATGTCCTCGGCTATCAAATTCTGAAGATCGTACTCCTTGTAATTTCGAAATAAATTTTGTACCAACACATTTAAATAAAAAGACCAAACGTACTGCAACAGCCAGATTTAGTTATGTGGTACTTAAAAAAGGTCTACCTGAAGATAATACAAGAGCATGGCCACGATTAGTACGTCCTACGCTGGTACGTTCGAAACATGCCATTTGTAGAATGTGCACGTCAGAGGGTAAATTACAAGAAATTATATTCACGGAATCTAAACATGGCAGGTTTGTAAAACTGCGTTAAGAAAAGGTTTAATTTATTAATATTTAATTTCATTTTAGACCAGCCTACAGATGTGCTAAAGCAAGTCGTTGGGGTGACCGTTTGCCCATAACTATTGGTGAACCTTTTGAAACAATAATTAAGACTAAGCTTAAAATAAAATCTACAATAACTGACAATGAAGCAGGGCAACAACCTTTAAAAGAGGAATAATGCTTAAGTTAAAGTAGTTATAAGAGTGTTGTTAATATTTTGTTGCTGTAAATAAAAAAATAAGAAATTTATTTTAATAAGAAATTAAAAATGCCAAACATATATTTTTTAATATCTTTACTCAATTATGATTATAATTATCTTAAAAAAATTGACATATTAAAACTAGGAAACCATACATATTGATGTAAAGTAACCACATTTATTTATGTACTGCTCATATGATCATAAACAACTTAAAGCTAAATTCTTAACATAAGAAAAATCTAATAATGCATGGGTTTGTATTCAATTATAATGCAAAAATAATATAGCATCTATAAGACTGCCAGTTAACATGTAACGTTTTTGACTTTCTAAAATTTGTTGCGTGATATTTTTCCTATAATTCATATTAACCACGCAGGGTACGCATTGATACTGAAGGGCTAAATGTTTTAAGGAGCCATACATATGACCCATACGATTCCACCATAAAAACGGCGATTCATCAAGGCTACAATAGACATCAGTGCGATATCGTTTCAAATCCGTTTCCACACTATTGGGTAAATTCACGACTGGTGGTTCCACAGGACTTTCAGTTAAATCGAAAAATAATTCTAAATCTGTAGGGAGAAACAATTGTATATAACAAATAGTTTTATTTTAAAGGAAGAAAATCATTCTGTTAACATACTTGATTTTTTTATTACATTCGCATTTGTAGATTTCCCTCTATTTTGTTGAGTTCTGGGGGAGGAAACACTTGGTGAAATACCTTGTGAATCGATAATTTTATCGTATTTTGTTGTTAAAATTTTAACACAATTACTTAAATTATTGATGTTTATTAAACGATGAAATCTAGGATCTAATAATGCTGAAATGGTTAAGTGATTATCCGATAAAACCCTGCAAAAAAAGGCAAATATTTTGTTTATAAATAATTAAGGCTTTATTCATAATAATTTTTGAAATTGATCAAAGGTTTTTAAAACTAATTTTGTATGAAAAATGTGTTTTATAAACCTTTTATAAATGTTACAGTAAGAGTGCTATTTTCTGCTATGTCGAATAGTATACACTAGAGTGGCCCAAAAAAAATGTTCCGCTACCAAAACGATCCAGAATATATAAGTAGGTAGATGAAAAACTCGTTTGTGACAAAAATTAAAAAAAAAAAATCGAGATAAACATTGATTCTGGCAGTCCTTTTGGAGCTTTATGATAAACAATATAAAGATTGTGTGGATGCATGTTCTTTTCTATATTTTTACATGACTTAAAATTGCAGTTAGTAGCAAAACTCGTTTGCTTCATTCAGCAGTTATTTTCAAAACTCCTTCATTACATATTCCGTAGCAAAAATTGCTGGTTCAATGCTCTTTGAAGTATGATAATTTATAAATTGTTAAGATCTTAATTACTGAACTTTTCCTACTGGATCATTTACTAAAATAAATATTACAATTTACAGCAATTTATTATATTTGCATTTCTATATACATCTACCAACAACATATACAACACATATACATCATATTAAAATCCTATATAAAAAAATATGAGCGAATACTGGATTTTTAGCGAATTATGTACAGTACGGAAAGTACGAAGCGAGGTTCCTATACATTATTGAAAAGCTGCTATATCTTCTAAGCTGAAAAACTTCAAAGATAATGATAATAGAAAAAACCCAGAAATTACTGTTAGCTCTGCGGGGGGAGATGAATTACAGAACCAACTTTTCACCCCTAAACCATTCTGGAAACGAGGAAAGAAAATTAACAAAATAGATCCAGAACTACTTCCCACCAGTGTGGAGATTAAAAATGAAAAGAAAAAAGATGTTATCAAACCACTTTGGGACAAATTGGAGATGCAATAATGACCTGCAATTTTATGCATGATCTTGAATAATAATCATAATATGGAGGAAATTAATAAAGAATACGCTGAAGGTGAAGATTTCACCTTATCAGTTTAAAAATTCATATTTTTCTTTTCAAAACTTTTTGATGCCAAATAAAACAAATGGCAAAAAAATGGAAAAACATTTTCTGGATATGGATAGGTTCAAACACAAACATTGTGACACGAGATTTTTATATATTAGATTTTACTCTCAGTTGGGCATCTGTCTTTAATAGGGTTCTACCCTATGGTGAAAACACATCATCCTAGTAAATATTTAGGTTCGGTTATTGTTAAGTAATGAGGTTGAATTGAAGTAGAATTCAAAGGCAGTACTATATAGTATAATGCTATCCACTTCCCAAAAGTCATGTGGGAAGTGGCATGTGGGAGTTTCAGGATTTCGAAATTGTTTGTTCCATGTTCATATTCTCACTTAATAGTCCGTCCGTCTAACTCTAGTATGGAAATAATATACAAAACATTCTCGATATTAATAACACTATGCTACACCAACAATATGCAGTGGTAACAATTCTATTTTATTCGGAAATACTTACAGATTTTCTCGATCACATTGTTTAGTATTTTTTTATTAGCAAATTTAGCAAATCATTAAAAAATGAATGAGTTATGCTAATTTTAGTGATAACAAGTTTTTCGACTTTGTCATACAAATGCTTTCGTGACAGCAATTTGCTTTATTTATGGACCATCCTGACTTTAAACTACCATATCTAAGCAATTTTCCAAACGATTTTTGTGTTTAAAGATAAAACTCATATTTTTCAAAAAAAAAAATAAAATTAAAAATATAGTTTCTAACAACATATTTATGATGTTTTTAAGTTGTAACTTTAAAAATGCCGTTATTTCACTAAAACTGTAAGTATTTTCGTACTCTACTGACTCCAACAAAACAGAATAAGAAACTGCTAATCAACTGACAGTGATGTAGTTTTGTTTAAATTGTTTCATTGACATTTCTTTCTCCTTTGGCATCACTGTGTATTCATAAATTTACTAATCAATTGACTGTAATGCAGTATTTTTTAAATTTTTTCATTGACATTTCTATCTCCTTCACTTCTATGTATTTATTATATGTTCTTGTGTGAGGACTATGAACTAGTGAGGACATATCGACGAGATAAATGCATTGGCTCTCGGTCGGCTAACTCCTGTTTTGGCTTCGGTATTAGTAAGGAATAAGAATATTGACCTCGTCTGGTTATGTTTTGTTACCCGGGAGCAAAGTATAACTAGTTCGGTACTTCGATTCTTGCTGGCCTTGTTCATGTTTTCTAGGTTTCTTATAATATCTTTGATTTCTTATACATGGGAATTATTAACACGTTATAAGGTGTGTGTAATTAGTAGGGGCCGGATTTATATGCAAATATATGTTTGTTCTCGAACATCCAAATACCAAGGAAACTATCTATCCGAATCAGACATTCTACTGTAAATATATATATTTTAGCATTAGTATTTTTTATGCTAAGTCGACGGAATGTCGGAAAGGTTGGGAGTTAAAGATAGTAACATCCTTGCTAATCTATTTCCACAAATTCGCTGAGTAGATGAAAATGAGGTCAATTGAAATACAATCATAATTTTAATAGTGTTATTATTAAGTAGATAGTGGAAACGACTGGCGATCTTAAGCATATTGCAGTTTATCTTGTAGAAATCTTCATAATTTATATACTGAAAAGTATAAAATCTAATATATAGTTACAACAATACTTACAATGTATGCAGTGTATTACTAATGGTACTTTTAATAATTTCCACAAAATTGTCATCACTGTCATGTATGGCTAGTTTTTTTGTTAAAACCTTAGCAGTAATAGGCGATAACATACTGCTCAGTGGTATATCTTCACCCTTTAACGTTTCTAGAGTTACCTATAATTAAATAAAATAAATAGTACTTATTAATGTAATAGATTTTGTTTACAAAAATATAACTTACAGAAAGTGTGCTTAGAATTTCATAAACGCTTTTAGCTGAGGATACTAAAACTTCCAACTCTTCCGGCCAAAATAATGTCTCCGAAAAAAACTTTAATAATTCATAATAAGTCCAGGGATATTCATCACTTACTTGCGGTATTTCAACCTCCTGAAATTTAAAGAAAAATTTATAATAAAATAAGCTTGAAATAAAAAGTCAAATTATAACAATTACCTTGGAGGTTATTTCCACATTGTAACGCATTATTGTATCCTTTATTTCCTCAATAATCGATGCTACAGCTGGTAATGCTATTACATTTTTAATACAATTGTTAACAATTGCGTCATAGGATAATATAATCGGTATATCTTAAATAAAAAAATTTCATTACAATTTCATATTTTGTTCTTTAAAATTTCAACTTACCTTTTCTATTTAAAAAATGCTTTAAATAATCATCATAATCACAATTAATTATTGCCGCTGTACAATTTTGCAAATTAAACTCTTCAAAAATTGCATCAATTGCCGTGAATTTATTATATTCTATGGTACAATAGATTTGATTTACCAAATTATATGCAGGCGCATCTGTGGTGTAATTGAAAAATATTGATAAAAAGTTCTTCTGTTCAACATTTGACCACATTTCGAAACCCAACGAATAGGGCTTAATTTGTGAATGAACTTTAATTTGATCCGATAGGGTTGTATATTTATCACTATGTAATTCTTTTATGTATAATTCTATCTAAAATGTAAGAACATTACAAAGGCAATCAGGAAACAATTTTTGTTTAAATAATACCAAATTTTCACTTACCTTTTTCTCTGAAGGAATTGTTACATTACCAGCCAGCGTCCTTATAAATTTCGCCATACTCGGTTCAAACAAACTCTCCACATTTCGTATATCATCGATCACCAAATTTGTTAGAGCCTCCTGCAGTTGATAATTATCTATGGTCGTCATATCGCTGGCCATATTATTAACACCACTAACACGATATTTAGTACGTTCCACCACATTAGGATTACTCATCTGCAGCAACTCGCTACAGGTTGGTTTTACATCGTTGGCGCTGCTAACTTCGATTTTTGTAAAATGATTACTATCCACAATATCATCGTCTTCATATGTCATCGGAACAACTGTTTCATACAGAATCGAATGGTCATCGTTGCCACTTACAGAAGCATCATTTGAATATGTGTCATGTATCATTGGCGTGTGGTATTCCACCTTAACTTTGGGTTTCCTTTCTACTGGTTCACGTTTAATTTTCATGCCGCCTGCACCATTAAGACCCATTTTAGTTTGAGGTTTACGTGGTGGCACTTGTATGCCATTCTCCTGTATGATTTGATTGAAGACATCCTTGTGACGATACTGGAGATGGGCCCGTAGATTGGTGGTATTGCCGTGATTGGTTAAAACCTTATGGCAAAGAATGCAAACAACGTTTTGCTTCGTTATGATGCAGTTTTCTTCATTTGTGGGAAAACCAAAATGACGCCAATACACACTTTTCATTTTGGGACTGTGTAATTTAGCAAATTTTAGCTGTGTAATATGTGGGGTCACAGGGGGATCTTGTAAAGGATCCGACATTTTTCACAATATTTATGTTTTTTTAATTTTTTTCAAACTGTCAACACAATTTCTGATAAAAGATAATTTTTTTTCGTCTGCAATCGCGTCATCGGATTTTATCAATATCGACAGGGTTGTTAACTTTTTAATTTCAAAAATCAAATTAGGCGTATTTTTCATAAAAACGTCAAAGCATCTTTTACACTGAAAAAAAATATTCCAAGCCAAAAAATTAATTTAAAAACAAATAACATTTATACGAGTTTACCACCTTTTGAACATTAACACAAAGTTGAAAATGAAACACAAACTGTCAAATTATATTGCGAACAACATATGTTCACGTGTGTACGGCAGAAACAATTATTTGCACATATATTACGAAATAATTGTTCAAAATTTTTTTAAATAAATAATGTTCAACATAAATTTTGTTTTTTTTATTCTTTTAAAATAGTTTATTTAATTTGCAAAAACAGAACAAAAGTAATAATTTTAAAAAGGATAAATTATGCACGAAAATCAAGAAAGAAATTGAAATAGTAGTTTTTAATTTTTCTAATTTATTGAGCTTTAGGTCAACTTTTATATTTAACAGTTTTTATTTTATTTCCAATATTTCGCTACTTTATTGAGTAGCATCTTCAGGGAAACAATTTAAATAATTAACAATATACATATATATATTAATTATTTAAATTGTTTCCCTGAAGATGCTAATACACTTTTCAGAATTGAAACGAACTTGCATTCAATTTTTCATTCAAGTTGGTGTTTCAATTTTCAATCAAGAAAACAGCTGATAACATATTTGCTTAACAATTTGTAGTAAAATTGTAAATATTCTAAATAATATTTATAATATAATAATACAAATCTCAATATAATTTAGTTAAAATATTATCAAATGATTTTATTTATAATTTATTTGGTTTAAAAGGATACAAATTTCATAAATTTGACTGTAAATATTATTAATAAACTAGACAAATACTTTATTTATCTAATTAATAATTTCGAAAATAAAAATTTATAATTGGAAACAAAAACTAAAATAATATAAAAAGTATTTCTACTTTTATTCCATTCGCAAGTTGCAGCTATGAATATTGTCTTAGCTGGCATAATTGAATTATTTATTTATATATGAAACTAATTATCAATAGTTAATTTATACAATGCATTTTAACTAAAAACTATGTTAATTCTACTATTGTTGTTAGGTTTATGTGTATATATTTTTTTCAAATTGCTCTGTAACACCAAATTTTCTATTATTTTTAATTTGATAATGTTACGTTTTACCTTTTTTTAATAATTAACACAAAGAAAAAAAAAAAAACATATAAAAAAATGTTTTTTTTTTTTAAATGGAGTAGTTACAAAAAACTAGAAGCATAGAGCAAATATACATAGAGCGGAAACTAGAAACTTTTTTGCTAATACATTATCACCACTTAGGTTTTTGACAACTGAGTTAGGTCTTTGACACCAGAGTTTCCGCTCTATGTATATTTTCTTTATGATTAGAAGAATCTAGAGATAATAAAATGCTGCCAGATTGTTGAACTTTGTACTCCGGCTCAAGTGGCTTACATCCAACACAGTATACACATCATGCATTTCTTATGGGAGTGATTGGTTTGAAGACCCCCCATTTCGTACTACGAAAAACTTCATATAAAAAATGATTTTGCTCATTTCAGCGATTCATGAGTCGAGTAATCGGTAAACGTTCGTAAACACAACCATATGTTATAGTTATCGGTTACTTTCATAGTTGTATTTTGGTACCGTATACTCGCACAGGGTTGTATGTTGATTTCGAAAATAATCGTATGGTATTCGAAAAATGTTTTTTCGACATTGCTAAGTTGGCTGCACTTTTCCTTTTTGATTCGTTGTTGGGAAGAAAAGGTTTGTAAAAAATTTCTGCTGATGATTTTTCCAAAAAAAAAATTTTAAATTTAAAAAGTTTATGAAAAAAATTTCATAGAATAACTAATCAAGTGTTTGCAAATAAAATGAGCTTAAGTCATAATGGATTTTTGTATGAAAAACGCAAATTTGTGAAAGCATTTCATGGGACAACCACGTGGTGTGTGTATGAAAATAACTTTGTTTTTTGTGGTTATACTGATTAGTGAAATTAGATGTGTTCTTGATATAAGGATTTGTATTGAAAATATATTTATCTGTGTGTATTTTTGTTTATATCGATTGCAGACTAAACAACAAAAATGGGTAAGGGAAATAATATGATTCCAAATGCTCACTTCCACAAGTGGTGGCAGCGTCATGTTAAAACTTGGTTCAACCAACCCGCCCGCAAGATCCGCAGGCGTAATAACCGCATTAAGAAAGCCAAAGATGTTTTCCCTCGTCCTGCTGCTGGTCCCCTCCGTCCCGTAGTCAGATGCCCCACCATCCGTTACCACACTAAATTGCGTGCTGGTCGCGGTTTCACTTTGGAAGAATTGAAGGTAGGTCTTGAAATAATTATTAACATTCTCGGAGAAGCAGAAAACCTTATTGATTTCTTGTGTAACTTTTTTAGGGTGCCGGTCTTACTGCTGGTTTTGCCAAGACTGTTGGTATTGCTGTCGATCGCAGACGCAAGAACAAATCCATCGAATCCCGTCAACGCAACATTCAACGCTTGAAGGAATACAAGAGCAAATTGATTCTATTCCCCATCAACGAGAAGAAGATCCGCAAGGGTGAATCTTCTCTCGAAGAATGCAAGTTGGCCACCCAACTTAAGGGCAAGATTATGCCTCTTAAGAAGGAACAACCCACTATTGAATTCCGTGAAATCACCAAGGACGAGAAGAAATTCAAGGCCTTCGCTACTTTGCGCAAGGTAACATATTTATTCATTATATTTTCCTTTATTTTCTATTTATTATTGTTGTGGGTTTTTTGTTAATTTTTACTTGTTTTTCTATTCCAGGCTCGTTCTGATGCTCGTCTTGTTGGCATCCGTGCCAAGCAAGCCCGCGAAAATGCTGAAAATGTCGAAAACGACAAGAAGAAGTAAATTAGTAATGGTCTTTAATAAAACTATAGTTTTATAATAAAAAAATAAACAAAATATGTGTAAATTTTTTAAACTAAAATTGTAATGTTCTTGTGCACATTAGTTTACTGCAAGTGGATTTTCAACTTCTGCATTTATTACAATTTAATCTTTACAGTAATGTGACAAAATTATAAGAAGTTGGTGTAAAGTTTTCATAAAAGGTCTGCTCTATGGACTGATTAGGTTCCTACAAATTTTATTGAACTTTTGAAATATCGAGTGTTAAAATATCTTCTATAGACAGTAACAACAGTACCTATTGTTTTACATCCTTTGTCCATTGCTAAATTTTCTAAATCGTTGTCAGCATATCGAGCCCTAACCGCAAAAATAACGTAAGCGACATTTTTCCGAATTTAACTTTTTAATGAAAATCGATAGAAAAGTGTCGTGCGCATCAACACCCGAAATAATGAAAATAAAGGTTTTATATATACAGAGATAACGCAAATTCAATTATATCGTAAGCGACGCTCACCTTTTTGCTTTACCGCAAAAATAACGTAAGCGACATAAAAGCCAAAAGGGGCAATAAATTAAAGTAAGAGTAGCCGAAGTACTAGAGAGAAAATCAAAAGAAATTGAAATACAATTAATGGGAAAATATATAAATTTAAGTCCCATTTATTGGACAAATATCAAATCAAGCATTTTTTCTAAGCTATTCAAATTTGCTTACTACCTGGTCATAAAATGATGCCTGTTGATTATATTCACAGTACAATAGAATCATTTACTCGAAACCGAACTGTATGGGCTTCTAGTGAGTGGCCTACAGTTATTCGAAGTGCAAGAAAAACCCTTTACGGTTATGAATTTATATCGTTAAAAATTTGTGCAAATGCGAAAATTTGCGCAACGTATTTCATGAACCCACGAGACTAAATTGTCGCGCAAACTTATCGGAGTTGTGCAAACGAATTTACAGACAATTTGTGACAGTTCATTTTCGAGAGTGTAAAAATGCACAGATTGCACAGTTTACGAGGCATTTAAGCGTTTACATGAGGACTCTTTCTGATTTTCAAACTGGAAAATATTTTCTGATTAGCTTGTTCCAAAGAAAATAAAATTAAGCACGATGCGGTCTTCAAATTTGTATACAACTATGATTACAATTAAATACGGCTATTGTGATAAGGAGTGAGATCGAAAAATTCTTAATTTCAATTTCCATACTCTGTTTTTGGCCTCTAAATTTTTTGCAGCGTTTTTTGCAGGAACTTTTTGAGCCTTGTATGTTTTTAAACCTGCATTAGCTTTAACTTTTCGTACCAAATAGTCCGAGCACTGAGTTAAGCGGGCTGCTTTCCTTCCGGATGTGTTGCCAGCTCTTTTGAAAATGCTTTCCATTTTTTTCTACCTGAACGAGGTTTCTAATCAGATTAACAACCAAAGAATATAATTGAAATCAAATAATACTTGGGTTAAAAGTTTTAATGAAAAACGTGTGTTAGGAATTTTACGATCTCACTTCTTAATAGCGAGGACAAGACATTGATGTAACTACTGCTACGGTCCGTGGACCTCCTCCGCTATACAACACAGAATTACAAATTTCCTCATTTAAAATGTCCTTGCAATAAAACTAGTATTCCTCAAAGTTTGCATAACGAATATATTGGCCTAAAACATTCCCAGAATATTATAGACGCCTTAAACGAAACAGATGAAGAAGATATGCCTTAATTTCCTAAGCACCTACTATATTAGTTTAAAACTTTTTTCTGATTTTTAAAAAAATAAATTTTTTCGAAACTTAAAATAATATTTTTTTTTATAAAGCATTTATCGTATGCGCCACTTTTTAGTCTCAGCTGACTGTAATAGTGGCGGTAAAAATAACGTAAGCGCCAAAACAAATTTGTTGCTCACAAAATTAACTTAAAAATGCATTTATCTCATATATGAGACCAGTAATAGACTACATTTTAACTTTCAAAAAAATCCTTCGCACAACTTAAAAAAAAACGAAAAAAACTCTCTCCGTTAAAATTTGATTTTTGGCGCTTACGTTATTTTCGCGGTTAGGGCTCGATATGAGTGTGTTGATTATTATAGTCAATTTAGCTGAAAATGGGATCTGACTGATCTTCACATATTCCGATATTAACATAATTGCAATTTAAATTGTATGAATATTTTTAAAAATATTCAATATCTTTTAACTGGTTCGGGGATTTTAACATTCCCCGGGTTATCTTGTAACCCGTTCGAATTTGTATGCTTTATATACTGTACTTTGAAAATGTTTTCTTTCGAATAAAATTACACAATTACCGCTCCAACACTTTAGTTCATTGTCAACGAATGAGAATCATGCTTAAAAATTTATTGAGTGATAGTTAATTTAGCTTATCTTCCCAGAATCTAGTATTAACAGAGTTATTTGTTTAATTATATTTCAATACCAACGCGTATATCAGATTTATCCGTTCGAGTTATTTTTGTATGTAATCCTTGTGGATCTATCTGAGAAAATATTAAAAATAAAAATTTATTGAATGATAGTTAATTTAGCTGATCTTCCCAGAATCTAGTATTAACAGAATTATTTGTTTAATTATATTTCAATACCATCTCGTGTATCAGATTTATCCGTTCGGTTTATTTTTGTATCTAATCCTTGTGGACCCATCTGAGAAAATATTAGTACCCATAATATTTTATTAAATTTATTTTACATAAATGGACAATTTATGTGGGTTTTAACAGTAGGGTTTATATGGGAGATATGACCATTTGTGAGCCACTCACATTTTTATACTACTAAGACACTTGATTATATTTATTTAAAGCACTTATCATATATGTAAGGGGCTAGACCGACTTCACACAAATCAATATTCTTTGAGTTTTTATAAAATTTACAGCAGCTATAATATAATCTGTTGCCGAATTGGCACCCAGAACTTTGTGGTTGACTTCTGACAACGCAACTGAAGTTCAGTTGCCATCCAAAATCGACCAATAAATTTAATGGGTAAAATTTTATTAAATTATTTTTAAAGCCTATGCTCAAGGCATACATGGACAATCAGTCATATGGACAGAGGAACATGGTTAAATTGAGTCAATTAGAGAAACCGAGACAATTGGAAAATTGTCCATATTATCTATGGTGGTGGGGATCAGAGCTTCGAATTAATTCAATTTTAGCTTAATTCGGAATTCAAACTTATCAAAAATGTCAGCCATTCATTCCATAAATCCATTACCAACATCTAATTCTGTAACCTAATTCAAAGACGTTTATTTAAATAGAATTCATTCATTGTTGAATCAATTAGTTCATAAAAGAATTCATTCAACCTTTGAATGATTATATTTTTGTTAATGCAAATCTAATACAAATTGAATTAAAATATCTGTTCTTCATTTAGTTTTGTTTTGCTTTTAATAATTTAAAAATTGAATTGAAAAAAAATTTTCGTAATCCTTTTCGCAATAGATTTGAATTAAAAAACATTTAATCTGTTTATTTCTCTATGATTTAATCATTCAATAAATTTTTCAAGCTTTATGGTAATGGATTTGAATTCAAGAAATAAAAAAATTTATTCCCTAGATAATGAATTCTCATAGGAATGAACTAATTCATTACATAATGAATTCATTAATGGAAAGGTTAAGAAATAACATGTATTTTGCTTTCGAAAATGAAATTAGGAATTAATTCTTCCGAACCTTTGTGGAGGATATACAAAATTTATAAATTGTATGCAGGATGTTTTTTTTTAACCAGATTTAAGTTTTGATACCCCTCCTTTAATTTTGTAGAATGAGCCATAGGCTGCATTTTTATTACCAATATCTAGTAAAACATTGTAGACTTCGCTTTGAGCTGTCCATAATCTATCACCATTCATAAGCTATGTAGCTTGAGAGTGCTATTTTCATTAAAAGGCCACCAATGTCATTACAAAAGACAAAAGATCTGTTTTTCCAAATTATAAGGTCACTTAAGGCTTCTTGTGAAAAAAGTGAAGGCGTCGTTCACCCTTCAAAATCGCATTCATGTTCATCCGAAAAACTTCCACCACTTGTCTGAGTATACAAAACCGAAACCCGGTCAACCGGTTTTTTCATCATTGTAAACTCGACCGTACAAAATTCTTAACCAGGAAGCGATATTATTAAATTTTTAAAGAAAAAAAAGCAAGCACAAGCAAATAATGCAGAACAACGTCAGGCATACCATTTTGATCCATTTGAAATAGATTTTAATAAAATCGTATGCTTTTAGATTTTTATTTTTTTGAGCTAAAATAAAAGTTATTTTTTGTTTTTTCCAGCAGAAAATCACAAATTATTTAAAAATACTTAATCATTTCAGGCCTTATTCATAAACAATTTTTAAATTTATTACAGATTTATAAAACCTTTCATAAAATTAAAAATTGATTATGAATAAGGGGGTTCATCTTTTTCTATGATAAAATGAAAATGTTAGATTTTTGGTATTATTGTTACTTTTCCTAATTATGTGTACTTTGTAATATGGAGGTTTTTGAAAAAGTTGGTTTTTGGTTCAGAATATTAATATATGTTAAATATTATATATCATATTAAAGGTATTTTGAAGCACTATTCAATGATACTCATAATAATCAGATTATTTTGCAAATATATAAGAAATTTACTATTATATATATATTGACTTTAAATTTCTATAACTTTTAAAGTAAGAAAGAGCTGGCAAAAATGTTAACGTTTTTGCGCTTATAATTATAATAGCTATCAAAAAAAAAAAAAAAAAAAATATTAAAATGCAAGATCGGCTAAAAATATTTTTTAAATTGATTCAAATATATCACACAATTATTGTTAAATCTTAATCACAACTCATAACCATACGCTCTCAACTATTTCTAGAACAGAACGGGTTCTAGAAATAGTTGAGATCAAAGGTTTAAAGGAATTATCACCCAACCATCTTTTTTTTTTTTTTTCAATTTAATTTTTATTTATTGTATCTTCATTACTTAATGAACTAACAAAAAGTATTTCAAATCTTATATCTAATAATTATAATTAATTAGTCCAGCCAGTGCCGGACGAAAAATTGTTTATTGATTGTTGCTTTGATTAAATAGGCATTCTTCCTTCTAGTCTTAGGTCTGCTGTGTCCCTCCTTCTTAATCGAGTGTGGCCACGGTTATCTAATATGTTGCGGGCCAGTGGGTTTGGGTGAATTTCAAGTTTTTTTAAATATTTCTCCACATTTTTCGTGATCTCAGTTTTTACAAGGGGCACGTTTAGATCTTTGTGTATATTTGCGTTTTTGATATACCAGGGGGCAACTGTAATCATTCTTAAAAACTTGTTTTGGCGTCTTTGGATCTTTTCTACATTTGACGCTGAGGCCGTGCCCCATAGCTGTATGCCATAACACCATATCGGTTTTATGATCATGTTATAAAGTAGAAGTTTGCAATCTAGACTAAGCGTAGAATTTCTGCCAATGAGCCAATTAATTTGTATTGATTTCAATTTCATTTGAGTCAATTTTGCATCTATATGACTTTTCCATGTAAGACGACGATCGAGATGTATTCCGAGGTATTTAACTTCCGATTGTTGGATTATTGTTTGGTTATTGATATGAATAGGGGGGCATGATTCTCTTCGCAATGTAAATGTTATATGTGTACATTTTTGCTCGTTGACTTTAATTTTCCATTGTTTTAACCATTTTTCTAATTCAAATATGTGATTTTGTAAGTAACGAGACGCTTCTTCAGGGTTTTCATGAATGCTTAGAATAGCAGTATCATCTGCAAATGTTGATGTATGCGTGCGATTGTTAGTTGGCATATCAGACGAATATATCAAATATAAAAAGGGGCCCAGGATACTGCCTTGGGGAACTCCAGCTTCAATGGGTTGGGGACTACTTAAAAAGTCTCCTTCTTTAACCTTAAATGTTCGACCAGTTAAATAGCTTTTCAATAGCTTATGTGTGTTTGCGGGTAAATTTTGACTCAGTTTGTATATTAAACCATCATGCCATACTTTATCAAACGCTTGAGAAATGTCGATAAAGAGAGCGGAACAATATTTCTTTTCCTCAAACGCTTTTCTTACAATATTTACAAGTCTATGGGTTTGTTCGATAGTACTGTGTTTTCTTCTAAATCCAAATTGATGATTCGGAATACAATTGTTTTCAATTAACATCGGGTACAACTTGTTCATGAGTATCTTCTCAAATAGCTTTGATATATTAGACAATAGGCTGATTGGTCTATATGATTCTACTTTTGTGTGATCTTTTCCCGGCTTAGGTATCATGGTAACCAGTGAAACCTTCCATTCTGGAGGATAATATTCAAGGCGTAATATAGCATTAAAAATAAAAAGAATTATTTTTATTGCTATCCGGGGTAGCTCCATAAGCATCTTGTTACTGATTTTGTCAATACCAGGTGCTTTCTTGGAGTTTAAATCAACAATAGCCTTTTCGATCTCTCGAATCTCAAAACGTAGGGGTACGGCTGCTCCAAAATGGGGTACAACAGGTGGCAACTCAATAGTTTCATTTGATGTGTTCGGGGTAAATACTTGCTTCAAATGATTAACAAACAGATTCCCTTTTTCAGTATCATTTCTTGCCCAACCGCCACTTGAATTTCGCAAGGGGGGCTTACATATGACAGGTCTTTTAAGACTTTTTGTGGCTCGCCATAATGAGTAATCCGATTGCGGGGTTGCGTCCAGGCTTTCTAGATATTTATTCAATGATTCCATTTTTCGAAATTCCAAGAGCTTTTTAAGTCTTTTTATACAATCTTTTAGCTTCGATTTGAGTTGGGGGGATCTGTGCAATTGCCACTCTCTTCGAACTCTTCTTTTTTCATTTAAGAGCCGTTCGACATCTGCAGAATAAATTCTATTATATCTGATTTGTCGGGGGGTTTGGGTAGCATGTTGAGCAGCCAGTTTGAGATTTTTATCGAAATTGATAAGAGAGTGATCGATGTTTTCTGGTGTTCTTAGCGGTATGTTTTCCGAGCAATGTGTACTAAGGTATTTTTTATATTTGAGCCAATTAATTCTTGTGCCTGTCATCGCTAAATTACCAGTCGGGGATACAATTTCTCGGGGGCTCAATAAAGTAACAATAGTGGGTGAGTGATCTGAAGATAGTTCCAGCGAGGATTCAACTTGAATCATTTCTCCAGGGATATTTTTCATCACGCTAAAATCAATAACATCCGGTATTTTTCGTGGGTCAGTAGGCCAGTAAGTAGGTTGGCCGCTCGAAATCACATTCAAACCCATTTTAGAAATTGTATCAAACAAAACACGACCTTTAGGGGTAATCAGTCGTGATCCCCAGAATGTGTGCTTAGCATTATAATCGCCAGCTGCCAGGAAACGGGGGCCTAGTGATTTAAAAAATCTATTGTATTGACTTTCTGTAATTGAAAATCTAGGGGGTGAGTATATCGATGAAATCACTAAGTTTCGATGAAAATCTTCAAGACAGATAGTAGTAGCTTGAAGATAATCTTCGCAAAGATCACACATTAAGTAGTGTTTGATTCGAGCTTTTATTAAAATTGCCGAGCCTCCGCATGCTCTACCTCTGGGATCTTTGGTATCATATATTACATATCCATTTATTCGAAATGAACTTCTGGACGTCAAATGGGTTTCAGAAACCAGCATTACATCAATTTGTTGGTTTCTTAAAAAATATTCGAGTTCGTTTTTGTGTTGGCGTATGCCGTTTGCATTCCAGAAACATATTTTCAAACAGTTCATGGCTTATTTAGGATAGCTTGTAATAACACTGATTGCATTTTAAGCATTTCCTGCATCATATTACTCATAGAGTTGGTAAAATTGTTAACCGATTTCACTAGGGTCTCTATTGTAGCTTCCAGTCGACTAAAATTAGAAGTGGGATGTTGGTCTGCAAATTCCACATTGATATTACGGTTATTTTCACTTACTAAAGGTGGGTTTTGAGCAAAAGTTTGATTCGTTCTTAGAACACTAGCGTATGAACCTTTATTATTCATGGTTTGCGAGATTTGGGGGTAATGGGTATCAACTAGGTTCTTTGATTGCACAGGATAAATACTAGGTTTCTGTGTTAATGTTTTTTTAACTATGGAATATACTGGGCATCCTCTGTAATTTGCTGTGTGATTTCCGCCACAATTGCTGCATTTTTTTACTTTTGAGTCGGTTTTGGATTTATCGCATTGGGTAGAACCGTGCAATTCTCCACACACCACGCAGACGGGAGGTAATTTGCAATATGCCCTAGTATGACCATATTCTTGACAATTTAAACACTGGACGGGTCCCGATCTCTTATGTGGCTCTTCTATCGTAATTTTACGATGCAATAAATATTTTAAATTGTAAATTGGGTGTGTTTCATTTTTCTTGAGATTAACATCACCTGGTTCTAGTTCAACTCTAAACAGTGGTTGGGGAATTTTCTCGCGATTTCTAATGTTGACTACATTTTTTATTTTAAACCTGTTATGTTCCAAAGCAGCCTTTATATCTTCAGGATCTACACAAGAGTCAATACCCTTAATAACAATTTGGAGGCCTTTGCTACTCTTCAACTGGTATGTGTAAAAACTTTTCTTATTGTTTTCAAATTCGGTAACGACTTTACGGAAATCATTTTCATGATTTACCTGTCTTTAAATTATTTTTTTTATTATAGAAAAAATATAATACAAATCTTTGAAAGTGTGAGCATTTTATTAATTTTCTTACAATGTTTAACTAATTATATTTCTATGAAATTAACTATAGAATTTTTTGAAACACTCTTTCTCTACGCAAAGGGTTACGTTACATAACTACATAACTTAGAATTCTTAAAAAATGTTGTATTGGCTATATCCGTATTTATTGCTCTTTCTTACAACTTTATTGATGATCGTGCTAACATAGATTTTTTATGTGATATCTTCTTCACTGCCACTGCTGTAAAATTATTGAAATTCGCATGGAATATAATTTGGCTGGTCGTCATCACATAATAAATGTACTTCTTCAATTTCCTCCTCATCAGTTTCACAGGCAGTGTGTATTTAGAGTAATAATTGTGAAATCAAAATTTTAACGGTATTTATTAGAAACATAATCACAATAGAAAAACTTCAAAACTTTTACCATAAGAGGTATTGGAATCCATTTAACAGAAATGATAGCTGCCAGTTGCCATCTGTAATACCATTTAGGCAACTGAAGTTCGGTTGTCATCCATTAAGCTTACCAAAAGGCACTTTTCGGAATATTTAAAATATTTTTTTAATAAAATCTTTAGACTCCATTTAATTTAAATTAAAAGAGATTGATAATAAATTACAAAAAAATAAATAAAACACGTTGGCAAAAAAATAACATCTTCCACAAGGTTACCGTTTCCTTTTTATATTACTACAAAAAATAAATGTAGATTTTTCACTCCAAGTAATAATATTGTTGAAAATAATCTTTGAAAAAAAATCAGTAAAAATTGTTAGATAGCGTTGTATAGTCTACGGTTTTGTGTACCCACGCGAGTACAGTGGGAACGAATGCGTTAATGAAATTATCAAAATCAAATTAAATTTGATCTCTTGACCATACCATTATAAATAATATATTACGAATTAATTCACAGTCTTAGTTCAGTCGTAAAAAAAGTCTGGGTTGATTAACAACTTGCGCGTCATTGTAATTATTTTTTAAGTGCAATCAGGCCCGTTTTCGTTTTTATGCCTTCGACAATTTTTCGTCTCACTCTGTCACGTGTTTGATGTAAGGCTCCGTATAACGGTTCCTGTGCTACGTTGATTGCACCAACCGCGTGTCTTTTAGTTTATATAAAACCTGGTGGAGACCACAGAAAACTCAACATCGATTTAAAACTCAAATGAGTACCATCTTAAACTCAACGTATCATTTGGTGGAGTACCATTATCACTCTTGATTTTTATAACAAGGTTTAAGCGTTCTAGCATCCTATATGAATATATATGTCGACTAGGGACTAACTTGAATCGACGTGGGACAAACTGGCAATTTGAGAGTCTTGTTTATTCGCCATCGTACTTTAAATTAGAAAAAAATAGTCTTAATTCTTTGCTACATCAAACGTTTTATAATTTATCATTTATAGAATTAATTCCTTATTGAAGCATTCAAATTTTCTTTAATTCTAATCATTTACAAAACAGCTTGAATGATTAAATTGTTCTTTAATTCAAATCTATTACAAAAATGCTTTAGATAATCCTGTTCAATACATTTTTTAAATGATTAAAAGCAAAACTAAATCAAATTTAATAAGAAAAACTATTTTAATTCAATTTGGATTATATTCGAAGGAATCAATTAGTATCAGAGTAGGTGCAGCAGATTTTAAATCGACAGTGACAATAAAATACCAGGGAGTTATGATTGATGAAAGATCTATGATTCAAGAAACACATGGAGTACGTCTGAGAAATGGCAGCAGCAGTAAGCAATTTATTAGGCATGAATATGCCGAATGATGGGGGTTCGAAGGATCCTTATATCTAGAGTCACGATATCTATTATTACTATATGGTGCACCTATATGGACAAAATCAATTAAAAATTACCTGACAGGACATGGGATAAGGGATATCTATTTAAATGTGGTTATCAGTCTAGCCAGGGGATTTCTCCCCAAATTGGGGATTTCATGAATAATTTGTCGGGAGGGATTTGGGGATTTTAACAAAATTTGGGGATATTACATACATTTTATCTAATTTTTGGGGATTTTAAATGTTTAAAAAGTTTTAGTTTTGACTTTTATACTATTTATTCATATTTCGTGTAAACAAATTTTATTTTTTAAAAATTGTTACCTGCGTTTTAATTTAATTCCCAAAGCTTATGGTGAATGCGTTCTATCGGTTTCAACGTGCGAGTGATGGTTTGTGAGGTTCAGAAGTGATGATTTTGAAACGGAAGACAAAGTTCGCCCAGGCTAGGCAAAGAAGTTTGAAGACCGCTCCTTTACTCCATTACTCCTTGAAAATTGGTGTAAAACTCAACAAGAGTTGGCAAAATCATTGGGAGCTACTCAAGCAGCAATTTCAAAATGTTTGCGAGCAGCAGGATTCATTTAAAATAAGGTAAATTGGGTACCATGCGAATTGATGCCGAGAGACCATGAATGACGATTTTGCATGTCCGAAATGATGTTTGAAAGCTATAAAAGAAAATCATTTTTGCACCGAATCATTACTTGGGATGAAAAATTAATCCATTACGATAACCTGAACCCCGGGGAAGCGCGGCCAAGCAGCAGAATCGATACCAAAGCCAAATATCCATGGCGCTAATTCTC
This sequence comes from Calliphora vomitoria, assembly GCA_942486065.2. NCBI lineage: Eukaryota > Metazoa > Arthropoda > Insecta > Diptera > Calliphoridae > Calliphora > Calliphora vomitoria. The sequence continues at coordinate 44,437,372 of OW818030.2, read as the reverse complement.
TGTATTTGGTGGAACCAAAAGGGTCTTATCTAATAAGAGCTGCTGAAATTTTACCAGACCATTACAGGGAACCTGTACCGAACTGATTCGTTTGAAGCGTGCATTGGCCGAAAAACGCCCAGAATATGCGGCCAGGCCACATGTTGCCTGTATTTACAATATGGTTGGGATGTTTTTCCTCACCTGCTTTATAGTCCAGACCGTGCCCCGTCCGACTAATATTTGATTTGAGCGATGCAGAACGCTCTCTCTGGGATACACTTCACTTTGGAACATCTTATCCGATATTGGCTTGAATCGTTCTTGACCTCTAAAGATGAGCAGTTTTTTTTGGCTCGGAGACCATATGTTGCCAGAAAGATGGGAAAAGGTCACAAAAAGATGGGGCTGTAACTGTGTTTCCTTCTGTTAAAATTATCATGCAATTTTCCGCAACTTGACCTATTTATAGCAACGAATATTACTTTCATTAAATCCAGATTTCCAGCCTTAAAAAGAAAACTTAAAAATTTAAAAAAATATAGAGTCTAATATTATCAAAATCTGAATTTTGTATAATATAAATAATAAACCGGTTTCAAATATGGCTTTAGCTAAAAAAACGATTAATCTGTTTTAGTTCTGTTCTTTATTTTTACTAGAAAAAATAATACAACAAGTGAGAAACATTTTTTTCTATAATAAAAAAAATGTTGGAGACAAAATTGGGGATTTCAATTATGAAATGGGGATTTTTTGGGGACAACTATTGGGGACATGAATGCATTTTGTTTTTAAATGCACTAGATTCGAGAATAGCAGACGTCTAGTTTATGAATGGTTCAGAAGAAAATTGGCTTTTAACTTCGAACTTTATAAGTGAAATAAACTCGTTGCTGCAAACTGAGGAAAGGAGACGCAAAGAGCAAAGAAAATTTGGAACAAATTTTTTAGCTAGCTTAGATGCAGGTCAGTCCTGTGATGTTATACAGTGGGCAGTTCCGCGGGGTGTGACGAATAGGAATGCGGTTTAGTGAGTAGGTGGCTCATTAGTTGAATCTGACATAATGAATCCCGTTTCATATCGATAGATTGATAAATTAATACAAATTTAGCGCGATTATATATTTAATAACGTGGATGTACTCAAATTCATTTGATTAAGATTAAGAAACATATGGATTTAGATATTTTCCATATCAGAGTATAACAACAAAAAACAAGTAAGAAAGTATGGTCAGTCAAGCCCGACTATACCTTCATTTATATTCATGAGTGATTCTCGGAAGTGGGCAATATATGGGAGCTATGAGCTATTATGGACCGATCACCAAGAGATTAGGCCCTTTGATTTATTTCTATATTTTTAATCGGAAGTGGCCTTATATGGGAGCTATGACTAATTATGGGCCGATCATCATAACATTTGGAGCGAAGCCAGCCAGTCAGACGGACGGAAATCGTTTAGAAAGTGATTCTAAGTCGATCGGTATACTTTAAGGTGAATGCTAGTCTAATATTTTTGGGCGTTACAAAAATCAGCACAAACGCATTATACCCTACACCATCAAAGTAAATTTCATATGAATTATAATAAATAACAGCCTAAAACTATGTTGTAAATATGCGTTTCGATAGTAGAGACACAAACCTATAAAATGTCGATTTCGATAAATATTTGTTTAGCCTAAAAAATAATGTCAACGCAAGCATATCTTTATATTTAAATATTTTTTATTTTATTTAATAATAAGACGGAATTTATATATAAGAAGCATAAAGTATTAATATTTTTGGCACAAATTCTTAAAATTTTGTAATATTTTTTGGAAATAAAAAAAAAATACATATTAAATTCGTTTATGTTGCAATTTACTGTCTAATTGCATTTAATATCAAGGGATTTATTGGCGTTAGCAGCATTTTGTTGTGCATAAATACTGCCCTTGGCCAAGCTCGATTGAGGACCTTTACACAAATCCGAATTATGGCCGTAAGGTTTATAAGCACGTTCGCTAAGCATTGATGAATCGGAGCCATTGGCAAGATTTCGTTGGCCTTGACAGAAGTCGGGATTTGCACCATTCCAAGTAACATAATCGGCTCTATAAAACAAGATGTATATGAATTTAAATATAAAGTTAGAATTAAATATGTAAATGTGAATATACTTACAACAATAAACCTTCATTTGGTCCTTTTGCTAAGGTGTCATTGGGACCATTAGTTTGTATGCGACCCATTAAAGATTTAAAATCCTTACATAGCTTGTCTGTAGTTGCATCAGTGTGGTCTCGATGGGAGTGCCTAGTTTCGATGTAATTATTATGTATAGTGAAAATATTTAGTAAAGTTATTATAAAAGTAAGAGTTTTTTAATAATATATACACAACTCATGTTATTATTTAGTAAATTTCGTATACAAATCGTAAACATTTTACAGGAGTGGTAGGGGTTTGAATATATTAAAGCCAGTGGTGTGGACTTTTAACGACATTGGGAGCAAAGGTTCGAAAGAATTAATTCTTAATTAAATTTTCGACATCAAATTATATATGTACATATATTCTCTTAACAATTCCATTAAAGCATTCAGCACAAATTAATTCGTTATCATAATTCCTTAGTATTCCAAACGTATTGACTTCATTCCTTTAAGAATTCATTATTTATAGAATTTCTTAATAAATGATTAAAGTTTTCTTGAATTAAGATTCATTACAAAATAGCTTAAGTAAATTTTTTCAATTCATTTTGTAAATTATTAAAAAGAAATTGAATAAAGATAAAATGTTAATTCAATTTGTATTAGATTTGATTTAACAAAAAGTTATATCAAAGGATGAATGAATTCTGTTATGAATTAATTCTACAATAAACGAATTATATTTAAACAAAAACCCTTGGCTTTATGGAATGAACGGTAAATTAAGCTCAAATTGAATTAATAAATTCAACGCTATGATTTATCGAGTTGTCATATTTTTTACCAGGGAAATTTGTTTTAATCCATAAGAATAATTAGAATAAGTTTCGGAAAATAACAATGATACGTTTGTAAATATTTGTTTTAAGGGTTAAGATATAAATGTGGGTTTTCCACTAAAAATCGTAATAAAGTCAACATATGGTAGGGGCTGATTGAGGGCTCCATTAGTAAATTTAAAAGCATAGATGACAACTAGACCTAATTCATAAGAATGTATTGCATGTATTTTGTTATTGTATCATTCGAATGTGTGAAAATAGAGTAATTTTTTCCATTAATATTTCTCTCTCCTTCCGCTCTATGTATAGTTATTTATGTTTAAAAGCATAGAGAAAATATACATCACAGATTACACAGATAAGAATCAGCTGGTTCCAGTACCGAGCGGGAAAAAGCTACAGTAAAGAGGCCTTCCTAAATGCCTTATTTTGCAGACACAAGGACACCCAGCCGCATTGCAAAATTGTTTCAATTTTACACGGCGCACACTGGTTCAAGAGCGGCATTAATTCATTTTTTTCATGTCTTCTGATATAAGTACCTGATTTTTTCACAGTTTGTAATAAACAATCTAGTTATCATGTACCGAAAATATTAAGCTTATAGCTTTATTACTTTTTTGTTCAGAGACATTCAAAGTTGAACTAAGTGAATGCGTTTGAAATGACCGTATTATATATGCTACCTTCTATCGCTTCAAGCTTTTAAAATACTCTTGTAATGACACTATAATGATTTTTTTTTATACAATTGGATGTTATAAATGATATATATGCAAATAAAAAAAAATTTGAAAATGAAAAAAAAAAAAAATTTTTATACTACTATAAATTGTCCAAAAATATTTATTTTCTCCAACTTCTATGGCTTGTATCTATTGATCTCCAACGACCTCTAGCCCGAGACTCACATCAAATTAGAGCTTGAAGTCTCAGCTAACGATTTCTTAAAAATTCAGCTGCCCATTTTTGCCCCTAAGCAATTCCGGTATAAAAAAACTAAAAAAAATTAGGACAAATTTCCTTCACAAGCATGTTATTTTTTTGCTTGCTTGCTACCCAGCAAAAACTTTACAACAAATAGAATTTATAGAATTATGTATTTACAGACAAAAAAAAAAAAAAAAGTCGCAGCCACGATTCGAACCAACAACTATCCGATTGCTAGTCAATTGTTGTACTCACTATACCACTGCTTAGTTCTTTTATTGTGCGTCAAATAATTGTTTTCACACAGTAATACTATATTCTTTTCTGTTTTTCTAAAAATAAACATGCAATAAAAAAAATGGGCAAATTGAGAAAAAGTGACGGTTTATTTGTTTTTTTTTTTGCAATTACTTCTTCCCATTATTTTTGATGCAGTTTTTGTTGTTGTTGAAAGTTCAATATTTTTTATCAGCTGTAATTATTAGTTGCATTGTTTTTGTGATTATAGCTTATTAGTTTATTGTTTTGAATTTTTTATCAGCTGTGATTATTAGTTGTGTTTTAATGATTATAGCTAATTAGTTTATTGTTTATGAAGTGAAAAATAGAAAACAAATTATTTAAATATGGACAATCTTCAGTTATCTTATTATGAAATTTTTGATCTTTTATTAGATTGTGATAAGAACATTGATGTAGTTTGCGATATTATTTCAACAAATAATACGAATTTATCAATTATTGACGTCGATCAATTTAAAAAATTTTTAAATAAACAATTTTTACCAAAATTTAAAATTAAGTGGGCTAGTGCAAAACGTATGAAAGATAGATTTGTTGAACAAAACGAAGTTTGGTTGGAAAATATGTATTGTTTTGGTGAAGATCTTCCAATGTGTTCTCATGTCAAACGTGGCCGCCCTTCTAAAGCTTTTGAATTTTGCAAATTTCGTGCTAAAAGGAGTAAAGTACAGCAGTTATGTGATATTAATTCGCCAGAACTTATTTCATCAGCTGCAAAAAGAATTAATAACGATGGACAATTTTCTGATGAAGTAAAAAATTTGTTATGTTAATAAAGGTACACAAATAACTTTGTTTTTAAATTTTTTTTTAATATTTTCTTTTATTTATTTACAGATATTTTCATTGATTTTAATCAAATAAAAAACACGCAAATTTAAACCTGTGTAGCTTTTTTAAGCGATCTAGCTTTGTTAACAAAGAAAATATTGCATTTTATGTGGTCATTTTGTATGAAAAGTAGGCGTATTTATTAACAGATTTTGCTAATTTTTTCACCATTGGTTAATATTATCATAAAATTGCAATGAGCAAAAAATTGTGACTCTACAATGATTTTTAATTTTTGTGTTATATGGGAAGTAGGCGTGGTTGTGCTCGGATTTTTTTCATATTTGCAGTATTTTTTTATCACAACCAAATACTTATCTGTACCAAAATTCAAGGCTCTACGATGTTTCCTTATATTTAATGCCACCAATCGTATGAAGCTGAACCACTGTGCGGCGTGTCATTGCGAGCCAAGGCCTTGCATACTCGCTGCTGTTAGAGGGCTGAGAGAAGGCCTACTTAATAAGGCATATTAGAAGGCGTTCAGTTAAAGGCCTGCAAGGAGACCTGTTGCGTAATGCCTCACAGAATGTCTACATATCTATTAAAAACCCCTAATTGAAAGTCTGCCGAAGTAAGAAAATATTCTAAGTGAATTCAGCATAAAACCTAAAGAATGGTCTTTAAAATATCACGTGTGTAGTTTTATATGTAAAAAAAAACTCCTTCACGTGAACTTCACATCTTCAAATGTTATAAAAGACTAAATTATTTAGAAGATTTTGCACCTTCTTCTGGTTTAATGTAACAGTTTATAATAAAGAAAGCAAAATAAATAGTATTATAGAGAGACAATAATTGCAAAACCAATCATGTTTGAATATTAAATAAAGGTTTGCTAGACCTTATTTTGCAATGCAATTTTGATTGTGTAGAAGGAGAAGCATAGCACTTCTAGAACGTCTTCTATGAGCAGGCAGAGTAGAATAAGTATCGCATCTTTTAGAATGTGTAAACAGGTCTTTTAGGAGGCCTATAAAGTGAAGACCTAGATTTTTTTCCCGCTGGGTAATATAGCAATAGAAAACAAACAAAAGAAAATGTCAAAGTGGTTGTGATTTGAAAAGAGTGACAAATATGTATCACACTCGTGGCCTATTGAAAATTTAAACGTCAAAATAACAATACGGTTTGATATTCTTATTTGAGAACTGTCATTTGTTTCATATCTGTAATAATCTGTGATATACATAGAGCGGAAACTAGAAAAAAACTCAAAAAAAAAAAAAAAAAAATTACTCAAAAAAGTTACACATACGAGTATTGTTTTTGTTTTCACATAGTTTTTTTTACTAATACATTTCCACCACTTAGGTTTTTGACAACTTAGTTAGGTCTTTGACAGGAGAGTTTCCGCTCTAAGCATATTTTCTCTATGTTTAAAACTATCATAGTTTTTTTTACTAATTCATTCTCTCCACTTAGATTTTTGACAACTGAGTTAGGCATTTGACCGGAGAGTTTTGGAACTATGATTGTAACCATAGATGTGTATTTCTCTATGATTGTAACCATAGATAAACATAGAGCCATAGATAAATACACATAGATCGGAAACTCTCCTGTCAAAGACCTAACTCAGTTGTCAAAAACCTAAGTGGTGAGAATGTATTAGTAAAAAAAACTATGTGAAAACAAAAACAACACTCGTATGTGTAACATTTTTGAGTAATTGAGTAATTTAATAGAAAAAAACTCAAACAAAAAATTACTCAAAATAATCACACATACATAGTTTTTTCTACAAATCATTCTCACCACTTAGGTTTCTGAGAACTGAGTTAGGTCTTTGACAGGAGAGTTTCCGCTCTATGTATATTCTCTATGATTATAACAAAGTATACCATTGTAACATTCTCAAATTAAAATTCTCAATTTCAATGAAAAATTTTGTAGTAGATAGATAACCTTAAAAATATATCAATCTACTATAAAAACTACACAAATTTTTATGTTACTTAGAGATCTAATGGTTTGCAATTGGATAACGATTTTAATGGTAGAACAACTGAGACCCTAGTTTCCACATAACACTGATTTTGCTCCTACTTATATGTAGCAACAATTTAAGTTTACGATTTGTGTACAACACAATATATTAAATACGGTCCAATAAACATAATTTATAATGATCTAAATGAGTCAATGAAGTGAAAAAAGCATGCAAATATATATTGGTATTCAAAAACGATAAAAAATATTCCAAAAATACAATATTACGTTTAAGATCTTTAAATGATATTATAAATTTAACTATATTTTTAACTGTGTGGTATATAAATTTTAGTTCAAGGGGGCTCTGAAAAGTTAAATTTTGTAATTCCTAAGAAACTAAATAGACAATAATAATAATGTCTACTTAGTTGCAACCAGAAAAATAATCAATCCATCCTTATGCAGTTATACCGAGACCATTCTAAAGTTTAATATTGTTTAATACATACTTCTAAACTACAATGAACTTACTAAAATTTATCGTAAATATAGAGGGCTTATATTCATAACATGATTATAAAGCCCTCGTTATACATATTTCATCAACAAAATTCGTTTAAATATTTATATTCTAAAAAAAAATATCCAATTTATAAATGTACTTTTAAAACACTGAAAATCCACTTGATGATATTTATCAGAGTTGATAGTTTATTTCCAATACAAATTTCATAAATTTGAGAAATGTAATACACGTTATATTAAATATATTAAACTCCTACGCTTTTGAAAAAGTTATATTTGGTACTATTTAAAAATAGGTGCATTTGAAATACAATTACAAAAAAAAAAATTACATACATAAATTACAAAAACAAAGATAATATAATTTGAAATATTGTTTGTTTAACAAAATACTGAAAAATTCAAATAGCATACTTTAACGAATCAGATTTATCTCGAGAGTGAGGGGATAATTTATCCCAAATTACAGTTGTTACAGGGTAAGTTCCACGTATAAAATCATTAGCGCTTATTTTATTATTCGAACGATAACGATCTAAAATACTTTTTGTGGACATGGTAACCGCTGACAGTTTTAAAGTTGAGCGTATAGATGGTGTTATTGTATCATTATTATTAGTATGATAATTCGTTGTATCCATTTTATCGTCAATAATTTCCGGGATTTCGTTGATTGTAATTTCTTTGCGTAAAGTGGCTTCAGTTGTTTTTAATATTGAGGTTATAGGTCTGCTTTTGTTTCAGAAAATTTTTATTGTAAAAACAAAGCAATACAAGTATAATGAATTAAAGGTAAAAGCAAAATAAATAAGATTTCCAAAAACAAACAAAAAAAAAACTAAAAAAACTCAGCATCATGGAGAAATGTTATGTGATGATCAGTTATGTATATAGGTAGGTATTACAGTATATGGCAATTAAAATAAATTCAACTCTTACCTGGTAACATGACCAGTCATATTGCCAATACCATCAAGTTCTTCATGATGTTTGCATTCTAATGTTGTTGATAATGTTTGTTTAGACAATGTCTTTTGTTTTTGCTGATCTTCCTCATCTTTTACTATTTGCAAAATTTGCATGGCACGATCTTCAGCGTAGTTTACCGACTCCAAAGCCATGATCAATATGTGATCAACTATTTGGGGATATTTCTCCTTGAGATGGTGTTTAACTGAAGAAAAGTTAGACAATATGAAAACATTGCTTAAACGGAAATGTTCTATTATTTGTTATCCATTCATATACTTACTGGTCTCTTTTTCTTCTTCTGTATACTCCTTGGGACGTAATGGTATAATTTTAATTTCATCCTCTGTAACCTGCTTGGCATATTCAGCCAAATCATATTGTGGCCGATTGATGAGTTTTGGTGGTGGAGCAAAATCTTTCTTTATGTAACCTAATGAGATCAATTTCTCGGAAGCCCTTTGTACATTATTATCAGCATTTGCTAAAACATCCAGCAATAATGTTTCATCGGCTTTTGGGAATATGGTTTTCATATATCTAAACACAGATTTTAGAAATAAAAGTAAAGTAGTTTTTTAGAATAGTATTTAGTTAAACTTTCTAACTCAAAATACTGTAATAATTTAGCGCAGGTAGAAAATATGGAATTTAAAGGAGTTGTAACAGAAAAATTGCACTACTACAAAACAGACAAAATTAAACGGAAAAATATATTACAGATTATAGGATCCTAAGATCAAACCAAAATTAAAAAATGGAGAATACTATTTCAAAAGAAAATTTATTGATTGTCCTCAAATTGAAACAAAATTATAAAAAAATGGAGAATTTAATTAAAAAAATCGAAACAAATTGTAAATAAATAACTGCTGTAACAAATCTGTAGAGTAGGACATGAGTTTAGATCAAAGTTTCGAATTAATTAATTCAATTTAAGCTTTAATTACCAAATCATAATTCAGAATTCAAAAATACAATAACAAAAAGTGGCTACATTATTGTTAATTCAAATTCAATATAAATTGAATGAATAAATTTGTTTTTCATTCAATCTGTTTTAAGTAGTTTTCTTTATCATCATTTACAAAGAAATGGCTAAAGCGTATTTTTAATAGATTTGAAATGAAGATATATTTCGATCAATTTGTTTAAGCTATTTTGTAATGAATTTGAATTAAAGAAAACTTGAATAATTAGTTATATAAAGAATGAATTGTTCACACAGAAAAAAGTTTCAACATAAATATCATGATATTTATACCCTTCACCTTCGTGAAAAGGGTATATATATGTTTGTCATTCCGTTTGTAATTTACACAATATAAGTTTCCGACCCTATAAAGTAGGGATGCCAATCCCGAAATTCCGATCCCGAAAATCCCGGGATTTTTCGGGATTTCCCGAATCCCGGTATTTTTTGGGATTTCCCGAATTCCGGGATTTTTCGGGATTAACAAATCCCGGAAAATTACGAGATTTTTGATATTTTTGGTACGAAATATGAGTGATCACAGATCGAGCACCTTTTCTCGATTAAACTCTTATAAACAAAGTTATTAGGGAGTTTAGAATTTTTAAGTTTTTCGTATGAAAAATCGATCTTTGGTCAGAAATATGAGTGATCACATATCGAGCTACTTTTCTCTATTAAACAAAGTTATTAAAGATTTTAGATTTTAGAGGTTTTCAGATAAAAAAAGCGATTTTTGGTACAAAATATGAATGATCACAGATCGATCTCTTTATCGCTTATTTACAAAGTTATTAGGGATTTTAGATTTTTGACTTCTTTCATATTTTTTCCGATTTTCGCAATACTTTACAGTATAATTTCAAAGTACTTAGAACTTATTTAGTGCAAAATTTTATAAGGATTGTCGCATAATGAACATACTTATGACTGCTCAAACAGTATTCCGGGGGACAATTGTATGGAACTAGGGGAAATCATGGACCATTTTCAATTCCAAATAAACCTTATCAACAGAGAGTATTTATGGATAATTTTAGTCAGCCCTAACGAGTTTTAGACATACGGAAATTTTTTATTATAAAATAAAACAATACTTCAATATTTTATTTTCAATATTAATATAGGGAGGAACAAACATTTTTGACAAAAATTGTGCGGTTTTAATTGCAAATAACTTTTAAACTGCCTTACCAATTTTTACACTGTTAGTCACATAGTAATGTTCGCTTTCCTAAAAATGCTTTTACTATGAACTACCATATGTACTCAATACAGTTTTGTGTTTCTCACTGTTATAAAGTTCAGAATACGGGTATAAATATGAAATATCGTTTGTGTCAAATTTATTTTAATTCAATGCATTAGTTTTTTCTTTGATATATTTTTACATAAATATATTAACGAACAAAAATTGTTTTTATTGTTGAATTTTATATTTTTTGACGTTTAACTAAAATCCCGAAGTCCCGAAAAATCCCGAAATCCCGAAAAATGCCGGGGTCCCGAAAAATCCCGGTATCCCGGGATTTACATTTCTAAAATCCCGAATCCCGGGATTTGTAAAACCCAGTCCCGTTTGGCATCCCTACTATAAAGTATATATATATATTCTGGATCCTTATAGATAGCGGAGTCGATTTAGCCATGTACGTCTGTCTTTTGAAATCAATTTTCTGAAGACCCCAGATATCTTCGGGATCCAAATCTTCAATAACTCTGTCAGACATGCTTTCGAGAAGTTTCCTATTTAAAATCAGCGAAATCCGTCCATAAATAGATATGAGCAAAACAAATTTTTAAAATTTTTGAAATTTTGTTTTTGCTTTCCACATAAATATCACTTTGGTGGAGTGATTTACAAAATTAGGGCCTAAATTTTCATTTATGGAACGAAACGAAAAATTTCGATAAAAAATTTAACAAGTAAGATTAGGATCCATTTAAGAAGGATATCTCAAAATTGATGTACTTATTTTCGAATTTTGTTTTCATAAACATATTAGAGTTTCCAAAAAACCGAAGAATTTCAAAACCGCGATTTCGGTTTTAAAATATTCGGTTCGGTTTTGTGATAATTTATTAAATATTAAGTGTTATAGAAACAATATCAGTTGATAATATAGGAAATGCTATACAAATTTAAAGTTCAAAATTGACGGGTGTTCAAGAGGATAAAAGAAAATTGGTACTTTTGCTTTTAATGGTACTTTTTTAATATATTAAATTAGTTAGCTTATATACATTAAAGATGGCTAATTATGCATCTCAATAAAGAAATAATCAAGAATAGGATGCTAAATTGCATTATGATACCAAAAATGGAGAACTGAACTAAACTAAACTAAAGAGTATTTTTTCGTTCTCCAAATAGTACTTTTTGAATTTTCTAATATAATATTGAAACTAGAATAAGGGAAATACTTTGATTTAATACTTGACGGTGGTTCAAGTCTGGAAAATTGGTATTTTTTCCTTTAATGGTACTTTCTATTATATTTAATTATTTTACTGATATGCTTTTGAGTAAAGAAAGAAAGTGATTAAGCCATCTATATGACATTGAGGATACATAATAATTAAAATTAAACACATATGATCCTGACCGAGTTAGAATCTATAAAAGGGACTCACAGGTACTTTTTTCCAACTAATAATGCTTTTTGACTATTTTATAATAATAAACCTAAACATTCAAAACTAGGCACACATGATTCTGAATGAGTTAGAATTCACAAAAGGTGACTTTAGTGGTACCTTTCTTTAGCATTTTCTATAATAATGGACCAAGAATCATGATGTTGAGTGGGAATACAAAATATGGGTCTAAATGGTACTTGTTTTTATTATAATAATACGTTTCGAATAAGCTACAATCCACATTACAATAATTAAATGAACTTGAAACTAGAGACATAGTATTAATTCACAAAGGGAGACTTAATAGTACTATTTCTTTCATCCAATTGGGGTGGAAAACGCACCAGCTCAGCTAGTACTTCACACTTTTAAGGGATATTTTAAAATAACTAAGTCTTTGTTACAAAAATGTTGTAATAATTTTTTTTTAATTAAATAAATAGTTATTTGAATTTTAATTATCAGGAAATACTCGTAGATCAATATTTCTAAATGAGTTTGTGTCATTCTTTATTAACATGTTTTCTTGTCTATTCCGCGAAATGTAGTATGCTACATCATCTGAAGCAATTACTGTCATATAATTTAGAACATTTAAAGAAATCTTAAGATATTTTTACCGATCTGTTTTTAGAAATATTGGATGAATCATTGGATGAAAAAGTTTGTTTCTCATTTCTAAATTTTCTCATTTTTGAATTTTTCTACTGAAAATAGATTAAAAGTAAAAACCGAAGAATAATTGTCGGTTTCGGTTTTAGACCATGAAAAATCGCGGTTTCGGTTAAAACCGAACTGGAAACTCTAGTTCATACTATTAATAAAATTTGACTTATGAAGACACATTAAGATATTTTAATATTAAGTATTTGTACCATTCATTATTATTTTATATCAATTTTTTTCAATTATATCCTAAAATATTACTCAATAAAAAAATTGAAAAACTGAGTTTTAAGTTAAAAATTAGCTTGAGTGAAATGACAGTTAAGTCGAAGGATATTTCCATTTTGTAAATGTAAGTAAAATTTCATGTATTTCATAAATTAATATATTTTTGTCTTTACATTATGGTCAATTATTTATTTAATAGCTAGCAACAAAACAAAACTAATATTTATTAAAAAATTCATTCCAATTTGTTCTATGCATGGAATGAATTCAGTATTGAAGTACTAAGGAATTAAGCCTATGAATAAATTCGTAATTAATTATTTAATTAATTGGATAATATATATTGTTACGAATGTGCAATAGCGATTTGAATTTAAAGGTCTGTATGGACTGCCTGCAACATTCATCATGTTTATAAACACGTCCATTAGTAGAAGCTTCTACTTATCAACAATGTTGATAGCATACGTTATTAGCATTGTTTGTAAGTATGACAACACTGCATGTTTAAGCTGCTAACATTAACATCGAAAGCTATAGAATTCGAATGTACTAATATGTCCGTTAAGAGCATTGTAGAAGATTCCCTATATCTGGCGCGTTTCTGCGAATTGATAAACGTTTATAAAGACACTGAGTGAATATTTAATTCTGTTGTTGTTGTACATTCTAAATAAATAAAGAGTTGTTACAACTTTAAACTACTAAAACTGATTTTATTTGCAATCAAAAGTATCCGGTTTATTTAAAGGAAATAAACCCACGTTTTTAAAAGGTAAAAATGTAACAATATCATTAAATTTGATTTTTAAATCGTGTTAATAATTACTTTTTTCGAACCTTTGGCTAAGATCAACTCTAAGCAATCGGGATTGCGAATTAAAATTCTTAATAAAAAAAAATAAAAAATTAAACAGAAAATAAAGAAAAATTTAATCAAACCAAAAAATATCGATGGTTACATGTAGAAACCTCGTAACTGATATTTTGTCCGACATAAGATAACGAATTCAAACGATTCTACATCTCATGTTGAAAGAAATTTCTCTAGTTACTGGAAGTCTAACATGTAGCCATCAACATGTGATTTATCATGTAAATGATAATGGCAAACCTCAGTTTCATTTTTGGTGACGAATGCGGTTTAGGTGAGCTGCGCATTTGATCACCAAAACGTGGCGAGGGCTGATATGGCGGTACGGCCATATGACCCATAATACCGTGACCACCGCTGTTTACACTAATGACACTACCAAGACGCCCAGATGGTACCGGACTGGCCGTACGCGAATAGCATGTGTATTCGAGGCCACGTAAGTGGGCACCAGTATCAAAACGACGTGCTGGTGGTGTCATATGAATTGCTGAGTTGCTATGGAACAAATGTCGTTGAGCTGGTGGCGTGACGTAAGGTCCTGGCATGGTGACCGGATGTTTTTCAACCTGTAAAGCACTGATGACAACTGCTTCGCGATTATAATACCTAAGGCAGGTGTTAGTTTAAAAGGGGTTTCATCCAAAAATTACGTATACAATTGTGGAGGCATGAGAAAAGCGTGCAAATGAAAGTGGTAATTGGAGTTAGTAAATAGTTGTAAAGGCTTTTAAATTACTAATGGATTCATAATAATAAAACGTTAAAAAACTACGCCAATATACATAGCCTTCTTAATGTAGCGAAAATTTAGTACTAACATATAACTTACTTTTTCAGAAGTAGTCGTATGTGATTTTCACTTGCAGTTGGAAACATATTTTGTATTTTATTTACCACCGCATCTGTATCAATTTGATTTGTAAACGAAGTTTCCTGTATTGTTGAACGCCTGGACATGTTGACTGTGCGTGGAGCTTGAGCATATTGAGATTTAGGTGCGGGTATTGGAGACATATCCTAAGAATGATAAGAACATTTGTTATTAATATCAAGCATCCAATATTTTTATAACTCGTATAACATTAGAAACTAGGATTTTCTTTTACCATTTTCACATTGAAAATTCTAATAAAAATTCGTTTAGCTTAAAACCTACATTGATCAGTTGTGTTCTGGAAGTTGTCAAAAGTGGACTGGTAGACATGTGATGAAGACTAGAATTTGGTGTTTGGAAGGCCCGAATTGCTGGCAAATTATTAGTTGGATAGACATGGTATGGTGAACCGCCTGGACCATGAAAAGACTGCAATTAAAAATTGATTAAAAATTCAATGATATTCCAAATAAAAGGAAATAAAAAGAAATACTTACATGCATGGCTATAGATTCATTTGAGCATCTTTCATTTTGCAAAGGACGATAACGTGAACGTGGATCCTCAAGTTGCATCGCCTTGGTTATGTAATTTATGTAGTAACTGAAATATGATAAAAAAAAACATTCGTTAATTTTAACATGTAGCATGATCTCATTATGACTTCTTTTTGATTTCATCACTGAAAGCCTATTAATAGAAATTAAAACCCATTTCTGATCAACAATGATTATATTTGGGTAACATTTCGTCCTCCTAGTTCCATTACTCCAGGTATTATCGAGCCTTCAACAGACAGACAGCAAAATTGTGTTTGAATTTTATAACGTCCAGAATATACTGTGGCGGCCAGCTATTTAGGGACAAATATTTGAATTTTTTTGATCAACTGAATTTTAAGTTCTATAGTGGCAAAACAAAAGAACCGAGGGGTATGAAATTTAGTATTACTGTTTTTAGTTGCTGAAAAATGTTTGGAAAATCGGTACAACATATATGGACAAAGATATGTGGAAATACGTAGACCCGCCTCAGTGAACTTCCGCTGTTAATAACATGATATGGCCGAAACAAGTGGAACTAAAAATACGAAATTTGGTCTGAATATTTTCTAATATATAAAAATCTCGTGTCACAATGTTTGTGTTTGAACTCCTCCGAAACGAATAAGCCGATTTTTATGAAATTTTGTATGTATATTTGGGAGCTATGAAAATAGGTCGTAAAGTATATTTCATACCGCTAGGTCATGAGAGTGTCCCTATCCAGAATTTGTATTTAACATTTTTTTGCCAAAAACTTTTTATTCGCATTTTTTATTTGGCATTCTAAATTACCTTTAATCTCAAATTTTCATCAACCAACCCTCACCCACCCATTTTTTAGCCGAGATTTTAGTATTTTGTATGAGCAATATCCTAATATCAATACATATTTATGAATTTTTTTTTATGAATTTTTTATATATTTTTGGTAGGTACGAGAATAGGTCGTAAAGTACATTTCATGCCGCTAGGTCATTAGGATGTCCCTATTAACCCATTTTTTATACCCTCCACCACCACAAGTGGTGAAAGAGGGTATATATAAGTTTGTCATTCCGTGTGTAACATTGAGAAATATTCATCTGATCCTTATGAAATTCTAGTGTAAAACACTCTCACGTCCAAAATACATAAGCAAAATTAATGAAATGTATTCCAAAATGTTTACAATTTTTCTAAGCAGTTTGGTATTGAAAATCAGCAAAATCGAATAGGTAGAACCAGGGTTATGGTTCAAAATGTAAGACAACCTCCAAAAATTTTGATAATTTTCACATGATTTTTAGTGACTTTGGGTAAATTCATTGCAGAGAATACCATGAAATTTTGCACTCATTATTTATATGAAAGGAAAAATTCTGTTAAAAATGGAAAGAGTCGGTCCATAATTTCTCGTAGCCCCCATACAAATTTCTTCCCGAAATATGGTGCTATGGTATATAAATGCCCAGAGGATTGCAGTATCCATACAAAATTCAGCACAACTAAGATTCGTGCAAACAGAAATCGTGAGAACAATTTTTTTTTGGATCGGGCACTATTTGACCATAGCCCCCATTTAAAGTTTACTTCCTAAAATCATTTAAGTACACTTAAATCTAATATATAAAATATCTTATATATATCGGTATAAGGTTGAAATTCAAATTGCACAATCCCCATGCACATGAAAATCACTGTAGGGAATTTCATGAAGATCGGCCCATAATTGGTTATAGCTCCTATATAAGGACCACTTCCAAAAAACACATTAATTTTCATAAATATCTGAAAAATATCGTTATCGAATTAAAATTTTACAGAGATCGGTAATATTAATTCACAAATGATACTACTAGATTGTGTGAATATTGGTTCATATTTGTCTATAGCTTTCATATAAGGTCCATTTCCGAAAATTACTTAAATACTAATAAATCTCTTATAAAAGCTTCTATCTAGTTAAAACTTCAAATAAATATTTCCCATATATACGATAATCGATGTGTTGAATTTTATGAAGATCGGCCGATAATTGGTAATAGCTCCCATATAAGGACCACTTTCGAAAAACACATTAACCTCTATAAATATTTTAAATCTATGGATATCAAACTAAAATTGTATACAGATCAATATATTGTATCCAAACATTATACTAC
This sequence comes from Calliphora vomitoria, assembly GCA_942486065.2. Classification (NCBI taxonomy): domain Eukaryota; kingdom Metazoa; phylum Arthropoda; class Insecta; order Diptera; family Calliphoridae; genus Calliphora; species Calliphora vomitoria. Next base: position 44,419,967 of record OW818030.2, on the reverse strand, counting down.
TGGGTTTTGTGAATATCGGTCCATATTTGACCATAGCACCCATTTTAGCTCCATTTCCGATAATCACAATAATACCCATAAAACTCTTGTAAATAATGTTATGGAGAAAAATATCCAGCAAAATATGCCTCAAATAAATCACTTAAATCATTTAAAATATATAATAATATCTTCCAAATAAGTCGCACATCCAAAAAATTCATTAACGCATATATACACTCATATCGGTAAAAAATTTAAAAGTTTCAACTAGACTTGGTGACTATGGGTTCATCTATATAAATATATAAATGTCTTTGTAAGTTTGTTTGTTTGTTTATTTGTTTGTTTGTTTGTTTGTTTGAGCATCACGCCTAAACGGCTGAACCGATTTTATTGAAATTTGGAACGTAGATAAATCCTTACTTGGAAACGTCAATAGGCTATAAATTTTTTCAATACTTGGACCAGAAAGGGATAAAAAGGGGGAAAACGGGTAAAATTGGTACCTTTAGTTTTTAAACAATAATTACTAAACGGCTGAACCGATTTTTACATCGACAGGGGTAGCGAAGCGCACCGGGTCAATCTAGTAATTATATATATAAGGCTCACATCCGGAAAATTCATTAGTATAGAACAAAAATATACTTTTGAAGTTTGACTAAATATATTTGTTTACCTTTTTTTATACTCTTTTACTTCTCTTGTGGTGAATAAGGAAAATGTTGAGCCAATCGGTAATGTTAACCAATTATCAAGTATATATATTGTTAAATAGAACATTTTATTCCTATTATAAAATTATAGACTCTGTTGGAAATGATAGAAATATGTAGTTATTTCAATTATAAATTGCTGAACTAGATAACATTCTACCAATCTTCAAAATCGGAGCTAAGTCCCAATAACAAACACTAAATATGGATATTATAGTGTTTATAACAATGTAATTTCTATAACTTTCATCTAATTTTGGTGGAGGGTATTTAAGATTCGGCATTGCCGAATATAGCACTCTAACTTGTTTTAAATATTTTTCGCCAAAAAATGTTGTTTGTATTTCTCTTCATTTGGCATCAAAAATGCCAAATTCATTTAGAATAAATTCGTTATCTTTTATTTAAAAACCAAAATATTCACTAAAAATAATTTGTATGGCAGGACGTTTGCCGGTTCAGCTAGTAATTATATAAAAGTTAGGAAAACGCACTTGTGTGTTAAAACAATCCTATTGCATATATATTTGTGGAAATATTTGAAAAAATTAATTGAGAATTTCATGGAATATAGCAAACAATTTTGTCCCTAATTAGCTGGCCACCACTGTACATATGTACCTACACTTTTGTGGGCCTGCGATCAGGTGGGTATAACAATTCACAGTAACAAGGTGTAGCTGTAGAATTACACATAATGGATTGTTTTTCTTTTTCTTGTTTTGAATCGTAATAAATAATACATTTGTTATAAGAGTAAAAAGATTATTTTATATTTATAAAAGCGATTTTTAGTTACCGCTTTACGTGCGTAAAATATTTGAAAGTGCTAAAAGAAACTATTTCATTTTAAAAAGTGCGTTTTTGTGAATTTATTTTTTGGCAGTTTAGAAGGTTTTACACATTGTTGTTATTGTATTGTTGTAATTGTTGTAGTTACGCTGCCACCTGGTTAATACATCTTGAATAGCAGCGTGTTAGACCCCTTTCACATTAGGCAATTAGTTGCGCAAGTCTTCTGCGCTATTTTTGTGTTTGTAGAAGTCAGAGGTAAGGTCCGGTTAAGGAGAACAATTTCTTTCAATATTGAGTATAGACTTGCTTGTTTTTCATTCATGTTTTTGAAAATGAAAAACAGACTTGCGCAACTAAATTGTCTAGTGTGAAAGGAGTATTATCACCCTTGTTGATTAGTAGAAGTTTCTACTGATGAAAATGCTTATAAACATTATGAATATTGCAAGCAGCCGTTGCAGACCGTTAAATTCAAATTGATAATGCAACTTCGTAAAAATATAGTTACGAAATTGCACTATCAATTTGAATTTAACATTCATCATGTCTATAAACATTTCCTGTGCTCGAAATTTCTACTTATCAACAATGTTGATAACACGCTGTTATTAACATTGTTTGTAAGTATAACAACATAACCTGTTAAAGCTGCTAACATTAACATGACTGCTAAAAGGTCTAGTTTTGTCCGTTAGATAGATAATTCATGAAACTACTGGAAGTTGGTTCTGTGTATATAAACAGTAACAGAAAATTGCAGTCAGTCAGTTTATCATAGGCGCTGTTAGAATTAATATCAAAATTATAAAGTGTGTAATATAACTGTGTGCATTAAAAGAATGTGACTATTTAAATTGTTGTGTAAATTTAAATAAATAAAGAGTTGTTACAATTGTTAAACTACTGATCGCTTGTATTTGCAATTAAAAGAATATGGTTTCTTTAAAGGAAACAAACCACCGTTCTTAAAAGGTAACAACGTAACAATATTTATGGTTTCACTCATGGATGACAACTAAATAGGCAACTGATAGCTAAAATCTTAAGTCTGTTGACAAAAAACTAATTCATGAGAATAAATTGACATGTATTTTGTTAGTGTGAAAAAGTATTTTGGGATTAATGTAATATGTTAAAATATATGTATAATAAGGATTTCTAAATCCTAATTCAGTTTTAAAGAAATGTACAATTTAGCTTTATTCACGGTTGAATTTATTCATAATAAAGTTCATGCCTCTTTAGGATAAATAATCTTTTTGTACATTTAATTTTTTAAATCTGAATTATTTTTAAAATTTTGCAATTTTATTTCAAAAGTATTTGTTTTTAAAATTTATAAATTTCAGCTCAATAATTCTTTGTTTCAGGAGAAATATTTTAGGATATCCATAAAGGAATATGTTATAACTTATTTTAATTCAACAAATATTTACGATTTTAAGTAGATTTTAATGTGTTGTTGATTCTTTAATTCTATTAACTATTGAAAAATTCATTAACTTCTCTAATAAAAAAGCCATGTTAGTCTGTCTGTCTGTCTGTCAGTTGAAATCAATTTTCTGAATACCCCAAATCAATTTATCGGGAATTCTTCCGGCTCGGTTGCTATTGAAAATCGAAAAAATCGGCCCACAATTGGCTAAGATATAAGGATAAAACAGGATAGACAATATGGATATCTAATGATAGATATTTCAAAGACCTACAATGGGTCAAAATCGGGAAAAATATTTTTTAACCCGAATTTTTTTTTTACCAAAAAATATTTTTGGCATATATATTTTTCACTACATAGTAAATTAAAAAAAAATTAAATTAAAAAAAAATTTAAAAAAAATAATTTGTTGAAAACAATTTTGAAAAAAATTATTATTTTCTAAATTTTGAAAAACAATTTTGAAACAAAAAATTAATTTTGTTTACCTAAAAATATTTAAAATTTTTATTTTAAAGTATAATTTGGTGAAGGGTATATAAGATTCGGCACAGCCGAATATAGCTCTCTTACTTGTTTACCGTAAAAATGCTAAAAATTAGTTTTTGTTAAATCGGTATTGTGTAGCGCAGTACATTATGTTTTGATTAAAAATAAAAAGTGAAGATAATACAGAGAACCAAAGTTACACAAAGTTTTTACATTAACATTTTTAAAAATTCAATTTATACTTTAGCAAGTTTGCATTTAATTAGGCAAACAACAATTATATCATATACATGTATTTTTTTTAAATAAGGAAGTATGATTTCATTAAATGTTTTTAACAACTTCAACATTTGACATATAATTTTAAGAAATGTACCAACAGCGTTTTCAAGTACGTACTTGTTTATATGTATGTATGTACTACCATATCCCTCTCCAATGTCATTTGTCCTTGTTTGTTTTGAAATTTGTCTGTACATATTTTTTAATTAACATACTGAAATCCTACAAACATACATGTACCATTACACACAAACATATATTAAAACTCTGCAAGAGAAGATACAACAACAAAATCCACTTGAAGCCTTAAAGTATCAAGGAGATAAGTACTTGTCGTACGTACATTTTTTGCAACGACCTAATTTTTAGGGTTAAATCACGTAATGTAACGTCACATTATCCATATTTAAGCAGCTGCCTTAAAGTATGCAATTGTTACAATTATATTAAATTCAAAACAATTCAACAATTTAATACGGTACATGAAATCATTTATTACACGCACACACACACACCCATACAGCTTACATTAATACCTTAATATACGCCATCTTGAAAACCTGTATACAAAAAATAAAAGGCATTTATGTCCACTTACCAATTTCCGGTCGTCTGGTCATATTTGCAATCCCATCCGGGAGGTAATTTTTGATATTGCCTGCCACCGGAATCGGCCATTATGAAATTGTACAATTATACACAAAAACACACACACTCGCACTAATTAAATGTTTAATTTGTATCAAAATATCTTAATATTTGAGGAGTTAAATTGTGGTTTATTTGTTTTTTCTAGTTTGGATTTGCTTAAATTTACTGTTGTTTCCTTTGGACAACAACCACCTTTACCACCACCAACCCCCTCCAATATTTCTCAGTACTAAATAACAAAACGTACAATAATAACCGCCTTCCGCCGCAAGTTGTTCAACGTCATAAGCTTCACGAAGCACTGATTTCAATTGCTAATAATTATTTTCAATCCACTCTTTAAGCTTTTTTCGTTTGTTTTTTGTATTTGTACTTGTTGTTGTTTGACTCATGCAGTTTTATATCTCTTAAGTCTCTTAGAGTTTGGCTATCAACGAATTTGCGTATAAAAACAAAACAACAAAAAAATAATGTAGTGTTTTTTTGGGGTTGTTGTCGAAGGAATATTGTAAACAAACTTCCTTAAACCACCATCCTTACACTCTACTATTGTTTGTTGTAAGTTTTTGCGTCTCTAGTGGAATTTTGAAATAAAAAGGAAAAAACATAACGGCACATGGTGATGTTACATGCGCAGTAGTTAATTATTTTGTTATTAACCCATTGTGGAGCTTTAGATTTTGAAACAAAAAAATATAAACGGTATACTTTGCTATAAACAAATAATAAAATGACAAGCAAACCATATCTGGAATTTTTTGGTATATAACATTCGATTTATCTCTTGCTAGAATTATTTTTTTTTTAAAGTAAAGAATGAAGTTTAGTTGAATTCAAGTACAATATTAACGTATTAAGTGTTTTTCATTAGATTTATTAAATATTTTGCAACACTTACGTACGCGGTTAATAACATCACTTATATGTATTTAAGGATCATGGCCTTCGTCTATTTCAACGTAGTCATTATAAATGTCATCCTCAATATCACTTTAGACGACCGTTTCAAAATAACATTTGCCATCACATTCAACACCACTTTAATTTAAGTTAATATTTTGATAATTAATTCTGCTAATATTTGGCCAGCATATGTGCACACCACGGCCACCCCGTCATGTTTAGATCCTAAAATTTATGTTTCGAAATCAATTCTAAAATCATTCAGTCTTTATTTACTAAATAACAAATATTTTATTCCGTACCTTTTATTTTCACAATTCTAAAAACAAGTCTTTCAAAATGTTAAGTTTAGGACTTGCAACTTAACATTTTGAATGCAGTAATATTTATATATTTATAGAAGGAGCTATCGGACCATTCATCTACAGTGATCAAAATACTCCATTTATCTTTAGTTCTTTGTCGAATTTCAGAAACAATACAATTTTTGTAAGTCATTAATACTTATTTAAATTTGGAATTATGAAAAATTTTAAACAATTTATCGTTCTATTCGATTATTCTACATAAAATTGTTCGAATTATTCGTTATTCGAAAATGGTAATTTTTAAATTTTTCGAAAAATTATTCGATTAATCGAACAATCATTACTGGAATGAATACCCTTATACAAAATAAATTTAAGCTAGTCATGATTAGTAACTAGTCACTTGCTCATTAGGTGGTAAAGATCGGAGATTCCAGAAGTCGCATCTAAAAATTGACGTCAGATATAAAAATTACTAAAGAGAGAAATTAAAAATAATGTACAATATGTAATGATTAGAGTTCCTAATTGGGAAAAACAGAGAGAGTAACGATTATAAGTTATATTATAAAACTTAAGTTTTAATATGTATATTTTTTCCTTAGAATATTAAAATTAATGTTGAGTTATATTTTCTTGAGTTTTATTTTCTGTTCAAAAAATAAAAATTAATGTTGTGTTTTTATAATACAAGCCAAGGCGAATTTATACAAGGTGGAGTCAGTCAATCAGCTGATAACTTTTTTTTTCGCTTTTTGGTTCTAACAGTTGTCAAAGCTTTTGTTTATATTTAAATATCTACATATTCCAAGCTTAATAATAAAATATTTATTTTTTACATAAATAAGTAAAGCCCTCACTATTCAAATATCTACACTATATTAAGTTTTAATACATATTTGTTTAATTTTTGTTTTTTGACATTTGTTAAGACCAATTGTTGTTTTTGTAGAACTGCCACCACCTTGTATGAATTCGCCTTGATACAAGCATACAAATTTTACATGTACATATATTGTTTTTGTTACAATAACAAAATACATGTAAAATTTCCGCTCAATAACCCATAATTGCTGAGTTTTATTTATTATTAAAAAAAATTATGATTATTGTTTAAAAAATAAAACTTACTTCTGAAGATGGATATATTTTATATATAAAAAACTATGTCAATACTAATAAAAATTTATCTATCTTATATATAAATATGTTTTTTTGTGGTACACTTTTAAGTATGTTATTGTCCACCAATATTGATGAAACATATATGGTTTAAACGATTTTTTTTTTCTAGATATGCACAATATGAACAAATTTTCCAAAATTCTTTCCATAAAAGTGGTAAAAAGCATTTTAAAAGTGGTCTAATTTCGACCACGGAGCGATCCTAGTATTTATAAAAATACAAGGCCTGACTAATTTTTGGAAATTCGAACGCTAAGGGGAATAAAATGAGCAAAACCGGGTAAAAACTGTACGTCTATATCTCCAAAACAAATAAACATATATAAAATTTTAAATGTGTTCGACTTTAATCAAAACAAGTAAGAGAGCTATATTCGGCTGTGCCGAATCTTATATACCCTTCACCAATTTATACTTTAAAATAATAATTTTTAATATTTTTAGGTAAACAAAATTAATTTTTTTTTTCAAAATTTAAAAAAAATTTTTTTTCTAAATTGTTTTTCAAAATTTAATAAATTTTTTTTTCGAAATTTTTTTTTAATTTTCTAATTTTTTTTTAAATTTATTAGTAAAAAAAACTTTTTTTGGTAAAAAAAAATTCGTGTCAACAAATATTTTTCCCGATTTCAACCCATTGTAGGTCCAAATTATTATAGCCTTATATACCTCGTTGCAATGGACTTTGAAATATCTATCATTATATATTCATATTGTCTATATTAATGACTTAGTAATCAAAAATAGGCCAACAATCGAGGTTGGCCCGGTTTTTTCCTTATATCTCACCCATTTGTGGTCCGATTTTCTCGATTTTAAATAGCGACCGAGCCGGAAGAATTCCCGATATATTTATGTATCAATTATGTTCACCAATTTATACTTTAAAATAAAAATTTTTAATATTTTTAGGTAACAAAATTAAATTTAAAATTTTATTTTTTTTTTTTCAAAATTGTTTTAAATTTTTTTTTTGGAAATTGTATTTAAACATTTTTTTTAAATTTATAGTGAAAAAAATTTTTTTTTTGATAAAAAAAAAATTCGGGTTAACAAATATTTTTCCCGATTTTGACCCATTGTAGGTGCAAATTATTATAGCCTTATATACATCGTTGCAATGGACTTTGAAATATCTATCATTAGATATTCATATTGTCTATATTAATGTCTTGTCTTAAAAATAGGCCAACAATCGAGGTTGGCCCGGTTTTTTCCTTATATCTCACCCATTTGTGGGTCGATTTTTTTGATTTTAAATAGCGTCCGAGCCGAAGAATTCCCGATATATTGATGTATCAATTATGTTTGTAAGTTATTTGGGGGCTACGGAAAGTTGATTTCTACATACAGACAGAAAGACGGACATTATCAAAAAGATAAAATATTCTTCCAACAACACATAATTGTATTTGGAACTCAAGTACTAAGGGGTAAAAAGGGGCAAACTTCAGAACACATATTTTGGTACTTTTCTGAAATTTATTTCCGCTATTCTTTTTAAGTACTTTTATTTAATTTCTTTAATAAAATAGTTTTGCCTCCACTGAGACCTGAACCCAAGTTGTTCGGTAAAAACCAGGGACTTAATAGTAGTATCTATATTCTGGCTGTAATTTTCATTTTGGTTTAAACAATCGAGATAAGGGCATACAGTTGTAAATACATCTGCGTAAAGTAAGAATTATCAAAATACCAACCCAAATCCCAAAAAGTCTATTTAAAATCAGAGAAATAAATTTACAAATCATGGAGTTATAAGGAACTTACCAGGTTTTCCCATCGAAAATGGGTTCGAAATTAGTGAATCAGGGCGAATAGAAGAAAACGTTACCGCCCTATGTGTATTGCTTCATGTAGATATATTTCAAACATAAAAATTCACGTTCATATTAAGAAAGAACAAAATTTATAAAACTTAAAAAAAAAAAATTATTTCAACAATATTATTTAATAGATAACAAACAATAGCTATGAAAAGATAAAATTATATGATTCGTCATATTTAAATTGTCATATGAATTGTCTAATTAAGATTAAAGAACCGTGAGTTTTTAAAGCCAGATTGATTGTATAGTAAACTAAATATATTCTGAAAAATTAATTATCCATTGATGTTCCAAATTATCAACAGATATATCTTCGCCTAGATATACATATATGTTGTAAATAAAATGGGAATCTTTTTAATCATACCTAAATAAATTATATACATTATTGTTGCCAAACTTAAGAAAAATTGCCTTGTTCTCGGGTATTTATTTAAATTTTTAGATGTATAGAGATAAATATGAAAATTAATAAAAATTTGTCCATTAAATTATGTCTAAAATAAACATTTATGTAATAATTCAATTTAAGCCGAATAGATTTAAAAGCCCATAAAGTAAAAGCCAGGATACCTGTAATTTGAACAAATAAAGAGTCGTATTATATAAATTATATTGCCTTTATATAGGTTTTTACTTATATAGGCTTTTTTCAAGATATTATTAACAACATTTTATTGCTGCGTTATACTTTTACTACAAAATGCTACAATAAAGGATATATTTTGTTATTAACATATAAAACATTTAATTTTTTTGTCTCTTCTATAAAATCTATAAAAAGAGATTTAATACGTTTGCAATTTTCAAATGAATTTTTAGAAAATTCCGATAAACTTTGAAATTATAAATGTTTTCTGAATCGAATATGTAAATTTCTTGATTTTTCCAAGAATAAAATAAATGGTTTCTTACTAATACATTTTCACCACTTAGATTTTTGACAACTGAGTTAGGCATTTGACAGGAATGTTTCTGTTTCATGTATAATTCTCTATGGATTTAGTTGATTAAAATTTTAATCAATTACACTTAAATTTTATGAACCGAATGTTTTGTTAATTTTTTTTATTCCCATAGATGTCGTAATCGTTTAAAATTTTAATCAATTACACTTAAATTTTATGAAGCGAATGTTTTGAAATTTAAAGGACAATTCGATTTTCCATAAAAATTTTTTTGTACTTCGCACATATTAAATTTATTGGTTTGAGAATTAACTTCTTATTGAATTAATTCTTTGTTGAATCATTAAAGTTTTCTTGAACTCTAATCCATTATGGCTTGGAAAACTTTTCTTCATTAATTTTTTTTTGGGGACAAGCCAAAATTAGTAAAGGTGGAGGAATCCAGAAGTTTTATGGTCGATTGTTTTAAAGCAGTCAATGTGCCACAAGATCATGCTGAACAACAGGCCGATTTATTGGTGGGTGCCGATTATCGCGGTCACTTCAGTCATGGAATGAAACGTTTGAAGATGTACCTAAATGATTTGAGCATTAACTCCACAAATGGTGCTGCCCTTCCCACCATACTCAAGGAGACACCTTCAACCGCCTAGGTGGATGGTAACAATGGTCTTGGTGCTGTTGTGGGCAATTTCTGCATGAAGAGTTTCATAATATACTTTCAAACACCGGACCTTACATAATATTTGAGTTTCCCTTTCCGCACTTGAATGTCACATGCCGTTTTCTTTCATCAAAAATCAAAGTGAGGGTTAAACCTGGGAATTTATGTATGTTATCAAATTAAGGTATTTTTAAGATCTATCAGTATAAATATAGGCTAATAAATAAACGAAAAATAATAACTGAATTCTATTATGAATAAACTCAACAATGAATGAGTTCTTTCCAAAAAAAACCCTTTGAATGATGCTAAAGAATTAGTTTATTGCAGCGAATGGCTATATAGAATGGATTGCTTAAATTCTTTTAATTCTGAATAAAGATATTAGAGAATTAAGGACAAACTGCATTAATAAGTTCTAAAAAAAATGTTAAATTTCGTATCAAACTTATCTGCAATTGATCCATTATACTTTAGTACACAAATACAGTTGTGTAAAAATGGACAACAATACTTTTCAGAAAAGAAAACTCTATTAGTTTATTTGTCTTCTGTAAAACGATCGTAGTAACCAATATGAGGTCGAATTGAGTAACAATAGGAAATCAGAAACTGTATAAGTCGACCATAAGCAAGTTAATTAATTCTTTCAAAGGTTGCAGTGAAAATGTGGAAAATTTAAATTTACCCTGGTAGTGGGACACGCTACAAAATAGATTGGAAGGCACTGATTAAGCTTATATATCTAGATTATGATGCAATATTATACAACATTTAATAAATGTAAAATTTTCCAGCTACTTCTTATACTTATTGGCCTGACTGTATAATGTTTATCAAGCGATTTCTTGATAACCGTAGTGTTCAAAAAGTGTCAAAAGTGACATCAGATACTTAAAATATCACATAGTAATACCAATAGTGCAGAAAATGTTTTGAATGAACTCTATCAGATTATTATGTAATTGTCCTAATCCTAATGGTGCCGCCCAATACATGTATACAATACTTATATACTAGTAATTTTTACTTGTAAATGTAAATATTACAATAATAAAATTGCCATTTAAATTTTGTATTTTTAGCAAAATAATGAATTTAATTTTTTTAATTTTTGATATGTATTTTGATTTTCATCCACTAAAAAGTTAAAACTCATTAATTTTCTTAAAAAAATATATGTACACACATGGACAAAAGTGATCGTCACATAACATCTTTTATGTTTGGAGGTCCGCCACGTGCAGAAAGAAATTCGAACACAAAATTTTAGAAGTGGGAATGATTTTAGAGGACATTTATTTTATTTTAATTGAACAAAAACTTAAAAAAAAATATTCATGGCGATTAAAAATAACTAAAAACAAAAAATAGTTGCACTTCACGGGGACAAAAGTGTTCGTCAATTGCAGTTATGCATAAAAAAACATTAGAGTTAATATCTTGTTTGCTTTCCTTTCGATTTAATCACTTCTCGTAAACGGTTTTCCATTGAATGTACTAATTTTTTTGTAACTTCTGGTGCAATTTTTACCCATTCTTCTTTTAGCACTTCTTTTAGTCTATTCTTCGATGTTATATGGTGTTCTCTTATTCGTTTGTCTAAATGGTCCCATAAGTGTTCAATCGGATTAAGGTCCGGTGACTGAGGAGGCGTTTTTAAGGTGTGAGGGGTATTGTATAAGATCCACAAGCGAACTATATCCGCAGTATGTTTCGGATCATTATCTTGCTGGAAATAATAATCTGATTCAATGCCCAGTTACGTGCGCTTTTTGCCAAATTTTGTTTTAAAATATTTAAATAGACATGTTTGTCCATTATATTTTCTATAAACACAAGTTCACCGACCCCACCTGAAGACATACAGCCCCATACCATTACTCCAGCACCCCCATGTTTAACTGTAGTTTGAATATTTTTATCTTGAAGAGCAGTTCCTTCACGTCTCCAGACCAAAGAGCGACCATCTGACCGATATACACAGAATTTGCTTTCATCGGAAAATATTACTTTGTCCCAAAACTCGTTTTTCTTATTTAAATATTCTTTAGCAAAATAAATTCGCTTTTCTTGATTCACCTTGCTTATTAATGGTTTTCTTCGACAAACTTTGGCATTGTAACCATCCATATTTAGCGTTCTGCGTATGGTACGAGGATGTACCTCGTTTCCTGAGGACTCCTTTAATATTGCAGCAATTTCCGAAGATGGTGTTTTAGGTTCTTTTTTTATAATTTTTATTATTTCACGTTTTTCACGAACTGACAACTTTTGAGGTCTGCCGCTTCTTGGACGATTCTCGCACTCCGGATCATTTTTGTGGCGACTTATAATGCTACAAATGGTAGTTCGTGGCCGACCCACTAATTCGCATATTTCTTTAATTGATTTGTTCTGCTTATGGGCATTTATTATAATTTTCCGCTCTTCGATTGATGTTTCTTTTCTTTTTTGGCTCATTTTTGCATTTTTTTTTAGTTTAAGCACTTTTTAACGAACAATCTAACGAAACTTAAAAGTTAATAGACTAATTTTGAACTTGACAAACAAGCCTACTTATAAAATCGGTTAAAATATCACTAACAAGTGAAGTGACGAACACTTTTGTCCCCAATAAATGCAACCTGCATTTGATTTTAGCTATTTATTTATTAGTATATAAACATTTTGCAAATTTGGTTTTTACTAAAATGAAATATATATGTCGTAAAATGAAGAACAATTTATGATTAAGTTTTTCTAACATTTTACTGGACGTGGTAGTTCATCTAACGAAAAATAAGTGAGATGACGATTACTTTTGTCCATGTGTGTATGTAGTTATTATTTTTCCAACAATTTTCAAAAATGTGGTACAAAAGAATTTGTACTAAATTTAAATTTAAAACATAGTAGTAATTAAAGTTAATAATATAATAAAAAAAGAAATGCATTAATTAATATATGATGTTTTACATGCTAAAAGACAAAAAAAAAATTACATTTAATTTAATTTAAAAAGAAAAATAATAAAATTTATGACTGGTGGGGGGTCTTTATGGTTGTTAATAAATTAAATTAAACAAAACTCATAGGTTTAACATTGAAACGTTGAGATAAGCTTTCGCATGTTTTCAATTGATTTGGTAAATATTGAATGCCACCAACGGCATCGACAGCTTTCATGTTTATGGATTCCTTATCGCCAGCAACAAGTACAGGTTTTTCGGGATTAGTCTGAAAAATTAGAAAACAAGTAAACAAAATATTAGAAAGTAAATAAATGTTTATTTTTTTGCTCATTAATATACTTACAGGTTCACAACCACGCAAACGAGAATTGAAATCGGTCATTCTGTCTTCGAAATCAGGAGCAAAGCAATTGGGATCAACAGCAATAAATACTTGACCCAAATCAGCAGCAGAATTAGCACCAGCATGGGTCCACTTACGCACCTTGGTGGAGTAATTAGCACCAGACATGACGCCAGATAAGATATCTACCAAAGCACCCAAACCTAAGGCAACGAGATTTTTATTTTATTAATTTAATAAAGCAATAAACCTGTAGCTACGATTTTTGTTTTCAATTTTAAGAGTGAAACTTACCATAACCTTTGTAACCAGAATTGATTTCAGCACCTCCTAAGGGCATTAGGCAGCCAGTTTGGAAGGCTAGATCAGGATCGGTAGTCACAGCACCATTAGGATCTTGGGCCCAACCATGGGGCAAAGGTTCAGCCTTGCGACGTTGTATTTCAATTTTGCCAACTGCTACAGCTGTTGTGGCCATATCAAGCAAGAATTTGTCATCCTTTACGGGAACACCCAAAGACAAGGGATTTGTGCCTAGAGCAGCCTGTTTGGAACGGGTAGGTGCCATTAAGGGTGAGGTATTAGTCATGGACATGCCAACCAAACCTTCTTTCATGGCTCTCATGGGATACCAGCCAGCCATGCCGTAGTGATTGGAGCCCTTTGCGCATACCCAACCGACACCAACTTGTTTAGCCTTTTTAATAGCCAAATCCATGCAGAAATTGCCCACAACAGCACCAAGACCATTGTTACCATCCACCCAGGCGGTTGAAGGTGTCTCCTTGAGTATGGTGGGAAGGGCAGCACCATCTGTGGAGTTAATGCTCAAATCATTTAGGTACATCTCCAAACGGTTCATGCCATGACTGAAGTGACCGCGATAATCGGCTCCTACCAATAAATCGGCCTGTTGTTCAGCATGATCTTGTGGCACATTGACTGCTTTAAAACAATCGATCATAAAACGTCTGGATTCCTCCACCTTCACTAATTTTGGCTTGTCCCCAACTGACGACATATTTCTTTGTAATAAATTTAAAATATCTATAAAATATAAAAAAATAGAACGGAATTAGAACTCTTCCACTGAACGAACGAGCAGCCGGCGACTTGTGAAACTATTCACATCAATTGTTCGCAAACAACTAACCAACAACTGAAATTTAAGTCTATTACCAAACTAAATATTGTTAGAACAATTCCAGACAAATAGCTTTGAGCGGGATATAGAGATAGCACTCATTCACTAATTTAACAACTCACTCACTCAAAGAGAACTTTGAGAACTAATAAAAAGAGAATATTCTAAATCAACGATCAACATTAAAATATCAGTTAGATATGGACAATAAATAAAAACAAAACACACCAAAATAAAAACAAAACAATAAAAAGCTTTTCGATTTTAAAATTCTTATCAGAGAGTACAACAACAATACAAACATGTGCCAATGAAAAAGTTTGTTTGTTGTTTAGATCGCCAGCTAAATCGGCTACATATATACAATTTTATTGTGGTGGAAATATATATTCTAAGTATACTCTATAAAGTACCAGTTTCTTAGGACATTTACGAATATGTGCATATAAATAAAAACTCATAAAAACAAATAATAATATTTTGATTATTTTGCTAGTAGTGTTCAGTTTGTCGTATCGTCAATAAGCCGGTAAACAGGGAGAACTTAAGCATATAGATACTAATGAATGTTCAACACACGCCCCATCATATATGTATATGAACACACCAACCTACTCACCACCCGTCCACACCCCCCTCTCTCTATCTATCTGTTGGTCTGTCAGCTGATACTGACCTTCATGTGTATCTTAAATAAATTGTTAATATTGGATAAGAATTGTAAATAAAATTTGGAATTTTGTTCATGACATTGAACTTAAAACAATGTAAAAAATAAATATTAGGCATGTAATAAATTTGTTCAGTTTATTAACCCTATAATTTCCTAATTAAATGTTGAAAATTTGTTTTAAATTATTAAAAATAGGAAAATGGTAATTTGTAGATTCCTCCCTAATATTTCAAAATTATGTACATCACGGTTCTGCTTCCTACTAGTTTAATTCTAATACTAACCATACTCAGATACGATCAGAATTTGAATTGAAAAAAAAATGTATTTCACGCGGTAAGTTGTATTTGTAAATTTGTTCCAAAAATGTATGTTAACCTCTGAACTCGTCTTACGTCAATTGAATCAAAGTAGGTTTAATGATATCAATATAGTACCAAAACAGTAATTATTTTAATGCTTTTCTTTAATTTCCAAAATAGCTTTATTGTGTTGATTTTAATTGCTGTCAAATGTCATTATTGGACAATTCTCAAAGTGTGTTATAATATTATTAGGCTATATAAGATTGGATTTATTTTCGGTATGGCCACTATTTATATAATATATATCATTCACTTAAATTGATTGTAAATAGACAACATTTTAAAATTTATATTTTTTGTGTTCTAAATACTTTTTTGTTACAACCTGAGTTATTATTCACAACTATTTGTCGAAAAACTATTAAATTTTAATTAAATAAAAGAATTTAACCACGGTTGGTTACCGTTACCGCTAAAGGTAGGGTCACACATGGCAAATATTTGACAAAAAAGACGTAACCACTAAATAAAATATATTTGAATTCTTTTATTTATTTCAAATACGTATCTTATTGAGAATGATTCAAAACCAATATTTAGTTTTATTTTATTTTGTGTGTTTTGTAAGATCAAACACAAATTTGGGCTAAAAAAAGTGCTTACGCTACTTCTACCTTAAGCTACTGTAAGATACCATTTGAGCTCAACTACTGTTACCGCTAAAACAAACCGCTACACAAATAATCGAAAATACCGTTACCGTTATTCTATAAATAATTTTAAATATTCCCATTTTTGTTTTCCGTAATTTATTTTATTGAAAACAACATATTTGTTAAATAATTTTAGTAAATTGTATTAATAATTTAAATTAACGTTACCGTTTCGAATCTGTATTCGGAAACTTGGAAAACAATAGTGCATTTCAATTGGCTATTAAAAATTGGTTTTTAAATCGTACAAACGAAAACTTCATGAACAAGTAAGAGTGCTATATTCGGCTATGCCGAATCTTATATACCCTTCACCTTTGTTGTGGATGCATTAATTGCCCACTTTCAGCGTATAGCATCCTAAATATATCAAGAAAACTTTTAAAAATTTTACATTTAATTGCTGACGAACAGATTATATTGAAGAAGTTACAAACGAAATAACAATCTTATATATACCCTTCTCACGAAGGTGAAGAGTATAAAAACAACAACGCCAAACGAAACGGAACACCAAAAAAAAAAAAACAAAAAAAAAATACGCAAAGCAATGAAGCCAACACACATCCAAACATATGTACGTTTTGTTGCTTTTTTGTTAAAGCATGCAATAAATTGTCTTTTTTAGATGAAATTTTCAGAGGCTGTCTCATATCTCCTTTATTTATGGACGGATTTTGCTGATTTTAATTAGGAAACTTTACCAAAGCATGTCTGACAGAATTATTGAAGATTTAGATCCCGAAGATATATGGGGTCTTCAGAAAATTGATTTCAACAGACGGACAGACAGACATGATTTAATCGACTGTGCTATCTATAAGGATCATGAAAATATATATTATATAGGGTCGGAAAATTATATGTGGAAATTACAAACGGAATGACAAATTTATATATACCCTTCTCACGAAGGTCATGGGTATAAAAACAAGTTGCTGAATGTTAACTTAATTTACAATATTTGAAAAATTCCATAAATCTACGAATCAGACGACCGAACAAATCGAGGGAAGAGTGTTCAGCATATACAAGAGAACGGAATTCACAACTAAAGGTAACTGATCCGGTGACATCAAATGGATTTCTATTATTTCCGCTATGTCAGGGTATAGATGAGTAAAGTTTATTTGTGAATTCAACCATATCCTTTACATCACATGAGTTCAGTACCATGGAGAACACTTTAGCTCTTGCATCACTTCAGTGTTGTTACTATTAACAAATATTGTTTCGTTCTTTGTTTTTAGTAAATATATACAAATAATACACTTCTACTGTCAAGATGGTTGGAAACAGTGCCAAGGACCTGAATGGCTAGTTAGAGTTTAAGAAAACTAGGATTGGTTGGCCCAGTCGACCTAAGCCGTTTCTGCGTTGGACAGTCAGTTTTATCGGCAATGAAACGACTGATCCAGGCATCGGGAACGATGGCTTAAGGGGGGACATTTTTGGATGGGTTGAGAGATAAGTATGTGGGCGCTTCGGACAAGACACATGGCACATATTTACTCAAAAGAGCTTAACCACTTTTTTAGCACAAATTTGTTTGATGATGTTTACTCTTACAAATGTTTTGTTAAATCAAACAGCATCAAATAAAATAAAACTAAATATTTGTTTTGAATCATCCTAAGTAAATTAAGTTTTTGAAATTAATAAAAGAATTTAAATATGTTTTATTTAGTGGTTAACCTTTGTCGTCAAATACTAGCTATTTCTGACACGCCGATGAAAGAATCATGTCATAGAAGGATGGCAACTAGGAAATTAATGGGCCTTTACCGTTGTCATACGGAAGCTGAAGGAGGTTCTAGTGATATCGAGTTATATTATGCAGAAACCAAATATCTGGGAGTTAATCTGGATACAACGGAGCTAGTTCTCTTACCATTGAAACTTGTAGGAGTGGACTAACACTAGAAGGCGAGTCATAGGATAACACTAGCCGAAGCTCAAAGATGTGCCTTACTTGGCACTACCGGCATAGACAAAAGGGACTCTCTAAATTTCGCTCTATCGGACTTCAAGGTCACTGAAATCGACTTCGAAAGGACACCCTCGTTAGAAATTCTCTGATAGGGAATTCTGGAAGAATTCCGAGAGAATAAACAATAAGAATTTAATGCAGTAAAAACCTAAGTGGTTAGAAACAATTTTTTCATTCCATTTGGATTAACAAAAATTCAAAGGTTGAATGAATTTTATTATGAATTAAATTCATTATGAATTAATTGAACAATAAGAGAATTCTATTCAAAGAAAGCATTTGTTTGAAGCTAACGAATTTGTTTTGTTGTGAATAGTTATACCCTACACCACCATAGTGGGGAGGTTGTAACGCCCACCTTAAAGTATACCGATCGACTCAGAATCACTTTCTGAGTCTATTAAACGATATCCGTCCGTAAAAATAAAATGCACCATAAATAACATTTATATAGACATTAATCACATGACCAAATTTCATGGTGATCGGTCCATAATTTTTCATAGCTCCCATATAAGGCCTTCTTCCGAAAATCACTCACGAATATAAATTATTGAAATTTTGAAAGAAAAATGTTTTTGCTCATTTACTTAGTGTAGGGTATTATAAGGTCGGGCTTGACCGACCGTACTTACTTGTTTTATCAAATAAATTGCTGACAGATTTTAATTCTATATTAAGTTCTGAGTGAATTAAGCTGAAATTTAATTATTTCGAAGCCTTTGATTGAAGCGAAATAATTTGTTTGTTGGGAATGATAGTTAATGGAATCCTGTATATTTTCCCATCAAACACCTCCAAAATCTTAAGTTACGGGTAAAAAACGGATTTTCGCACCTTTGTGCACTTATAAGCCAATAGCGGATTCTCAGCGCATTTCGAAAGCAGAAACTGAGGCCTTTCTAGTGGTATATATGATATTTAAGTAATCTTCAGAATGATGTGTTTAGTTCTCCAGCTGTTATACTCGATAACACCTACCAGAAAAATATTATCACTTCCCAGTAATTTTTTTTGTAGCACAGTGTTATTTAATGACGATAATTTTATTGTTAAAACTTAAACAATTATTGCATTGTTCAATATTTAATAGATTTAATTAGAAAATAAAACTTGTTTACAATAATAAATCCATTACATTTTTATCGCTTTATTTAATGCTCCTCAGAAACTGCAGTTCACAGAAAGAAAATTACACAAAATTCAATCCATAATAAAAATAATAAGGGTCCTCATGTAAACGCTTAAATGCCTCGCAAACTGTGCAATCTGTGCATTTTTACACACTCGCAAATGAACTGTCAAAAAATGTATGGAAATTCGTTTGCAAACTTGAATTTATTGTGCATTTGATTATCAGCTGCTTTTGTTTACTTTTATTTATGAAAAATAAAAATCAAATAAAATATAAATATTTTGTGCATGTGAAAATTGTGTAACTTTGGAACAGAAAGATTTGATTGAATGGCAATGTGTATGGAAACATTCACCAACAGCTAGAACATAAACAAAATCTTCCAAACTATGTATATCATCGTTTGTTCCAAAGATTTAACTTTCATTCAACATTTTTAGAATTTAAATTTATACAATTTCAAAAAATTTTTTTTACAGCTTTTGTTGAATTTATTTTTATTTGACATTTTTAACAAATATAAATTTTCTGTGTAAACTTGCACATAATTGAAAAGGTGGGTTCATGTAACACGTCGCGCAAATTTGCACATTTACACAAATGGGAAACTTAAGCGTTTAAATGAGTACCCTTAATATATATTTCATAATTTGATGTAATTTTTCATGCTAAAATAATCAACTCTATTGTTTAACAATTATACATTTCATCCTAATAACTTATTGAAACAATTTTTATATGTTTTTAAAACAAAACACTTTTTTAATTTTCTTTAAAATTATATTGCTTTTACCAATAGAAATACAACTTTTTTAGTAGATGTTTTATATTCAACTGAGAGGTTTTTTATTATAAATTTTTATAGACATTGAAAGCTTACCAAATATGTAGAAATTATAAGTATTAAATTTCATTTATAATAAGTGCATATGTATATTTTATTTGTTTTATATGTAATAGGTGCGTTCCTGTAGCTATTTTCTTTACATTTTTTAATTTTCGTTTTTTTTACCTTTGCGAAAATTCACATTTTCGCAAGGGAAAAAATTAAATACATAGTGAATTTTCATAAATAAATTTTAACAGGCAGTATTTATCTTTCCGAACAAATTTAACCAGGTATGAGAACATAGGACTGAATGTATTTAATGATTTCAGTATGGGAATACAGCTTTTATTTTAACTAGAAAACAGTGTTAAAATCGTATTGAATTACAAATAGAACAACATATTTATATTCTGTGACAATATGTGTCAAACAATATACCCGTGCTAACTTTTTTATTTAATATGTATCATTAAACAGAAAGCCCGTAAAAAAATACTTTTTTTACTTTGTTTATATTTGTATTTTAACAAATATTAATATTTTTAATTAATTTTTTTATAAACATATTTACATTGTAAAGTCGATGCGCCCACGAAATGAGTATTGGTATTTCAACAACTTTTCTGCGAAACAAAAAAACCTTTTTTTCAATGAAGCCATATATGACAATGACACATTTTATTAATTTCTATGCCAATGGAAAGAAGCTCAAATCACAATAGTGATCCAAAATAATTAAAATTATATAAAGGACTATAGTTGTTAACAGCATCTGGCACTTTTTAGATGTAGTTTACAATTTATTTAGAGTTCTATAGCTCACATTATCTTAGAAATTTTTGTATTAAATATATGAATTACTAGATTTGCAACGGAATTTTAAAATTTGAATTCAAAACAATGAAAAAAGTAAAACTACATCGTTTGCATAAGAAACTTTAGGTCAAATGAAGTGTTAGAGTAAATACAATAATTCAAAAAAGGACTTATAAATCGCCAACGTACATCTTTTGAAATGGTTGTATTTTGAAACTGTTGGCATCCCCAAATAAGCAACTATGTTCTTTGTACTTAAATGTAACTGTCACTTGTTTATGTATTTATATGTCATACATAGTTTACAGCTTCTACTTTTTATGTGTTTATTGTACATTGTTAAGTCGTCTATTAAACATGATAATTGTATATACACGGTAACTATTTTATTAAATTGTTAATTGTTTTATTATTCATTTTATTATTATTTAAATAAAGGTTAATCTTGGCTTAGAATTATACTAAGTTGTTTCACTCATCCACCTCATAATCATAACAGAAACCATGGGAAACCAAATATGATAAATCTAAATGAAGTAATACACTTCAAAGGACCTTTGCCAACAAATTTTAGTAAGCGAAGAAATAAGCCAAAGTAGAATCCAACAAAAATGAAATAACTCCCAATACAGTGAAATTACTCCTAATTCCCAAAATAAAATGAAATAAAACCCAACAAACATTTCATTGGGAGTTGTTTCCCAACAAAAAATTATAAAAATAACACCCTACGCGTTACGAGTTGTTTCATAATGAAATATGTCCCAAGTTGTATGAAAAATTTGTTGGGTGTTATTTAATTTTTTCGTGGGGAGTTATTTCACGGTACCGGATTTTAATTAAAGAAAACTTAATGATTCAATAAGATATTAATTCTAATGGAATGAGTTAAGCCTATGAATTAATTCGTAATGTTTTTTAATAGAATTCTTAAGAGATAAAATTTAATTTGATTTTAAAAATTGAATTAAGTATTAATTCTTTTGAACCTTTGCTTCATATAAAGAGACTTTGCAAGTGTGCACACTAAGCTAAATGACATTTATAGAAGTTTTCAACAAATATATAAAGATTAAACTTTCTTCGTTTTGCTAGTAAGTTCCAAACCTTAAAAATCTGTATATATTTATACATGTTAAACTCTAAACGACTGCATTACAAAACAACAACATTACTGATAATTCATTTTCAATATTTAATAGTCTTTTTCCCAAAATATCTTTAAATGTTCTTTGTATTCTTAAATATGATAGTGCGCTTCACAGCATGTGTCTATTGGGAGTTTTAAATTATATTTTATTTCTAAAATCTTCCATTTTTATCATAATTTTAATAAAATTTAAAATATACATAAATTCTTTTGTATATTACTGATAAGAGTTTTAATGTGTTTTTGTTTACTTCACAATTTCAAATCTAACGAATGATAGCCTGAACTAATTATCTAAACACTTTATTTAAACGTGGACTATATCATATTGATAATAATTTAAAACAAATTTAATAGTTTTGTTACGTGTGCGTGGAAATGTATAGAATTTTCAGAAAATAAAAATTAGTTTTTTGAATAAATTTAAAATATGTTAATAACCCTTTAAAATGCATTCAGTAAACATTATACCAGAAACTATGCAGAACAAAATAAAGATACATGCAGATTAAATAATAGCCTTGTTTTAAAGAAAACTCGTTCCCCTACCCAAAATTTTAAAATATTTTATTTATTAATTCTGACTAAAAATTTTATTAGTGCTGGAATAGACCAAATATGTTTTTCCGTCAAACATTTCTTTACTTCTAAATTTAAGCTTTTATTATGTAATATATCAGTTTCAAAAATATCTAATTTAAAAAAAAGCATTTCTCACTGCAGTTTAGTATTTTAGTTTAAATATTTTTTAATAGTATGTAACGAGCATGACGAAAATAATACTATTAACAATTTTGTTTTCAATTTAAACTAAATAGAAAATAATTTTTGTATTTAGCTATAAAGAAATAGAAATTGTATTCAATTAGCACTTATTTATAATAAATGTTTTGCGTAAATAAATAAATAATACCTTTTAATAAATTGATGTTAACACAATTTTGTGATTTAAATTAATATCGAACTATTTTATTATTTAAATTAATTTAAATACGATTTCATACTAGTTTAAATAAATAAATCAAACTTAATTGAAAATTCACCAACACTTTCATTTATTTATTCCACTTATATTTAATTGAGACAATTTAGTTATTTTTATTAAAAACTGCCAAACTATTTATTTAAATTAATTGGAAAATTTTTGAAAATATGTGTACCGTGTGCCACAATATCAGACCGAAAGAATCTTTATTTTTGTTAATATGAAAAGAATCGCGCCACAAGTATCGTGTATTTGAAAATCTATAAAAGTGTTTAAGTTTTTTATTTTATAATTTGCTTTAAAAAGCTTCTAAAAGTTGTATAGTTAATTTTTTTATAAAAAAAGTTTTAGTTGCAAATAGTTGAAAATACTGTCAAGCGGGGCACCCGGCGGGTTAAACTTATTTGAGTACGCTGAATTAAGTGGTGCTAACTAACCGTTTTTTTTTTAGGTTAGCTCTTGTTTTCGAGATATACCGTTATTTCGAAAATGGAGGAGGTTGCACGACTTATATTCGCATAACTCTAAAATGGTTTAGCCCATTGAACAAACAAAAAAACCGAAATTCCACAATAAAATTACATTTAAGAATTTTTGTTTGGCAAAAAAAAAAAAAAAAAAGATTTTTTTAACAAAATTTCGAAGTGTTTGTTGTTTAAAACGGCATAAACAATTTTAAAATACAGCTACGATCTTAGAAAACAAAGTCGCAAACAAAACAAGTCCTAAATGATTAAAATCTGTCCACAATTTTTCATTTTATTTACAGAAGATAAAACAAATATCCACTCATATTTAATCAAGTGTTCTCCGATGTTTAGTACTGTAACAGTCGGCAATGCAGTGGACAAAAATATATAACAAAACGGCCAGATTCTGTAAATTTTCTTATTGTTGTTGATTTTGAATCCATAAATTTGACTAGTGGAAAAGATAAGATATATATATATTATATATCAACGTATATGATGTTACGAATGTGCAATGATGATTTGAATTTAAAGGCCTGTAACGACTGCCTGCAGCATTCATTATGTTTGAAGGCACGTCCATCAGTAGCATGCGGTTATTGGCATTGTTTGTAAGTATGGCAACACTAGGTGTTTGGGCTGCTGGTAATGAAATCGAAGGCTCTGGAATTCCAACATTCGAGTTTTGTCCATTAAGAGCATTGTAGAAGATTCCCGAGATGGCAGTGCGTGTATAAATAGTGGCAGAGGCTGCAGTCGTGAGTTGAGTTGATCATTGGCGGTGTTAGAGTTAACATCAACTGTTTTGTACGTGTATAATTGTACGTTATAAAGCAAGGGTGCCCAAGCCCTATACTCTTGGTGCTCATTTGTTTTTGTAAATGCTCTTAGCTATAGGCTATGTGTTTCTATACTCAATACAGCACTAGCAATATGAAATACACAAACAACTTTGTCTTGTTAGTTTTTTTTTGTCGTTTTTCACTGTATACACGCAAGTGCAAAGCAACAACACTTTCGTATGCTTTGCTGGTAAATATTGTCGACAGCGATCATCAATGTAGATTTTGTTTATCGTATGGTATCGTTTAAAAAAGTGTGTATATTTTTAATTGTTATTTGTATGTTGTGGTTTTTACAACAAAAAATATTGAATAAAAATTAGTTTTTCTTTAATTGTATTGGTGTTTGCTCTTCCATAGGGAACTTTTGGGCACCCCTGTTATAAAGTGTGTGTATTTCTGCGAATTGATATACGTGTATAAAGGCACTGAGTGACTATTTAATTCTGTTGTTGTTGTACATTCTAAATAAAGAGTTGTCACAATTTTAAACTACTAAAACTGCTTTTATTTGCAATCAAATGTATCCGGTTTATTTAAAGGAAATAAACCCACGTTTTTAAAAGGTAAAAACGTAACAATAATATATGTATACAATTTTAAGAACTAAAAAATTTGTAGAATACTTTTAGCAAAAATATGGGAAAAAACGTTAAAATGTTATTAGGGGATATATGTTTAATATTTTGTTTATAAAATCAAAAGTTGTGGACATATTTTAATCATTTAGAGCTTGTTTTGTTTGGAAATTAGCTTTCTATGCGCTTAAAAAAATTGACAGCGTAGCTGCATTTTCCGTTTTAAAAAACAAAAATTTCGAAATTTTGTTAAAAAATTCTTTTTTTTGCCAATTAAAAAAAGTTTCAGTCTTACTTAAAGGTAATTTTATAGCGGAATTTTTATACCATTTTAGAGTTACGCGAATATTTGTCGTGCAACCTCCTCCATTTTCGAAACAACGGAATATCTCAAAAACAACGCTTACCTAAAACGGTTAGCATTACTGGAATCAGCATACTCGAATTAGTTTAATCCGCCGGGTGCACCGCTTGACAGAAAAAAGTGTCAATTTCGAGCAAAGTGTTAATAAATCAATACCGTTTTCTGGTTAAAAACCGCAGTTATTTAAAATTACAATAGCAACTATATATACATAGGAAAATATTATTTATTTGGTGCCTAATAGGAATACATAGGAAAATATTATTTATTTGGTGCCTAATATTTGAAAAACTTTGTTCGGACTTATCTCTATATATATTTGTTCCCGATAGCATTTAAATGCATGAATCTTGCGAGGTGAAATTAACCATAAATAAAATATAAAATTAACCTAATAAAACATTAATCTGGTTAGGCCGATTTCATTATTTCATCAAAATCTGTCTAAAAATACAAAATATTTATCAACAATTTTAACAAATTGACAGTGTTAGAGAAATGTTAAATGTATTCTTATTTCGATAATACATATTTTCAGAACATATTTTTATTTGGGTCAGACGACTTAGTATATCTGATAATAATACTCTTGAGAATAATGTAGAAATATTCAACTTTTCTAACAAAGTATACTTAGTTTTCTAATTTTAAAAAATTCTTCAGTAGTTCAAAAGAATTAATTCTTAATTCAATTTTCAAAATAAAATTAAATATGTATCTCCTCTTCACAATTTCATTAAACCATTCAGCACGAATTAATTCATTGCCTTAAATTCTTAGTACTCCAAACGTATTGAATTCATTCCTTTACGAATTTATTCTTTATAGAATTAATTTCTTATTGAATCATTCAAGTTGCCTTTAATTCAAATTCAATTCAAATCTATTATAAAAAGGTTATGTAAAATTTTAACAAATCATTTTGTAAATTATTAAAAGCAAACGAAAAACAAAACTGAATGATGAAAAAGTATTTAAATTCAATTTGAATAAGGTTTGAATTGACAATAATTTAACAGAATTTTATTTTATTTTACAATCAATGAATTCTAAAAACTAAAAGCCTTTGAATGAAGCAAAATAATTTGTTTTGTTGATATTTTTTAATTCTGAATTAAGCTTATATTGAATTAATTAATTCAAAGCTCTGTGTGGTAGTCATTGAAAATGATTAATTTTTAATTATTAAAGTACAGTGTAGTTTTTCCCAAAGCCCATTTGACATTACGTTCAGATTTTTGTGGTATATGACTTCAGGTTTTACTCTCATAAATTACAATAAATACGATTCTTAATTTAAATTTAAACAACCTTTACATTTGACATTGAATTTACGTTAACATTAAAATAGTTACTACATCTTTATTTAATAATAAAAACATTTAATCAATATAATAATGACTAACAGCATAAATGGAACAAACACTCTAAAAATATATGTACGAGTATGTATTAACGGTCACGCAAGGCAAAATATTTAAAATCTTAACACACGCTCGCACACATGTACAGGTTCTAACACACAAACATATGTACCTATGTACAAATACGTAAAAAACATAATTATTTATTTATATATAAATAAGTACTACTATATTGTTGTTTAAATTATTATGTAAACATGCACTTACCACATTTATTTGTGAGATCACTTGGTGACAATTGATTTGGAAAATTACTGTGAACAGATGAAAGTATTGCATAAAAACGTTTTTGATTTCTTAAACATTTTGTTAACAAGGAACGTTGAACGTTTAAAGCTACCGTTGGATTTGATGACTTCAAGGTGGTGAGTAATTTAAGGGATGCCATTATATTAGACGTAATAAGTAATTCACCTTCGAAGCTGATGTAGTGTTATGCTTTTTTTTTGTAATTTCCGCTTTCACAATCAGCTGATTTCCTTTATGTTTATTTTCGTACACTTTCTTCGTCTGTCTATTTGCACAACAGTCATTCACTCATTCGCTCAATAGCTTGCAGACTATATATTATTTTTCGCACACTTGGTTTATTTTGTTGTTGTTAATATTTTGTTCTAATTTTAAGCGAACAAATAAATTTTATTTTAAGAACAATACACAATCGATTGTAAATTAAATAAATGCTGTGTTTTAAAAATTTAATTAAATTAACAAACAATCATTTGATACAAAAGAATACAAATTGGCAAGCTCTATTAAAGAATACGGAATTGATTGCAGCTGCACTTAACCGTAAGTTACACTGAATTAGCATCAATATATGTATGTATATAGCTTCGAAAGCTTGCGTAAGTTTTATTTTATATATTTTAAATTAATTTTAGAGTTATGACACGCTAGTGACCGAATGAACGAATGTGTGCTGTAATATTATAACTGTTAGTAAAATCAAAAAGAAATATTAAACTACTATACAAGTTGTCTCAAGCACTCCGCTCTGCTCCAAACGTTCTGCTGTGAACGCACCAACTAATTGAACTGCCTTGAACTGTTCAGTATCGTTTCTAGTCAGAAAACGCTGGCAGAGTCTTGGTACTACTCTATTCTAACAATTTAGACGAAAAATACAAACATTCCATGTGTAGTATAGTTTAGTGAAGTAACGTAATAACAACAAAAGTGAAATTCGCATATTTCCCTCATACATTTGAATGATGTTGATAATTTTTTGTTTTTGACCATTTTTGTTTGTTTATTTTTGTTTTTATATCGTTATCTCTCATTTCTTGTTGCTTCGGGACATGCGCTGTAGTTTGTTGTTAATTTTCAAATAGTGTTGTTAATTTTATGCCGGTACGAGTGACTACTTTAGTTATAAACTTTATGGTTAACAGGTAGAATTTGCAATTAGAAAGTATGATTTATGACCATTAGAAAAAATATAGCATTTAGTTTTTAAGGGTTTGTCTAATTATAGGTTTGTTTTTGTATAAAATAAAATGTAAACAATACAAAACAAAGAAAACTTTTAAATACATATATTTACCTACTTATATTTTCCTTCTTAAAGACATCTAAACAAAATAATGTGTACCTATCTTAACTAAGGTTAGTTTTAGAATATCATAATTTCTAAAAAATTCCCCGTACAGTTCTGCAAGGCAGTTACGAAACAAATTTTTTTTGCCGAACGTAGGGGTCCCCTTTTACATTATTCGTTATATCTTTGCCATTTACAGTCGGATCTTAAATGTTTGTCTCGGAAAGACCAATGTTTTGCTGTAAGGGCCACTGACATCAAGTATCCCGTTCTAGTATTTATACACCAGATCTTTGGTCCTACACCCCTAATGTCAGAAAATTTAAGCTCGCAAGAAATCATTAAACTTTTGCTAACGAAGTAACTCGATACATCAATACCTGCAGAACAGTCTGCATTTACCGTCGAATGTATACAATGATGTTACGAAATCGTATCGTTTTGTTGGCAGCATTTGGTACAAGCTTCTCTATTGTTCCAAGGACGAAGTCTTTTAAATTTGGTTAGAATCGGTCCATTATTTCTCCTAGCCCCCATATAATTGCCCTATCTGAAAACAGTTAAGCTCTCATAAATACTTATTTTAGTTTTATAGATATTCAATCCAAATTCAGCTCAAATAAGTTTTATATAAGCCGAACTCGCACCACCAAATTTTGTGACGATTGGTCCATAATTAGTCATAACTCCCACTTCCGAAATCACTTTAACTAGCAAAAATCTCTTAAAAATGTTGGTATTCCAATAATATTTAATACAAATAAGTTATATATATACAGAAGTCATTTCCCAAAATTGTATAACGATTGGTCCATAATTAAACATAGCTCCCATATGAGGCCCACTTCTGAAAATCATTTTAACGAGATTTATTAACAATATTGGTATTCAAATCCTGCTTCCAAATACATTTTAAGAGATAAGTGCATATAATCATCTTCTCGGTGTAGGGTCGGGTTTGACCGACTATACTTTTTTACATTTTGTTATTATTTTGGTATAATTAAAATTTAAAGTGCTGGAGTTATCGAATTACTTCGTTAGCAAAAGTTTAATGATTTCTTGCGAGCTTTAATTTTCTGACATTAGGGTGGTAAAAACACAGATCTGGTGAATAAATAGTAAAACGGGATACTTGAGGTCAATGGCTCTTACAGAAAAATATTGGACAAAAACATTGATATATCATACTTTATGATCCGACAGTAAATGGCAAAGATATAATGAATAATGTAAAAAGGCGACCCCTACGTTCGGCAAATAATAAAAAAATTGTGTTCGTAACTGCCTTGCATAAATTTATTATATTAGGGGGTGTAGGGCGTACTTTTTTTTTTTTGCTTGTAAGGTGGTACGCTCTAATGTACTTGTTCTATATATGTAATCGGTTAGAAGTTTATGTTTTACTTTTTAAAAGAACCATTTCTTTAAAATAACTGCAATGTACTTCTTATCATTGCTATATTGAATTAGATATGTTGTTTCTGTATGTGCGATTTCTTAAAATGCTAAATTATTAATATTTGTTAAATTTTTCATTAATTAAAATAAGTTTTTTAGATCCAGTTCTTATACTTATTTTACTGATTAGCCGTATATCGCCATTTTGGATTCCGAACCACTTTCTGATTCGGTTTAAAGATGTCCATATATATGTCTGTAAATATTGTAATCTAACTACAGGTTACAATTTTGTTGATAATTCCATAAATTTTGGAGTATGTTTTCTGGCCAAGAACGCTATCGTGACAAAATTTAGCACATGTTAGTTTTAAACACTCAACAATTGACAATAGTTTACTATTCGAGAAAATGTTTTATAGGGAAATTTCTTTATAAGTAATAAAACAAATTCCTTGTCATTTATTGCCAATCGATTGGATCGATTATATTTACAGATTTTTTCAATTCTTAGAACAAGATCACAGTTTTCATAGACAAAAACAGAATTTTTTTACTTGTTATTAAATCGACTTAACAAATTGAAATTTTAACTTCTAAACTGAATTTTTAAGGAGCTTAATATTAAAAGTTAGCGATTAAAAAAAAGGTTACTTGACAAATTGATAAAATACTATCGTATAAATAAGTCTGCTTTTACACACAGCAAGTTTACTTGAAGCAAGTCTCTTCGATTCTCTTCTAAACTTGCTCGTCTGTTTACACACAGCAATTCTGTGTTCAATTTTGTATGTCAAAATCTAATAGACGCCATAGTGAAAATGAAAGAAGAAAAGTGAATTGAAGATACTTGCCAGTACAATTTATATTATTTATTTATTGAAAAATTTGTCCTGTATAAAAGCAGACTAAGAAGTTTATTTTTTTAAAAAAGTCCGGAAAATTAGGAACCATAGATAAATACACATAAATCGGAAACTCTCCTGTCAAAAACCTAACTCAGTTGTCAAAAACCTAAGTGGTGAGAATGTATTTGTAAAAAAAACTATGTGAAAACAAAAACAACACTCGTATGTGTGATTATTTTGAGTAATTTTTTTGTTTGAGTTTTTTTTCTAGTTTCCGCTCTATGTTTCTCTATGTTAGGAACTATACAATTGACACTAGCACCAATACATGGCCTATACCGAAAATCACTTAAACAATTATAAATCTTGCAAATGTTAGTATCGAGATAAAATTTGACGCAATCAATTACAGATGCAAAATTATGCATAAGTATGTTTAATGAGATTCAAAATAATTATTCTTAATTTTGAATTAGTCGATAAAAGCCCCATATAAGGCATTCACTTCAATTACGCCCATAGCCAGTGTAGTATATCATATGGTCGGACATGACCGATTGTAATTTTTTTACTAGTTTATAGAATATACTTCTGCAATTACTTTTACAACATGTGTCTGTATCTACTTCTATGATGTTACAAAAAAAACTTCAGTGTCACTGAACTTTTTAATTTCACTGACCACACACAATTTGTTTTTGTTGTTTGCTTTTTAAATTTTTATTAAATGCTGAGTGCAGTATTCTATAATATGGAGCAATGTATAAATGGTATAGTATATACAGCAGAGATGGAAATTGTATATTTTAAAATGTTACTAAATGTGGTGTTAAGAATCAAAACAACGTTTGCCAGACATCATTCATAAAATTTAGACTAAATTTTTAAGAAAATATAATGCCATTAATTTCTTTAAAATCTATTTCTATTCCAGATCACAAACGCAACATGTCCTCATCGAACTATAAACTCACTGAGATCGAAGGTGATTTGTTTAGCGCTCCTAAAGAATATAGTTTAGCTCATTGTGTGGCTGCAGATCTTGGAATGGGAGCCGGTATTGCCGTAGTATTTAAAAAAGTTTATGGTCAATTAGATGTTTTACGCTCACAAGATGTACAAACTGGCGGTGTAGCGGTGCTTAAAGATAATGAACGCTTTATTTACTATTTAGTAACCAAGGATCAAAGTTGGGATAAGCCAACATATGACAGTTTGAGATCGTCTTTAAATGCCATGCGTGAGCATATGGTAACCTATTTCAATTTAAAATTTCTTCAATAATCTATATGTATTATTATTTTTTTCTATAAGCGCTCTAATAATGTACACAAATTGGCTATACCAAGGATTGGTTGTGGCATTGATGGCCTTGAATGGGACAAAGTTAGCAGCGAATTGAATGGTGTATTTTCCAAAGAAGATTTGGAAATTGTAGTTTATAATTTTGTACCCAAGTGAATAAAATAAAGCTTAAATTATATACATATCGCACTGGTTCAACAATACTGTATTAACTCAAAACCGTTTAAGTGTTAAGGAGAGACAAAAAACTGTTTTCTTAATGCTTAAGAAAGTTTTTATTAACGAAAATCCATCAGTTCTTGTATTCTGCTGCTTCATTGTCTGCAGATAGTGTTATGTATTGTTTTTTGCCAAAAAGATTTAAAAAAAATCGAGTTAATACAGTATTGTTGAACGAGTGTGATATGTATGAGCACAAATTTACTTTGTATTACATAGTTATTAGAATACATTTTTTCTTAAATAAAATGCCTATTCCTACTTTGTAAGTATAGGTATAAGGAGTAATAAAACAAAACCCAATACAAATTAACATTGTAATTTTAAAAGTACAATTTTCTTATTTGTAAACTTATCTATACCGATTTTGGAGGAACATAGTTGTAAACGACAATGGTTACTAAATCATTGTAAAAGATTTCTTCAATCAAATCTTTAACCTTGGGCCAAACTAGACCATCC
Organism: Calliphora vomitoria; assembly: GCA_942486065.2. NCBI lineage: Eukaryota > Metazoa > Arthropoda > Insecta > Diptera > Calliphoridae > Calliphora > Calliphora vomitoria. Next base: position 44,387,327 of record OW818030.2, on the reverse strand, counting down.
AAGCCACAGCCAATTCTAGGCATGGCTAATTTCGTAACGTTGTGTTTCAACTGCAACATACAAAATAACAAATACAGTATTTACCTTGTATTTTTCACAAAACTTTTCTTGACTTACCATATGCTCCCTCATAGCACTCAGAGAACTATGCAACGTCTGATAGGTAGGTTTGCCCCAACTGCTTTGCTTTGTTACCAAATTGTATACGAAACGTGATTTATCAGTCAATATAGCTACGCCTCCAGGTTTTGCGTTTTGTTGTTGAAGCACATTAACACGACCAAATTTGTTGCTAAATAGAAACTAATCAATTTAATTATCAAAGAAATCACGTTTATCCTTTTAGCCTACCGAAATTTGACGGCAATTCCTTTTCCCATTTTTAAATCTGCAGCCACACAGTGTGCCATAGAAAAACTTTCATCGGCAGTGAATAAATCTCCACTTATTTCTTTTATAGTACAATTCATTTTAAATTGAAAACAATTGAAGCTTTTTGCAAAATTTAAATTGCAATTATTTTTTCATTTGGTGCCAAAATAGCCGAAGGTTTACCAGACTGCATTAAAATTATTAGATTTGCATGTACAACTGACAATACGTAGGTAATCTTTATAAAAGTTATATTAAATATTTTTCAAAGTGTATTTAAAGAGGTGAAGTTATGAAGACAGCGGATTATTATTTGTTTATTAATGTTGTGGTATGTATGACCAAAATAAAATAATAATTTTTTGTTTTTTACATTTTTCACGTTCCAAAACATATTTTGACTTTAATATTTAAATGGCAAACTATTAAAGTTATATGCCAGGATATTCCACAGTTATCCTGTCTCGACTTAACCATCGTATAAGAAGCAGGTACTATGAAATTTTGATTTCGAATTTTTAAATAATGGTGGTACAGGTTATCCTTCACTAATGAGGTTTGTATGGTCCTCTACCAGATTCTCCATCAATAAAAAGTTGCATGTGGTTCTCCACCAGAGTTTCTTCAATTGAGTTTTAATGGGTCTCCTCCAATGACTTTTGAATGGTCCTCCACCAGGTTTCCCTTCAAAAAATACGTATATCAACTGTCTTCTCATAACCTCAAATCAAGGTTATAACAAAACGAACGCATGTGGATTAACATAAACGACTCAAAACTGTAAACACAGTTATGTGACGTATAAAATCAATACCAATGCGAGATGAGACGCAGAACTCTCAAAAACCAAACAACAAAATCGCTCGAGTTGCTCTTGAACTCATATCTCAGGTATGTGCAACTAATCAGGTGATATTTTTTTGCTCCATTATGTTTACATACTGTGCTTGTCAAAATTTTTGTTTATGTTGGCTGGAGCTGTGGTGTTTAAGTTTGTTGTGGTATTCGCAACAACAAACTTTAGTGGATTTGACAGCTTAAGCCTCTAAACAAGTGAAGACAAAAATTAAGCAGCTGTGCTATCGACACCACCTTATTTGGAATCGCCTTGATATGTAAGCTCATTATAGTTTTACACAAAAAATTGCCTGTTTTTATACCCTACACCACCATAGTGGGGGTATATTTGATTTGTACAGATGATTGTAACGCCCAAAAATATTAGTCTAACACCCAACTTAAAGTATACTGATCGATTCAGAATCACTTTCTGAGTCAATTAATTAATTTTAAAAATCCTGGGCTTCGGGATTTAAGGGATTCCCCGTTTGGCATTTCTAGTCTCATCTCTATGTGTAATTCTCATTTTTATCAGATATTGAAAATGAGCAAAGTAACGAACTATTTTTTATTTAAATGTCATCACTTTATTTAGCGTTGCCATTTTTAATACTATTTGTTACAACCCGGTATTCGTCAATCAACAACAGCTGACCAATGTTTTGATTCCGTCTAATTTGATCTAATTTTATTATTACGTGCATTTCGATAAAAAAAAATAAGTTTTCTATTAAATGTAATTGCAATTTTTATTTAAAAAGTTCTACAACTGTTTATGTATTTAGTTAAATGAGTTTTTTAATTAATTTAATAAGAGCTTTTATCGATAAAATGCTGGCATTATTATCGTTTAGTAGTAAAACAATTACAAACACATTGAGTATTTATGTTAAAACAAATACAGGACGTACATTGTCGGTGAATTTGGAGCCTCAATGGGATATAAAAAACGTCAAAGAGATCGTAGCACCTCAATTAGGTCTGCAGCCTGAAGAGGTCAAGATAATATTTGCTGGCAAAGAGCTAAGCGATGCGACCACAATTGAGGTTAGAATTATTTATAATAGAAAATAAGAAATATAAAACTTTGACCCGCTGTTTAACATAACAGGAATGTGATTTAGGACAACAAAGTATATTGCATGCCATACAGGCAAGACCCGTACAACAGAGGAAACGTTTATACTCAACTGTAGCTGAAGAGGAGCCAACGGAAGAGCAACCATCGAAGCCATTATGTGAAACATTGGTAGACTTGCAGTTGCAAAGTGAGGAAAGGTCGAATATACCAGAAGAAAGTAAGTATAAAATGTATACTATATAATTTATTCTTAATAATAGTGTGTGCCATTAGATCGAGAACGCTCCAAGGCTCACTTTTTTGTCCATTGTTCTCAGTGCAATAAATTGTGCAAGGGAAAGTTACGTGTTCGTTGTTCCCTGTGCAAGGGTGGTGCATTTACTGTACATCGCGATCCAGAATGTTGGGATGATGTTCTGAAGTCACGTCGCATACGAGGTCACTGTGAATCTTTGGAAATTGCCTGTGTAGATAACGATATTGGTGATCCTCCATTTGCTGAATTCTATTTTAAGTGTGGCGAACATATATCAGGCGGTGAAAAAGATTTTGCAGCTCCTTTAAATTTAATTAAAATCAATATGAAAGATATCCCCTGCCTGGCCTGTACTGATGTAAGGTAAAGTTTTCAATTCTCAAAATTTAAAATATTTATTAAATATTAATACGAGAATTTGTGTTTCTTCAATATTTAGTGATACAGTTTTAGTCTTCCCCTGTGAATCTAAACACGTAACCTGTGTTGAATGCTTTTTACACTATTGCCGCTCCCGTCTTATGGAACGTCAATTTATGCCTCATCCCGATATTGGTTACACGTTGGCTTGTCCTGCCGGCTGCGAAAATTCTTTTATTGAGGAAATCCATCACTTTAAGTTATTGACCCGTGAAGAGTACGATCGCTATCAACGATTTGCCACTGAGGAATATGTTTTACAAGCGGGTGGTGTTTTGTGCCCTCAGCCTGGCTGTGGCATGGGTTTATTAGTAGAACCTGATTGCAAAAAAGTCACATGTCAAAATGGTTGTGGAGTAAGTGGAAAAAGTTTATTAAAATCTTAAAAGTATTGTGTAAAATAATTCCTTTATACTTTTAGTATGTTTTTTGTCGTAATTGTCTGCAAGGTTATCATTTGGGTGATTGTTTGCCAGAGAATGGTACCGGCAATACAACGGGCAGCTGTGAATATGCAGTTGATCCAAATGTAAGTGTCAAATAAGAATTTGTACAAACGTAAGAATAATATACTTTATCTATAATTTTCTTTAGCGTGCTGCTGAAGCCCGTTGGGATGAAGCGAGTAATGTCACAATAAAAGTTTCTACAAAACCCTGCCCTAAATGTCGCACGCCCACTGAAAGAGATGGTGGATGTATGCATATGGTCTGTACACGTGCTGGCTGTGGCTTTGAATGGTGTTGGGTTTGTCAAACCGAATGGACAAGAGATTGTATGGGTGCTCATTGGTTCGGTTAACGTCATACGCTGTTGTTTTGTGTTAATTATTGTAAATAAATAATGTCTAGATTTTAGGGAAAAAATTGTAACTTCAAAATTTTGCTTTTAAATACATTTTAACAAAGTACTACTTTTTTATTGTTGGACATTTTTTATTTAAATTCAATATGAAACCAGCAAATTATGTGGACCGCAATATTAATATTTGGTGTTGATTCCCTTTGTATATAAATGGGTTAGAGTTTAAGCCAACTTCCATTCACGAAGTTTATAATTTCTCAGTTTTTTAAAAAAAATTATAAAGAATTTAGAGTTTTGAGGTTATAAAGAAATATAAAATAATTAGTGATTTAAATTTTTTTGTTAAAATAAAGCAGATAAAAAATCTAATATATGTAACGGTTATCTATACATTTGTTGGTGAGTTAAACGACATATGTTTTAAATTATTCGTATCATGAGATTCTGGTGGTAATCATGGCAACATTTTAAAGTTTCATATTTTTTTTAGTACAATCATATTTTTTTTTTGTACAATTCTCACTTTTAAAAGTGCATCTCCAATGGACAATAATGTACAAGGATTACATGACTTAATATATAATTTTGTCCGAGTTCTTTAACAATTTTATACAAAAAATTAGATTTTCCGCAAAAATCATTGACAGTTATAAATAAACATTCACATTATTGAAATATTTGACCAATATTTATGCTTTGAAGAAATATTTACTGTACACAGAAAATATTTCTTGAAATGTTACAATCATATCCTAATGGATTAAAAAGGGATTCAAGGTGTCTTATTTACTGAATTTACTACAAAATGGAAAATTCTATTTAATATTTGGAGGAACTCAATTTCCTGAAATGGATCTGCAGGTTTTTTGCACGGAAAGCTTTTTAAATCCATACCATGTATACTGCCATCTCTAATATTGTTAACCTCGTGGCACTGACCACATTCCATGGAATATTAAATTGTTTATTTGTCTGAACACTCTGGAGGAACTAAATTTTCTTAGGAATGGGACCACCAATTTCTTGCACGGTTAGCTTTTTTCAACCAATAGTTTGTATACTACCATCTCCCATATAGCTGTTCCCATGGCACTTCCCACTTCCCACGTTCCAAGGAATTTTAATTTTCGTATTTATACATTTCAATATAAACTATAAACAATAAATTTGCTGCAACAACGTCATAATTAAAAAAAAGTCGTTTCGAGAAAAACGGCTTTGAATGTTTTATGACATTTTACTATTTATTAAATAAATTTTCAACAAATCATGAGATTTCAGAAGTAAAACCTGATTTAATATCAGATAATATCAGATACAGATTATTTAACCCAAATTTTTTCTTGTCAAATATACGAAAAAACATGAATTTTGACAACAAAAACACACTCTCACGAAAAAATAATTGACTATAGAACAGCGCATATTTTGTATTACTGAGTTCAAGAAACACGGATTTTGAGTTATGACGTTGTTGCAGCAAATGAGCGTTTGCGTATCACAAACGATGGTATTTGTACCGTTCCTTATAATAACGATTTTCCAGGCAAACATGATACGGTTTTCGCTATAATCATTTCACATAAAAACGATAGTAAAATCGCCATGCTACAGATTTTATTCTGAATGCTGTATAATACTAAAAATTATATTTTTTATCACCATAAAATTGAAGAAAATGGTCGAGTGTTTATTGAATTTGCTAATTGATTAAATGTTTTTGTTTTGACATATAAGGGTACATAATTGAAAATTTATTAAAAACTAGCTTGACCCGGTGCGTTTCGCTACCCCTGTCGTAGTAAAAAAAATATGTAAGGATTAAAAAAATTCGGTTTTCCCCCAGTGTATCCCTTTCTAGTATTAAAAAAAGTTATAGCCTATTGACGCTTTCAAGTAAGAATCTATCTTCGTTCCAAATTTCAATAAAATCGGTTCAGCCGTTTAGGCGTGATGCTCAAACAAACAAACAAACTTACAAAGACATTTATATATTTACTAGCTTGACCCGGTGCGCTTCGCTACCCCTGTCGTAATCTATGTTGGAAATTTCAATAAAATCGTTTCGGCCGTTTAGTATTTATTTTTTAAGAACTAAAGGTACCAATTTTACCGGTTCCCTGTTTACCCCTTTCTGGTCCAAGTATAGAAAAAAGTTATAGCCTATTGACGCTTCCAAGTAAGGATCTATCTACGTTCCAAATTTCAATAAAATCGATTCAGCCGTTTAGGCGTGATGCTCAAACAAACAAACAAACAAACTTACAAAGACATTTATATATTTATATAGATATAGATTAACAAATTTACAATTGGGAAATGCAATATTTCAATTTGAATGGGCCGACAAAATCATGTTGATGATGTTCTCGGATTTTTTCAGACTATAGTATTTTCCTTTGTCCGTGAGAAGGGTATATATAAATTTGTCATTCCGTTTGTAATTTCCTCAATATAATTTTCCAACCCTATAAAGTATATATATTCTGAATCCTTATAGATAGCGGAATCGATTAAGCCATATCTGTCCGTCTGTCTGTCCGTGTGTCCTTCTGTTGAAATCAATTTTCTGAAGACCCCGGATATCTTCGGGATCCAAATCCTCAATAATTCTGTCAGACATGCTTTCGAAAAGTTTTCTATTTAAAATCAGCAAAATCCGTCCATAAAAAACGGAGATATTATGAACTTGTTCTTATTCTGAATGAAAAAAAGTCATGTTCGATTAATAATATTTATTAAAAAAAATCATTCCAATTATGAATTTGTTTTTTCTGTGTAGAAAATTAATTATAATAGGAATGAATTCTATCGAGAATTAATTATCAAATGAACGAATGCACTCCTTTAAAGTACTAAGGAATTATGCCTAGGAATTAATGAATTATCTAATGTAATGTTTAAGAAAAACTGAATTAAGAATTAAATCACAACATTAATTTAAAAAGGTTTAAATGTTTTCATATTTTTCTAATGATTTTCAAAACTCATAAACATTGTTTACCAAATTTAACTTACCTTTTTATATTTTATGTTGAAGATTAAAAAACTTTTTGCGGTAAATATTTTTTTAAAGAGTATATTTGGTTTTAGTTTGTATACAATGTCAATATTTTTCTTAATTATAAGTAAGTTATAATTAGTAATTTAATTGCAATTACGGAATATGATTAATACAATACAAAATAAATATTTCAAATACCTCGGATTATTTATAATTATTATTAATTAATAAATACATATTTATAAATGTTTTGTATTTATATAAATGTACGAATAAATGGTAATAAAAAAGAAACATCATAAAAATCTATGACCCTATACTGGCCATAAATCCTATGATGTTGTAGAACACACAAAATTTATAAATTTGAATAAATTAAATAAATAATTGATATACTTTTTTAAAATTAAAAAAGAAATAAACTATTTATATGCCTGTCTGTAGAAATGATCTTAAACTTAGTTGAATTAATATGTATGTGCATATTCGATTTCCAAATACATACAATTCGGATGTGTTATTGGAAATTTTGAATAGAAAAGTCGTTGTTGTTTTAGGACTTCACACAGAGATTACTGATGATTGTATGTGTGCTTTATTAAGCGTAATCGTGTGCTCCTTCCAATTTTCTCATCTGTATTTGAAGAAAGATGCATTTTTTTTAATAGACAAAAATCTATGATATCAAACATATAAAATAATTATTGAAATAAAGACGTTACAAAACAAAACATAAATAAAAATTATATATGAATATATAAATAAAATATAACTGTTATAATTCTCACTGCTAGAAAAATTCATAGGTTTTCGTTGTGTGTTTGGTTTTTGTGTGTGAGAGACGGACAAAACTACAAAAAGCGAGAGAGTTACAATGGGGTTTTGGATTGTATTCAGTTCTGAAAATGAGATTATGGAAAGTGTCATTGAGTTCAAAAATCTGCTAGTGTTAAAAATTTGTTTATAAATATGTTAACGTAGGTGTATACAAAGTGCAAAAAGTGTTGATTTAATATAAATGTATATGAAAGTGAGTGTGTGTATGAGTGCAAAGCTTAAACATTTAAAGCTGACATAAAAAAGTAAATTTTTAAATGAAATATAATGTAGCTAACGGTCTGTTGTAAAATAATAATCTTTGTGACAGTATCCCTGGTTTTACGAATAGTTGTAATTTATGTAGCATACTTTTAGGCTCCATGTTAAACGTTACAAAAAGGTATACAACACAGTGGGATCGAACGCCAAATTCATGGTAATAACAGTTTCTCTTAAAAATTAATTAAATAATGAACCACTTAAATCTGTAAGTATTTAACTGCTTATGACTTATATTATTATTCTCATATTTATTAGAATAATATCGAAAATTAAGGTTATTTAGTCAGAATTATTACGATATATAGAAAATATTAACTTCCTGATGTATTTTATAAAATAAATTTAATAATACAACATGTATGTTCTCGTTTAAATTTGGAAGCATTTTACTATTAATAACTTCTATTATTATTCCCATATTTATAAATTATGTGCGAAGATGATAGAAAATCAACATTTGTAAAATTTCTCGAAATACTGGAATAAAATATATTTTGTCTGTTTTGAAAATATTTAAAAAATTAATTTAATTACATATATATTTTTATGTGAGTCTTTATTTTGGCTACATAATTTCTTTAATACGTTTTAGGCTGAACACAATCAGATACTATTTTCTGTACTCTCTTATCTTATTCAATATTAAAATTATTATTGAGGCATAGAATATTTTGTGCAGTTCTAAACTTCATCATAATGGGTTTAGTCTTCGTATGAAGCCCATTACCCTGTTTTGTTAGAGACCAAAAACATCTACAAGACCCCTACCAAGACACTTTGCCCTGTACGGCAATAAACCATTATTATGGTACAAATAATGGCTAATATTGTTTCCGACAACATTAAAATTGCCTGCAATGGTAACACAGTTATAACCGCTTGACAGTTTCCATGTGAAATATTTTTGTAGGGCGGAGTTTTAAAGTGGGATATTTTTGAATCTAATTGAGATATTGACTTGAAATTTTTTTTGTAAGACCAAAAATTAACTTGTGTAAACAAAAAAAAAAATTAGTTCGGATTAAATGTGGATCAAATTGTTCCTAATATTTGCAATCCTATTAAAATTTTGATACAATTTTTAGTTTTAGAAGTATGTAATATGCAATAAAATCTTTATATATTGACAAAACTCAATGAAATTTTCCACGTTTTTTAAAATTGCCATTCTAAATAACAACGTGTAAAAAAACTTGTCAAAAGGTGAAAGTGCATCCCGCAATTCCTAAAAATTGGTATTTTTACAATTTTGCCCATAGGGTCCACATTTCCTTCCGGGCTGGGAAAATACTTTGGGAATAAATAGGGATCACATCAAAGTTTCTAAAGCTGCTTTCCGTTTTCTGATCCCAGCTTTGGGATTTTAGAACATGTGGCCCAAAGTTGAAATTTTGATAAAAAATAGGTCAAATTCCGAAGGGCGTAGGGCCGACATATTCGAAAACAAGACATGCCTTTTATACCAAAATGTTCTCCGTAAAGATACCACATAAAATTGTTATATGTTCTTAAATAACATTTTTTTTTAATAAAAAAAGAGTTATGTCACCTTTTCGTCCAAAAAACTACAAAAATTTACTATATTTTGAATTCTTAAATTAAAAATTGTTTATTTTTGGATCCATAATTGGTATTGCTCTGAAATCTTTTGTATGTTATTGATAATTTAGTTGTCTAACTAACAAAAGAAATTCAAGTCCATTCGGTTCAAAAGTAAGCCCTATATTTAAAAAAATGCGGACAAGGTATGGCAAAATTTTAAAAGTTCAATTTTGAAATGCCTGTAACTCTGAAATTATAAGAGATAAATAGCACATGCATGGTTTTTCAAGACCTAGCCAAACGCTTTCCAAAAATGTACAAGTCTTTGAAATCGGATGGGAAACAAAAAAATGGCACGTGTTTAAAAATTTTACATGTCGAAGGTACCCTAATTTGAGCCCCCATAGCGCCGCCTCTGGAGCATTTGTAGGGTCCATTTTAATAACTCGAATTCTCCTTGGCTATGCCCAAGTCAAATTTTATCCCGATCGGACCGGCAGTTTAGAAATGCCAGATTTATTTCCAAAAAATGTTGATTCTGCCCCACTGTGCAACCTTTCATTTTTATTTTAGATACAAATTTAAAGATTTTGTGAAGTTGCAACCTAATTCACCAATATATGTATTAGGGTATTCCATCGAATAACCGTTAATCGGTTAACCGATTAATTTTGATCGGTTAACTCTTAGAATAATTTAAAATTGCCGATTTTCAAATCTATATAAATATATAAATGTCTTTGTAAGTTTGTTTGTTTATTTGTTTGTTTGTTTGTTTGAGCATCACGCCTAAACGGCTGAATCGATTTTATTGAAATTTGGAACGTAGATAGATCCTTACTTGGAAGCGTCAATAGGCTATAAATTTTTTCAATACTTGGACCAGAAAGGGATAAAAAGGGGGGAAAACGGGTAAAATTGGTACCTTTAGTTTTTAAACAATAATTACTAAACGGCTGAACCGATTTTTACATCGACAGGGGTAGCGAAGCGCACCGGGTCAAGCTAGTAACAAATAAACCGATTAATTAGTGTCGATTATCCGATTAACCGAAATTTCTTTTTTTTGTACTTTATATAGAAATATGGTTTTAAACACAAAAATTTTATTTCTTAACTCATGAACATTCCCTGCTAGCAATAGTTTTTTGAAGTATAGCTCAAAAACTGAAACTAAGGAATTTGAAATTACCTCTTTTCTAGAATGTTCCATGATGAACTTTGTCCTAATGAGTCGGAGGAAGCCATGATAACTGACGAAACTGAGGACATTACGAGTCTTTTATTAGAACTTAAAAAAACTATTAAAAGTATTAAAAATCTAAAAATCCCAAAAGGACTCCAATGGTATAATGGAGGATTTTATATGATTAAAAAACTGAGAAATTGGATAGTCTTTCTCATGCCATACTTTCGATTTCTCCAACATCTACAATCAGTGAGAGAGTTTTTTCCAAGACAACTTTTAATAAAACTAAAGAAAAATCATTTAAAAGGAAGCATTTTAAATTGTATTCTTTGTATTCATTTTAAATTGTTTTCTTTTCAGAAAATCTCACAAATACCATATTTTTTTTGCAATTAATTATTTTTTTTCGTGAAATGCTTAAATAAGTACACAAAATTCTTGGTTTATTTTCAATTTAAAATTAAAATATAAATTATTTGGTTAATCGAATAATTTAAAATTAACCGATTATTAACCGATTAAATCTAATTATTTGCTCGATTAACTGCTTAAACCAGGAACCCGATTAATTGAATACCCTTTTATGTATATGTATCGGAAATTATGATCGCATTAAAGTTAGCATATTCCCGATATGGCCCACATTGGAGCCTTGTGACCTTTTCTCCGTATGTTTTATAAGATATAAATTCAAAATTTAAACATAATTGTTCTCTTCTATAGCCATGGAAACTTTTATTATACATTAAAAGCCGTATTAATAACCAAAATTTAGCATGGATTTAACATATGAGTTATTTAAAATGCATTTCTTATCCAATCGCTAAATGCATGTTAATGAACAATCAGAGACTGCTAAGTCTTTAAACAACAGCTGTTTTGTGTCAATTTTTCGATTTTTACTACGACAGGGGTAGCGAAGCGGACCGGGTTCAGCTAGTAAATATACATATAAATGTCTTTGTAAGTTTGTTTGTTTGAGCATCACGCCTAAACGGCTAAATCTATTTTATTGAAATTTGGAACGTATATAGATCCTTACTTGGAAGCGTCAATATGCTATAACTTTTTTCAATACTTTCTATATACTATCTATTAATTGTATTTATTTTTTTAATAAAATCCATAAATATTTTTTATGACTATGACAGGGGTAGCGAAGCGCACCGGGTCAAGCTAATATAAAAGTGTTGTATGGGAACAAAATAAAATTTATTTATTCCACATTTTGTTCTTCTTTTTATGATTGAGGGAAAAAACATAAATAGAAATGTCACAAATACATCAGAGTTGATTTTTTTAAGTAGTAGGTAATGCATCACGCTTTTCAGAGTTGATTTTATTGATAGACAAAAGTGCATTATAAATAAACTCATTGCTAACTCTGCTAAGCTTAATCGGTCTGCTAGTGCCATGTATACACAGTGGCTAATTTTTCATTACAGATACGGCCGTTAGAAATTAAAGATTTATTTATACTTTATTTCGAAATTTCATTACTGTAAACTACAGCGATGCAATATTGAATGGGGATAAAACATTTATAATTGTACTCATCGGCAAAAATTTTGTTCAGATCTAGGTATCCTGTGTATTTTGTAAATACGTTTAAATAGGAAAAGATAAATTTTGTTCAATATATTTTATTTACATATATTAGTTCTCTATACTTCGTATGAAGCCCATTACCCTGTTTTGTTAGAGACCAAAAACATCTACAAGACCCCTACCAAGACACTTTGCCCTGTACGGCAATAAACCATTATTATGGTACAAATAATGGATAATATTGTTTCCGACAACATTAAAATTGCCTGCAATGGTAACACAGTTATAACCGCTTGACAGTTTCCATGTGAAATATTTTGTAGGGCGGAGTTTTAAAGTGGGATATTTTTGAATCTAATTGAGATATTGACTTGAAATTTTTTTTGTAAGACCAAAAATTAACTTGTGTAAACAAAAAAAAAAAAATTAGTTCGGATTAAATGTGGATCAAATTGTTCCTAATATTTGCAATCCTATTAAAATTTTGATACAATTTTTAGTTTTAGAAGTATGTAATATGCAATAAAATCTTTATATATTGACAAAACTCAATGAAATTTTCCACGTTTTTTAAAATTGCCATTCTAAATAACAAAGTGTAAAAAAACTTGTCAAAAGGTGAAAGTGCATCCCGCAATTCCTAAAAATTGGTATTTTTACAATTTTGCCCATAGGGTCCACATTTCCTTCCGGGCTGGGAAAATACTTTGGGAATAAATAGGGATCACATCAAAGTTTCTAAAGCTGCTTTCCGTTTTCTGATCCCAGCTTTGGGATTTTAGAACATGTGGCCCAAAGTTGAAATTTTGATAAAAAATAGGTCAAATTCCGAAGGGCGTAGGGCCGACATATTCGAAAACAAGACATGCCTTTTATACCAAAATGTTCTCCGTAAAGATACCACATAAAATTGTTATATGTTCTTAAATAACATTTTTTTTTAATAAAAAAAGAGTTATGTCACCTTTTCGTCCAAAAAACTACAAAAATTTACTATATTTTGAATTCTTTGAAACAAAATAAAATTTATTTATTCCACATTTTGTTCTTTTTATGATTGAGGGAAAAAACATAAATAGAAATGTCACAAATACATCAGAGTTGATTTTTTTAAGTAGTAGGTAATGCATCACGCTTTTCAGAGTTGATTTTATTGATAGACAAAAGTGCATTATAAATAAACTCATTGCTAACTCTGCTAAGCTTAATCGGTCTGCTAGTGCCATGTATACACAGTGGCTAATTTTTCATTACAGATACGGCCGTTAGAAATTAAAGATTTATTTATACTTTATTTCGAAATTTCATTACTGTAAACTACAGCGATGCAATATTGAATGGGGATAAAACATTTATAATTGTACTCATCGGCAAAAATTTTGTTCAGATCTAGGTATCCTGTGTAGTTTGTAAATACGTTTAAATAGGAAAAGATAAATTTTGTTCAATATATTTTATTTACATATATTAGTTCTCTATACTAAAATTAAACTAATATTTAAATTTTGATTAATTTTTTTTAATTTCTATGTTAAACTTAAAATTGTTTTACTGTAGGCAGTAGGTTCATGGACAGAATGACGAAGTAAGAGACCAGGAATTGAAGTACAAAAGGTACTTTGGGAAGGACTTCAGATCAATAAACAAGTAAATGGTGATAATTTGTGATAGGAACCTTTAATGAAAAAAACCATTCTTACAATTTTCTTATTCCAACTATTTGTCAGTCATAATGCGAAATCTGTAGCTATTATTCATAAAATGCATGTAATATGTACTTATTATAATTCAGTAAATAAATTTCAATATTTAAACAACAAAAAGATTAACACAAAATGCAATTTGTTAATTATCATGAATATAAAACCCTCACCTCACGTTCATCGGCATGTGTCCTGTATTTATCCGATACTTCACTAACCTTAGCTGCAGCTGGTTTCTCCAAAATTTGTGTGTAAATCAAAGCGGCTGTAATGCCACCCAAAATTGGACCAGCCCAGTATACCCAATGGGCTTCCCAGTTGTTAGTGGCAAAAGCAGTGCCTACAGTACGTGCTGGATTCATGCTGGCGCCAGTGTAATGTATGGTACCCAAATGGCCCAATGTAACAGCCATACCAATGGCCAAAGGAGCAGTATAACGGGAATCTACAATACATTATCGTAAAGAAAATATAACAATTCTAATTATGTAAATGTTTCTAATGTTATGTTTACTCTATCTGAGTTCAGAAAAGCTTATCTGAAGTCGCCAGATATAAATTCAGATATTGTAAAGTTAGCTTAACACTTACCAGGTTTATTAGCATCACAGGCCCCAAACACAGTCAATACCAAAACCAAACCTAAGAAGAACTCAATACCAAGACCTTGTAGTTCAGTTATATTGGCAGCCAAATTGGTGTGACCCAAACCATTATAGTAGGCCTCGTCCAGTAAAGTCTAGTAAAACATTAGGTAAATTATAAAATAACTTACTTTCTATTAACAGTTTATTTTTTTGTCTGACACTTACTCTGACTGCCGCCGTGCCAGCAATTGCTCCTAAACATTGAAATATTATATAGAGTACCGCACGTATGACACTGACGCGACCAGCAACTAACATACCCAGTGTTACGGCAGGATTTACGTGACCACCACTTAGATGTCCAACAATCTGAAAATAATTGCAATCATATTTAGAGTACCATATTTACATTTACCACATCTGCTTGAAATATTTAATATGTTATTAACTAAAGAAATAATTATGTATGTACTATTTACTCCCACTACTTTAAAGAAATTGTTGTATTACAATTTATTTAAAATTTAAACACATAATACAAATATTTAACATATTTCCACGTAAATGCAATTATATAGTTGTAATAATATATTCACCTGATTTATTACGTTTATTGTTAAACGTATTTGTTACTTAAATAATGTGGATTTTATATTGTACTTATATTGTTTTTTAAACAAATGCATTGCCTTTTTAAATTTGTCATATTAAATATCTATAGATCCAATATAATCTGTTGTCAACAAATCTTGCTCTTAAAAATGCATTCAGTCTAAATATTTAGTACAAAAACTTTTTTTTTTTAAACGGCGGTTATTTAATTGGGATCTTTTGAAAACGAATGGGCTCTTACTAGCTTTTATCCATTCAAAGATGTTGGTGTTGGTGATCGGCCGAAGATTTCGGAACCCTACGTTTCAATTAATCGGTAAAAATTTATAAACTTTTATTAAACGATTTAAAAGAGAGAATGTATTAACTCATTAAGCCCTGAATTTTGACCAAGTTTCGAAACAACTCAAAACATCCTCGAACTCAAACCATATAAATTGATCAGGTATTTTTTATTCGAATTGATTACACAAATCACCATACATATGTATATCTAACTACGATTCATTTTTTTGTGCAGGCAATCTTGATTTACTAATCTTATTCTTGATGATGACAAGATATCCCCAATTTTTAATCTGATACCATTCAACTTCGGGGGTTAATATTATCTAAATTATATGAACTTGTGAAAGGTACCAGCGCCGCCTGAGTTCTCACGAAATTGTAGTAAACAGATATCCTGCTACAAATCAGAGGCAAGCAAGAAACAATGAGATCATGAGCAGACTTTAGTGAAATGAGTACTAGAATCAACAATCTTGGTAATAGCGTTAAGTCCAAGCAAGTTGGAAGAGGCACACCTCAGGGCGGGGTAATCTCTCCACTACTATGGCTTATCGTTATTAACTCGATTCTCATTGATCTAGACAGATACAGTGATACTCGTATCTGGACTGTTTCCGGACGTGATCAGTGATATGATGTCCACTGCTTTAGGGTTGCTCGACAACTGGGTCACGGTAAGTGGTCTTGGGGTGAATCCAAGCTTCAAACTTCCACGGTTGAAAAACTGCGAAATCCCTCTTTCAAATAATGCAAAATATCTAGGTAGAATACTGGACTCTAAATTGTCATGGAAACTGAATACTCAAAACAGGCTGAAGAAGGCAACGGTGGCCTACTATACCTGTCATAAGATGTTTGGTAAAAAATGGGAACTTAGTCCCAGCATAGTTAAATGTATACGGCTATAGTACGTCCAATTCTTACTTATGGATCTATTGTATGGTGGACTGCAACTAGAAGGAAGTATGTCGTAGACCAACTATACAAAGTCCAGAGATCAGCCTGCATTGCTATAACCGGCGCACTAAGAACTAGTCCTTCAGAGGCACTGAACACTATACTGCACCTTGTGCCAATAGACCTTCACATAATGGCCACCTCTGCCTGCAGCCCAGCGAGGCTTCATGCATCTGGTTGTTGGAGATCGAGGACATATGGTCATGCGGGGATTCTGAGCTTATTACCTACCTCCAGGCGTAGTGTACGAATGCGACACTAGGATATATACAGACGGTTCTAAAATGAGCTGTGGTGTTGGTTCTGGCGTTTTCTGTGACGAACTTGGGGTAGGTATCTCATATCGTCTTCCGAATGAGTGTAGTGTTTCCAGGCGGAAATTTATGCAATCATGGTAGCTTGCAATACACTTCAGGATCATCATACTCGTGGCAAAATAGGTATCTTTGTCGACAGTGAGGCGTCATTTCTCTCACTGAAGGCCTACACAACTTCATCTTCATTAGTCAGGCAATGTAAGAATTCTCTGTCAAGGCTAGGTCGTCTATCTGACATTACTTTGGTTTGGGTCCCTGCGCACAGAGACCACCACGGTAATGAACAGGCAGACGAACTAGCCAGAATGGGATCTGCCTTAGACACCTCCAATGCGGTCTCAGTAGCAATTTCACAGGGGACTATCAAAGGCATTATCCTCAGACACTTTTTTACAAAGGCTGAGAATAGATAGCGTAATTTAGACACATGTAGGGTAGCCAAGTTGATGTGGCCATCATTTAACGAAAAACGTCCTATATAACTGATAACCCGGAATAGAAGGGATACATCAAGGTTGCTGGTAGTATTAACGGGACACTGGACGTTAGTCAAGCATGTAAATCGCCTGGGACTCCCTTTTAACGACCATTGTCGCAGTTGTAAGGATAGGGAAAAAGAGGAAACGATTTTCTACTTTCTCTGCGAATGCCCAGCCCTGAGTGTCATGAGACATAAATTCATACTGACTAACGTTGGTGAGGTAGCCGGGTCTAAACTCAATGACCTACTGAGATATCTCTCAGCTACAGGTTGGGTCTAGTAAACTCGACTTTTTTTTTTTGCATACATTTTATATACATTACGATGTAAACGACATTACATCTAACGAGTGGTGTGGTTTTGTCAAAACGGGATCCCTTCGACTCTACTTGATTGTTCGCACGCAGCGCCACGTAAACCAACTAGAATCAACATGTCGTAATCAGGTATCCAACAAGATCCACAGTCTAGTTCTTGATACCAAAATTTGGTCGTTCAGCATATTCATTTGTTAAGACAAATTAACAAAATAAGAGCTGGATATTAAAATGTTCACCGTAATAGTTAACTATTAAGAATAAAAGGTCAAAAGACAATTCATATGATATTTCTGTAGTAATTGAATTTCGATTATTTTTTTAGATAATCGACGAAAATATAAAATAATGTTCACATATTTTCCATATTTAATTTAAAATAAATTTCTAAACAAATAGTGTTCGTAAATGTTCTTTTGAACAAAACTATGTGCATTTTGTGAAATGTCCAGCAGTTAAAATAGAAGATTTGTGTAATGCAAGTGGTTTAAATCTAAAGAAACAATCTAATATTTTGTTGACAACTCTCACTAATAATTCCACCGGGTTGATTATGCCACCCTCGAAGCTATTAGATTAAGTTTATTATCCAATGACCAATATGATTATATCACATTTATACATTACAAAACAAATAAAAATGTTTGCTGGACATGCACAATGTTCACATTTACAGCCAAGGCGAATTTATACAAGGTGGAGTCAGTCAATCAGCTGATAACTATTTTTTTCGCTTTTTGATTCTAACAGTTGTCAAAGCTTTTGTTTATATTTAAATATCTACATATTTTAAGCTTATTAACAAAATATTTATTTTTTACATAAATAAGTAAAGCCCTCACTATTCAATTATCTACACTATATTAAGTTTTAATACATATTTGTTTAATTTTTGTTTTTTTGACATTTGTTAAGACCAATTGTTGTTTTTGTAGAACTGCCACCACCTTGTATGAATTCGCTTTGTTTACAGCCATAGAGAAATATACATAGAGCGGAAATTAGAAAAAAATTACTCAAAATAATCGCACATACGTGTGTTGTTTTTGTTTTCACATAGTTTGTTTTACTAATACACACTTAGGTTTTTGACAACTGCGTTAGGTCTTTGACAGGACCCAGCAGTTCTAGGAGACTGTCCCAAACTAGTGATTTTACCTACCGTTTAGGTTGACAACTAGTTACCAAACTAGCTACGTGACTAGTTATTTTAACACGTGTATGTTCTAAGTAGGGGTCCCTTTTGGATTACTGTTTGGTCCAAAGTAGTCAACGTATTGGATTCACATACCGGTTACATAGAGTCAGTAACCTTGCTAGCTACCTAACTAGTTACTTGATAACCAATTGCTTGTAAAAAAACCTTCCTCCGACAACTCTCCAATAGATTACTTCTGGTGAGTAAAATAACTGCTTTCTAAAGTGCAGTACAGAATAAACGTTTAAAGTGACTACATTCTAGGTTACTTAGAGACACTAAAGAGCCAATTGAGTTCACGTTAGGTTACATTGGATGTATACAGTAAACAATTGACCCTCTATGCCCACAAAGAGCACATACGTGTAAAATAACCCAACATATATAAAATTGATCAGACATTAGTGATATTTATAAATTGACTACTTGCTTAACTGCTGGGAAGAGTTTCCGATCTATGTGTATTTGTCTATGTTTACAGAGATCTAACAAATTATAGTCAAGTGTCAAACATAAAATTGTGTCAATCGTTTTTAAATTGATTACATTTTCATGTCAAATGACTATTTAAGGAGAAACAACCAACCAGCCAGCAAATAACAAATAAAAGCAATGTAACATTTTTTTTATTTACAAATTTGGCAAAACGATTTTTCATAGACATCTTTTCGTTTGTTTTGGATACGGTTTAAATTTACAAAATGGAAAATGATTGACATATGAACATTTTTTAAAAATTATGTTTCTACTTACAGTGATGGCCATAAAAACACCCAGACCAAAAGCTAACGCCTTAAAAGTACCATCTTCGGGTTGTGTACAAGCACCACATGCGAAAAAGTTCAATATTAAATTTCCTAAAATAATAAAAAAGAAAATTAATATGGCAAAGACATTTAATACAATAAGATTTGCAAAAAAAAAAAAAAGAAAAAATTAAAATACTTACCAAGAAATTCACCAATAAGTGATTGCCATAAACGAAATTCCTTCGATTTTAGTTCATTGACGCCCAATGTGTATTCAAATTTTCCAGCCATTGTGTCTGCTGCTCTATTTGAAAGCGAACGAAATTCGTGACTATTTGAAAGAAAAGCAAAATAAAATTTTTAATTTAATATTAAGTATGTATTCGAACACATGTCCATAATTTCAGAAAATTTACTGTTTTAAAGGAAATATTGTTTTTTCATATTTATAAATACAAAATTATTTTTTGTTTACAAAATTTTGCGCTTAAGTTGAAATCTATTAAACCGTTTCGTTAAATATTTATGATTTTTTTTTTCAGTAAATAAAATTATTACTTTGTAAATTTATTAACACAAGTTTTTATTTCCATAAAAATTTACGAGCTCAGTATTTGTTTAGTGTCTATAATTTTTTGGTTTTTGTATTAATTGTCTATGACTAACTTTGGCAAATTTAAAACATAAAATTTTAGTATAAAATTTTCAATATATTTTTTATGGTGAATTAAAAAAAATATTGTTTGTTTTGTTACTGTTGCATGTTTATACAAGTTTCCCTGTCAAAAGTGACAAATCAATTGTATTATTTTGGTTTGGTTTTTTTTTAAAACAATTGCTTTAAATTGAAATGTGTCTACAAATTTCTAAAAATATTCAATCAAGATTCAAAATGTCTAAATATTGAGTTTCATTTGTCAATTATATTGGATAGTTGTTTTGTAGATGAAATATTTGACCAACTATATATAATTTAAGAATCTACTACTAGAGATTTTTTTTGTTATTTTTCATAATTAGACCATGGACTATTTTTCAATTCAATGTGTGACTTTCTAAACGCATTGGAATTTATGCATATTATTTTAGTATTTTAGTATGTTAATTAAATTTTCCCTTCTCTTATAATTTATTTTGTATAAAAAGGTCGTCCGTCATAATGCAAATTATATGGCTGATAATATAAACGTTTTTATTTCTAATAACTTGTTAATTAGTAATTAACTATTTTCCATTAATTTGAAATTGTTATTGAAAACCTTTGGTTTTGTTACTTATCTAATTCTGTCATTTTGTTAATGATGCAAAAAAAAAAAGGTGCAAATAAGAAAAAAAAAAGATCTCAATGCAATAACGAATTGATTAATTACTACTTGCTCGCTATGAGTATTACTTTTTTGTATGTCTGGTGATCAAAACAAATACAAGTGTATTATTGTACAACATTCTAACATTATAGTAAGAAAATAGTGGATTTTTCTCAATGAAAATAAAAAAAAAAACATGAAGCAAAGAAGTTTCCTAATGATAGTAGCTGAATAAATATGTAATAATAATAATATTTTAATGGCTTAATTTATAATGGTAGTTATAGAGGGTTGTCATAATTAAAATTAAGTTTTCGCACATTTTGCAAAAACACTTCGCTTATCTTGCAATGCAGCGCGGAATTTTCACATTATAGAGCATACGTTTTTTATGGTCGTTCAAATCGCCCCCGAAAAAATAGTCCAACTGCGCTAGATCACAAGAACGATGCGACCAATTGACGTGTGACGCACAGTGCACAGTGGGGCAGAATCAAAATTTTTTGGAAATAAATCTGGTATTTCTAAACGAGAAAAAACTTGACAAGGGCGTAGCCAAGGAGTATTCGAGTTTAAGTTATTAAAATTCGAGTTTTAGTTATTAAAATGCTCCAGGGGCGGCTCTTTGGGGTCTCAAATTAGGGTACCTTCGACATGTAAAATTTTTAAAAACGTGTCAATTTTATGTTTCTCATCCGATTTCAAAGATTTGTATATTTTTGAATAGCGCTCAGTTCGGAATAAATGTGGATCAAATTGTTCCTAATATTTGCAATATTATTAAAATAATAAATGTGGATCAAATTGTTCCTAATATTTGCAATCCTATTAAAATTTTGATACAATTTTTAGTTTTAGATTCTCAGTAAATATGTAATATGCAATAAAATCTTTATTTATTAACAAAACTCAATGAAATATTCAACGTTTTTTAAATTTGTCATTCTAAATAACAAAGTATAAAAAAACTTATCAAAAGGGAAAGGATATCCCTCAATTCCTAAAAATTGGAGTGAAAATCCCAAAAATGGTAATTTTTACAATTTTACCTATAGGGTCTACATTTCCTATGGGTCTGGAAAAATACTTTAAGGATAAATAGGGAACACATCAAGGTTTCCAAAGTTGCTTTTCGTTTTCTGATCTCAGCTTTGGGATTTTAGAACATGTGGCCCAAACTTGAAATTTTGATAAAAAATAGGTCAAATTCCGATGTTCGTTTGAAAAAACAAGACATGTCTTTTATACCAAAATGTTTTCAGTAAAGATACCTTACAGAAACATATAAAACAGTTATATGTTCTTAAATAAAGTTTTTTTTAATAAAACAAGAGTTAACTCACCTTTTTGTCAAAAAAACTGCAAAAATTTACTATTTTTGGAATTCTTAAATTGAAAATTGTTTATTTTTGGATCCATAATTGATATTGCCCTGAAATCTTTTGTATGTAATTGGTAATTTAGTCTTTTTTGTCTAACTAATAAAAGAAATTCTAGTCCATTCGGTCCAAAAGTAAGCCCTATATTTTTAAAAAAGCGGGCCAATGCATGGAAAAATTTTAAAAGTTAAATTTTGAAATGCCTATAGCTCGGAAATTATAAGAGATAAATAACATACGCAAGCATGTTTTCAAGACCTAGCTGAGCCCTTTCCAAAAATATACAAATCTTTGAAAAAAATGGCACGTGTGTACAAATTTTACATGTCGAAGGTACCCTAATATGAGCCATTTTAATAACTTAAACTCGAATACCCTTGGCTACGCCCATGTCAAGTTTTATCTCGATCGGGCAAGCCGTTTAAAAATGCCAGATTTATTTCCAAAAAATGTTGATTCTGCCCCACTGTGCAGTGGTGGGATTAAAAAGAAGTGGAAATAAATTTGTAAATTCTAAACGGATTGAGCCTCCTCTATAGCCACGGGAAATTTTATTAAAATTAAAAAAAACAAAAGATGACTGCTCAATTCTTAACATTTCATCATTTGACAGCCATTTTACGTTCTAACTAGAGTTTCCAATTCGGTTTTACCCGAAACCGAAACCGCGGTTTTTCAAGGCCTAAAACCGAAACCGACAATTATTCTTCGGTTTTCACTTTTAATCTATTTTCACTTGAAAAATTCAAAATTTAGAAATGAGAAACAAACTTTTTCATCCAATATCTCTCAACACAGATGGGTAAAAATATTTAAAGATTTGTTTAAATTTTTTACATTATATTACAATAATTGCTTCAGATGATGTAGAAGGCTACCTTCGGCAGGCTAAATAATGCCACCTCAATTGGAATAAAGAAATAGTACTATTAAGTCTCCCTTTGTAAATTAATACTAATTCAGGAAAACATGTCTCTAGTTTCATGTTTATTGATTCATTGTAATGTGGATTGTAGCTCATTCTAGACGTATTATTAGAATAAAAACAGTACCATAAAGACCTACATTTTGTATTCCTACTCAGAATCATGAATGTTTAATTTCATATTTCTGTGTTCATTCAAAATCATTTGTGCCTAATTTTAAGGTTTATTATTACAAAATATTCAAAAAGTACCTTTACAATAAATAAATAGTAACATTAATTATCCATTTTGAATTCGCGTTTCTAGGTCCATCGTTATAAAATATTCAAAAAGTACTACTAGTTCCAAAAAGTACCTGCTATTCCCTTTTTTATATTCTAACTCAGTCAGGATCATGTGTGTTTAATATCCTGCTTATAGGTTCATTACTATGGAAATTTCAATAATAGTTTCTGTTACCTCAATATCATTATGCCCTCTATCCTTGATTCATCAGCAGTTCCTATATTATCAACTGATTTAATAGTTAAAAAATTATCACAAAACCGAACCGAAATCGATCGGTTTTCAATTTTTTAAAACCGAAACCGCGGTTTTGAAATTCTTCGGTTTTTTGGAAACTCTAGTTCTAACCTCAAATTTTAGCACCCTATAGTAATTTCTGTAGAATTTCTAATGAAAATACAGATATACCTAAATGTTTCTATAGAAAATACTGTTAGGCATTCTATAAAAAATACAGATATAATAAAGAATATCTATAGAAAATAATTTTCTATAAAAAATACAGATATACTGAAGTTGTTCTATAGAAAATACTGTTATACTGAAGATTTTTTTTATAAAAAATACATTTATACTGAATATTTTGTGTGAAAAATACTGTTATGTGATACAGAAGGCTTTCTATATAAAATATTGTTATACAGAAGATTTTGTTTATAGAAAATACTGTTATATAGAAGATTTTCTAAACCAAATACTGTTATACAGAATGTTTTTTATATAAATACAGTTATACAAAAGATTTTATATAAAAAATACTGTTATACAGTAGATTTTCTATAGAAAATACAGTTTGTGTGAAAAATACTGTCAATGATAATTCTGTTATGTGATACGAAGGATTTCTGTATAAAATACTGTTATACAGAAGATTTTTTATGGAAAATACTGTTATACAGAATATTTGATATAAAAAATACTGTTATACAAAAGATTTTCTATAAAAAATACAGTTATACAGTAGATTTTCTATAGAAAATACAGTTTGTGTGAAAAATACTGTCAAAGACAACTCTGTTATGTGATACAGAAGGATTTCTGTATAAAATACTGTTATACAGAAGATTTTTTTATAGAAAATGCTGTTATAAAGAAGATTTTCTAAAGAAAATACTGTTATACAGAATATTTAATATGAAAAATTGTGTTATACGGAATATTTTCTATAAAAAATACTGTTATACATAAGATTTTCTATGAAGATACTGTTATATAGGAATGTGTAAATTTGTATTTTTACATAAAATACTGAAAATTGTTTGGAAGTATGAAGTCTGATGTACAATTCTGAAGAAATTCTTCGGCTTCAAAATTTTGAAATTCAAGCTGATTTAACAAACATTATTTTGAATGCTGAAAATATTTTAGATAGTCTCGATATAAATGAAAAATTTTCAAATAGCAATGATAATTTTAAAGAAATTATTGAAGGGAATTTAAGGAATCTAAAAACCTTAGATCCTACACAAACATTCCATTCCCAATTACCATAATATTATCTGATATTATTTATTGCTGCTCTTAAAGGCATTTAGGAAAGTACTAAGTACATAACTGATAGTGCACAATTAAGTAAAAGTTCTAAAATCGTTTTTAATTAATATATATCCATTTATTTATTATATAAAATACTCCATGTATTTCCTTAAGCATATTTCCCTTTTTTATAATTTAATAACTTAAAAAAACTCATAAATATATGAAGTGTTATGTGTGAAAATTGAATTCGTAGCTAAATACCTCAATTAGTAATGAAAATTATTACTTTATAAAATGAAATAATACTTTACAAATAGCACATAATAAATATGAATTGTGTTTAATAATAAATGATTTAATTTTTTATTAAGTAGGAGTTAACTAATCATGAGTTTGTTTTGCAAAATGTTCAATAGCAATTTTATTCGTGACAATGTTTAAATGGAGTTAAACTTGAAATGACAACTGTCTGCAATAGAGTTTAAGGTTTTTAAAGTTGTTAACATAATTACAATACAAGGAAACTTTTGTGTCTGGTAGACAAATTTTAATAATTGTACTAAATGAGTTATTGGAATACTACTAAACGTTTGCAATTGTGCTAAGGCAGTACAATTGTACAAAATTTATCATCCCTGCTGGGAGACACCAACAAAATTTTGTGGAAAGGTTTTGAGACATTTAAGAAACTGATTTTATTACTTTATACATTGTTTAATAAATACACAATTTGACGTTAAATAAAACTAAAACCACAAAAGGTTAGTTTAATTTAAAAGTTTATTTAACTCCTAAGACAGTTAAGCGTTAAAGATATAATGCCATTAAAGAAAAGTTTCCATTTTAACATTTCAAAAAGAATTTTAATTGTTTTAAATTCAAGTAATTAATGATACATTTATATTTTTAATTTATGACTAATACAAGTCATTAAAAAGAGATTGACATCGCATGTAGACACCCTATCAACATGATCTGCATTAAAGTCTGACTTAATCAACTGTCATTTCCGAAAATGCTACACTTCACATGAAATAAATGTACATACAATGTAGGTATAGAATTATAAATATTATTTCAAGATTTTTTTTTTAACTTATGACTAAAATACACTGCAATTATAAATAATTCTTAATAACAATGATTTTAGCAAAAATATTTAATTGCACGGAATATTTTAGTCAAATTTTATAATAATTATAAGGTTAATTTAAAAATTTCCGTTTTTATGCACTTGAAAAAATAAAGTTCTTGAAATTTATTGTATATATCTACATAATGTTTAAAACTTGATACCACAATGCTGGGAAAAATGTTGACGAAGGTAATAAGGGCTCTGAAAATAATATTTATTCTGTTACATTTTTAATTATTCTTTAAAATTATTATACTATGAATTGCTTGCTTTTATTTAAATGTTAAACGGCTTTAAAAACATTTCCATTTAATCACCACTTTTCTCTAAGTATATGACCAAACTGAAACTAATAAATTATTAATTACAATAGCAAATAATCTACGTGAGATTGAAATCTAAGCAAATGTAGTAAGTAGCTAACTGTATTCTATGACTCGCTAATAAAAAAGTAATTATATTTTAATATGCAGGTATTTCTAATGGGATTTTCTGAAACATAAACATGTTATCGCAATTTTTTATAACTATGGGATATTAATTACAATCTAGTTTTAAATTTTTATAAGTTAATCATAAGATTTTCTCAAGAATTAAACCACAAATTGATTAGTTGCAAATGTTTTTTTTTTTTTTAAGTGAACAAAATAATAATACGAGTAATTGTAAATAAACTGACAATTATAAATTATTTATCGTATTTGATAATGAAAATGTGATCTAAGCTTTTAAGATATATTGAAAACTACTATTGTATGAACAATAAGTGTTACGAGTGCATCATACCATTTATAGAATTGGGTCAATAAATTAAACCGGTCGATGATGTGTTATTACTACATGCACGAATATTAACTAACTTACTAACTCAGATTTAATGATTCATTTTAACAGCGATTCTTAAACGCATTATAATTGTAATCTCTAATCTTAGCACAAGTAATTAGATTCGTAAACGATTTATATTGAAGAGGTAGAATGTAACACATATTGTTACGAATAGCGATTTGAATTTAACGCACTGTAACGACTGCCTGCAGCATTCACTATGTTTATAAACACGTCCATCCGTAGAAGCTTCTACTTATCAACAATGTTGATAGCATGCGGTTATTAGCATTATTTATAAGTATGGCAACACTAATTGTTACGTTTTTAACCTTTAAAAACGTGGTTTATTTCCTTTAAATAAACCGGATATTTTTGATTGCAAATAAAAGTAATTTTACTAGTTTAAAATTGCAACAATAACAACAGTCTAAATAGTCACTCAGTGTCTATTTCGCAGAAATGCACACACACTTTATAATGTACAAACTTAAATGAACAAGACAGTTCATGTTAAATGATAAACTCAACTCACGACTGCCTGCCACCTCTTATACTATTTATATACACGCCACATATCGTGAATTTTCTATAATGATCTCAACGGACAAACTAGTACATTCGAATTCTAGAGCATTCGATGTTAATGTTAGCAGCTTAAACATTTAGTGTTGCCATACTTACAAACAATGCTAATAACCGCATGCTACTGATGGACGTGTTTATAAACATGATGAATGTTGCAGGCAGCCGTTACAGACCGTTAAATTCAAATCGCTATTGCACATTCGAAACAATATTTTACATACAACGTAAATGTAAGGAGAAAGTATCCGTGACAATTTAACGTTTGTAGAAAGGAATTTCTTCCTTATATGAAATTAACCCCCATTCTGTAAATCTCTGGTTATCGTTTTTCGTAGCGATATACATACTTCCAATTAAGATAATTTGTGTACTGTCACGATAAAAAATAACCAGAGTTTGAGAAAATGGGGGTAAGAGTATTTAAAAATGTATTTTATTTTGCTCTATTTATACTAACAGTGTAACCCAGAAAGATCACACAAATTGTGAATTTATTTTTCATTTCAATTGCTCTTCTACTTTGTCTACATTCACCCTTATCGTGGTTGGCGTAAACGTCATACGCCTACGACAGTTTCGTACTAGATTAAAGAAACAGTTTGCATTTTATCTTTAATCTAGTACGAAACAGTCGTAGGCTTAAGACGTTTACGCCAACCAAGATAAGGGTGATTATCTAACAAGTAATGCGATGGAAAACCACGTTGGAAACTACACTTATGTTCTCGATGTTGACACAGAGATGGTAAAAAGTTAATGTTAACGCTAATTTGAATTAGTTCAGTAACTGTATTTTGTCTTATACCAGTAATGGTATTTTAATGATAACGGTAATTTCGGTCTGTCTAAAATTATTAAAAATTAAGAATAATTTAACAAAGATGGCTTTAAAAACATTTAAAGTTCTTTATATTTCTTTAAACCCAATTACGGAAAACAAAAATGGATAGTTTCATAATTTAGAATTATTTATAGAATAGTGGTAACGGTATTTTAGCGGTAACTGTAATTTCAGTTATTTCGGTAAGGAGTAAAATTTTCATTAAACCGGCTAGGAGTGACAGTGTCGAATATTTTATCGATCTAGACGTTGCTAGGACCATTGAATTCGTGCCAGAATACTTGATTTACCGAAGAACAACAAGAGTTCTGGTCCTTTGTCCATAGGATTCGAAACAGAACCGGTACTTCAGATCATTCATAAAATATCTAACTTCTCGATTGCATTCAACCAGTGTTCACTGAACTCTACCTAACATATGGTTAAGAAGGTTCTAACAGAACTCAATGTGAAAAAATCATCAAGTTCGGATGGTACTATTGTACTTGATTTATGAAAGTATACCTCCGCTGGCTCATTGAATAAGGAATATTTTATATCTTTCGACCTCCAGGTTACGATGCAAATCTCGTTTGGTGCCGGAGTGTATTTTATCTTTTATTTGGAGTTTCTTTCGTGTAAGTTCATTAGGGTAATGAACTGTTATAGGGACTTCATAGTAAACTTCGAAGTTTTCCTAGGTTTTTGTTCACTCTACTCTACTTTCCTTTTTTTTAATTTTCATGTAACATTAATAGGAAATCTCAAGTTCAAATTTAGGTTTTGCAGATGACATCAAATTTGACACTCGTATTCAACTGAAACAAAAGTATCGCTTTATCGTGACCTTATTTTTAAAACCACAAGGGGTTAATTAAACCGGGTTAATTACTACATGTTATGTCTTATTGGTGACATAGATGTGATGTACATTGGAATCGAAATATTTTTGATGTGATTCTTGAGAAATACGGATGTTATATGACGCAGCTCTAGCTGCAACTACACCCAGAGGGAAAATATAGTTGTACATGTTAATTGTAACCATTTCAAAATGTTTACAAGTTTTTTTTAAACAATGTTAAAGTCTCAGTTGTTATTAAATGATTGTGGTAACCATAATATGGTTAACTTAGGACTCACATGATTG
Organism: Calliphora vomitoria; assembly: GCA_942486065.2. NCBI lineage: Eukaryota > Metazoa > Arthropoda > Insecta > Diptera > Calliphoridae > Calliphora > Calliphora vomitoria. The sequence goes on along the minus strand of OW818030.2, from coordinate 44,358,064 downwards.
TGTCAATCATATATATGGTTTCATTAAACAAGTATATGTTTGTGACAATCATTTTTATCATACACAACTATATTTTTTCTCTGCATGTAGATTGTTGAATGGGACAATGGTTTATAAATGATCACATAACCAAACATCAAAATATAATAAAGATCTTACCAGAAGGCAATATTACTACTGAAAGATGTAACAGAATTTAAACTAACGTTTAATGCCGGAGAGGAAAGAATGTGATGAAGTAATAAGGGTAAGAAATAACTATTGAATAAATCTATATTCAGATGGATCAACAATTGGTGATTATGTTCATGTCTATATATGGGTATCCCCGGAAAATAATATAAAAAATCATAGAATAGCTACGCAAGCAATGTAAAATATACTTCATATCAAGGAATATGCAGCCATGCTCAAAGACTTTGGGTGCCTCATAATGTCTTCTGCAAGAGTTATCATAGTGAAGAAGAATATGAGACTATTTTTCACTTTCTCTGTCACTGTCCGGAACTAGGAGATCTACGTGAAAAATTCTAGAACAACGCTCCTTCAGCAGTCGTTCAGAACTATTGGATATGCAGTTGGGATATATTGACGCCTATAGATGGTTACTGGGACCTAAAATGTAAATTCCCCCTCATGATTTTTAAATCTTCTCTTCAATTGTTTTTCCAATTTTTCAAACACTATTTTTATCTAAGAAGAAATCCATTTCCTCTCCTCTCTATTGCCCTTTACCATTTAATTTGTTCTCTTCAAGGGGAATTGATAGAAGGTGACGACATAACTACAACAAATACAACATGTACAAAAACAACAGGTACTTTGTTTTTGTTAAAAGATAAGTGAACTGTCAAAGTTGCCTGTTGTTGTTTTTGCTTTTGGGTTTGTTGTATTTTTCGCCACAACAAACACAAGTGAATTGACAGTTCACTTGTCTAAACATCTGAATAAAAAAAAATAATCAGCTGTTTTTCTGAGGTCACCTTCTATAAATTCGCCTTGGTTCTCTTTTTAAACCAATACATTTTGATTAATGCCAAGGCGAATTCATATAAAGTGTACTCGTCCCTACAACAAATACAACAATACAAAAACAACATACATTTTGTTTTTGCTTTTCATCCCATTTGTCAAAAAACACAAGTACGGCGAATTCAATATTAAACTGGAATTTAACAACAAACCAGTGTAAGTTTTATATTTATTGCTTTATTTCATGTGGAGGATGTTAAAATGTTCGATGAAGAGTTCAAACGCGTGGCGAAACAGAAGAAATTGAATATAAAACAATAGGAAAAAAGTGGACGCATCAGAAACACACAAAACACACATATATATGACGCGCACTAACATAAACACAAATATTGACAGTTGGGGTGAAACAGCTGATGATCAGCTGGGCTAACGAGTACACCTTATATGAATTCGCCTTGATTAATGCTCAACTCAATATGAAAAGATGTGGTGATCGCTCATTGATTGCTACCATCTGCAGCTGAAAATCCCAATATCGAATAATGGTACAGTGATAAAGTATATTTCAAGATAATGTGGATATAATAAACGAGTACAGTTCAAGTTTGAAAGACTCATGCTACATTTTCTAGGTCCCCGAAATATCCTGAAATCGCTTTAATTATGTTTAGTATTATTTCCTTTAGAATGTATAGGACTTGATGGGAATATAACCAGTGAAATCAAAGGTTCAAAAGAATTAATTAAATTAAATTTTCCAAATTAATTTGTTTCTCCTAAACATTAATTCCTAGACATACATAGTTGCTTAGTACATCAAAATTATTGAACTCATTCTCTATAGAAATAATATCTTATTGAATAATTAAATTTTTCGTTAAATCAAAGTTTGGGAACTAGCCTTTTAAAAGCATGTAAACTTCAATACACTGTTTGTAACGCAAACTGTAGACGCTGTAAAAAAGTTCCAAAACAAATGGAGTTTACTACCAATTTGGTTGATAAACTTGAAAATATAGTAAGAACAAAAATAAATCCAAAGAAACAGATAAATGTCAATTGAAAAAGAAAAACAATACGAGTACATTTTATAAATGTTATTCAAAAAGACATTTATGGTCTCAAAAGTTTCAATAACAAAAAAAAAAAAAAATACAAATACACGAAAACAAATAGAATTCCGAAAAAATGACATAATTTTGGTTTAAAAATACTTTATTTACAATAATAATGAAATTAAAACAAGTATTTAAGAAAAATAATTTTATGTACTTTTAAGAGGTTAAATTACCCACTCCAGCTCCTACTGCTGTTTTAAAAACACTCTAATTTTTATATGAAGCCAATATTTAACGAAAATATAATTTGTACATATTTACATACAATAAATTGTTTAAACATATGTACATATAGAAATAAGTAATTAAAAAATTAACACAATTATTAAAGCTTCATTTTGTATTGTGCTCCGCGTCACAGTTTCAATAAACACAAGTGCTACACTTGATCTTAAAATTCAATATTTATTTAAAGTATGTACACATTTTACACACAATATTATTATGTATTACGTTTATTTGTTTAAAATATTAACAAAAGCAATTAAAATACCATTGAAATTATGAGAGAAATGTATTAATTTTTAAAGATTATTTTTATATAGTCTTCGGTTGTTTCATCCATTTGTTTATATTAATGGTTTTTGATCGGAATTTTCAGAATTAGTACTTTCTTGATATGAAGTATCCTTTACATTGCTTCAGTATCTATAAATCTTGTGTAGTTCTTCCGCAAGCATCTGAAATGCTGCCCAAAACATTTCTATATTAATATTTAATTTGAGTAAACAAATTGTAGTTTTATTAACAAAAAACCTTCTTGTTAGTTGTACAATAAGTTAGAAAAAATATAATTTGTTTTTCTTTATTATTAAACTTGCGTCAAAACCAAAAAAGCTGATGCTGATTTTCCATCTCCCTTAATTAAATAATTATTCACCGGGAGTTTATAATAGGAGGATTTTTTTCCGTGAACAAACTAGTGTGTAGGGGAAAAAATCTCTGCGAATATTCATAATAGGGCTGTATAACGACGTACATCAAGAAATGTCAGTATTCCTTCACCTTACAAAACATGTTAGCGGCACTTAAATATTCCTTTAAATTTAAAAATTGTGTTTATGTCATGTCATTAAATAACAAATTTGTCATTGTTAGTCAATGATTGACTTTTAGTACGCCACAAAAATCAATAAACCCCAATAAACAAAACGCCAAAGGGCAGAAATTTTTCAAAGATATTGTCATCAAAATTTCTAAGTATAATGGAATTTTAATTGCTTGTGTATAGGTTTATAAAAAATCATGTTAATATTTGAATTATAGTGAATTGTATAATGTAAATTCTACTGTCATGCCAGTAGATCTGTCATACTATTTTTAGTTGTAACATTTTACGCTACATTTTTTACACACACTTCAATTCAATTTACCCGACAATTAACAACACTGAAGTGCTAATCAGGTTTTCTTGATCTTGAAAAGAAACTGTAACATATTTTTTATTAAAAAACAACAAATATTTAATGGCAAATTTATTTAAAGCTGTAATAACCACACGCACTCTTCTAATTAGCGAACTCGTAATCAGGTTAAAAATAATTAAATTAAAAAATACAGTACTGACTTAATTTATGCACTTTATTTGAGTTGTAAATAAATCTCTGTTTAAATTGCATTTTATTTAAGGATACACGTGTGTACTTTTTGCAATAAATTGTGTTCGAATATTACATTTAAAATCACATATGTACTTACATTTGATAGTAGCACTAAAATGTCGGAAATTATATACTGATTCACAATTTCATGTTCCTTTTTTTTTTAAAAAAAAAATATGATAACAGCTTTATAAATATCTTTTAACTTAAAAATGGATCTTAGAAAAAATCCTGATCTCATATAATTTTCCATATCAAGAAATATTAAACGAAATTGAATATCTACAGAAATATAATAATCTTCTCACTATTCCATAGTAATATTATTCTATTAGCTGAAGAATGTGATATAAACGGATCGTCCTTAGATGAATCTGTGGCGCGCAGATACATTCGCATCCCTTAGAATTCCGTGTCTCCTGGGCAACTAACATTATGGAAAATAATCTTCGAACATGATCTCAATATCTACAAAAATATAATACGATTTATCTTCTGACCATTCCCCAGTAATATTATCCTATTATGGGATGGGTTCCGGGACATGAAGGCATCCGTGGAAAAGAGAAAGCGGAAGAATGTGCAATTAACGTATCGTACTTAAACGAATCTACGGCACGGCAGTGACTTTCGCATAGCTTTGGTTGCGATATCAAATATGATCGAGGCATGGACATTCGTATGTCGGAACGTATGAGTTACCACAAAATAACTGTGCTTAGGTGTTGAGATGAAGAGGAAGAATCGGTAGAAGATCTTCTATATGAGGGCCCTACTCTACAAGAGTGCATACTAACATGTATAAAGAGAAATATATCATGATCTGTGCTGTCGCAGGGAAGTGTTGCTGATGGATCTAATCAGATTCAGCAAGAGTATCGGAAGGTACAGACTCATCCAAATGTGATTGGGTGATTTTATTGTTACATTAATTATACGTATATTTAAGGCAATCACAATGGGACTCAGGTTCCCAATATGAGTACTAGCTAACATCGGCAGCTTTTGCTTAACAATAAAAGTGAACAGTATAATTGATCATGAATTTTATAAGATGCTGTTGTCTCATTTATTGATGAAAACATTAATGAAGATTGAATATTTTAACAAGACAGTGCTGCAATTCATGTTCAAATAATCCAAATCGTAGTACACTGAACATAACATTCTTATGTTAGACTAACCGGCTTACTGACCGCATTAAAACATGGCCCGTAAATTCTTCGTAAATATTGTCCAGATCTAAGCAAACAAATTTTCTTAAAAACATTTTGGAATCAGTTCAAAATATATAATCCTCAACTCATTATTAAAAATTACAAACTAAGGACTGAGATCGTAAAATTCTTAACACACGTTTTTCATTAAAACTTTTAAACCAAGTATTATTTGATTTTTTTTTTTTTGATCAAGTTACCTTTGTAAAGCATGTTAGTTATAGTGTGAGTATGTTCATTTGTTGTTAATCTGGTTAAAATGAGTGACCAGAAAAAAGTGCGTACTAAAATTATTAAATATTTTCAACAAAACCCAACTTGGTCCTACAAAAAGTTGGCCAAACAATCAAAGGTCTGCTATCAAACTGTTTCCAATGTTATTAAATAGTACCGGGAGAACTTGTCCGTTGATATAAAACCTGGTTCAGGTAGAAGGAATGGTCCACATGATGTTTCTAAAGCCAAAAAAAAAAATTGAAAGCATTTTTAAAAGAGTTCCCAACACATCCGGTAGACAAAATTTCCCAAAAAGTTCTTGGTATGGCAAGCAATATGCAGTTGCGGCAAAAAAGCCAAACATTTGTTACAAAGGGCTCTATAAATACCGAAATTTACATCAAGGAATGTTTACAAAAAAGGATGTTTTCATTCATAAGACTTCTAAATGTGTCCACTTATTTTTGGCCTGATTTGGCATCTGTCACTATAGTAAGAAAGGTTTTGAGTGGTAAAAGAACAATAATGTGGTATTTGTACCAAGAGATGCAAATCCTCCAAACTGCCCGGAGCTAAGGCCAGTGGAGAGATATTAGGCTCTTGTTAAAAGAGAATTGAAGAGCACAAAAAAGGTGTCCAAAAGTCCTGTTCGAACAAAGTGACATAAAGCACTATAAGAACCATAATGGAAAGGTTTTCGAAAAAGGTTCAAAACTTCATCATTAGTGATTAGAACTATCGGCCACAATTTTATCTAAGCCATATTGCCCTTGCCGTCCTGCAAGTCGTCTCTGTGAAACACCTTGTTTATGCATAGAGTCTATTCAGATTTATACGATTGCACTATTTCAGCTTCTAAGAACGAAGTCGTCCTATTTGCAAGGCCATACCTGTCCTCGTATTTGAATACCTTAAATGAACTCTCGTGATGGGAATATCCTGTATCACTCTGCCCAAAAATCTCTGTCATTAAGTCTAATGGCGGAGTTAGGAGAAACTTCCTTTTCCACAAGATCAGCAGGCAGCCAGTTTATCGAGGTGAAAAGAGCATTTGCTGGCGTGGTACGTTTTAGACTTATAATCGGAAGCGCAAAAGTTCGTAAGATATTTTCAAACGATTTACAATGAGTGAATTACAGAAAAGCACTCCACCAAACGAATAAATATTCCAAAGAAAAGTTAAATTATTCTATCTAAAGCCTAGTGCAAGGCGAATTCATATAAGGTATACTCGTCCCTACAACAAATACAACAATACAAAAACAACATACATTTTGTTTTTGCTTTTCACCCCATCTGTCAAAAAACACAAGTACGGCGAATTCAATATTAAACTGGAATTTAACAACAAACCAGTGTAAGTTTTATATTTAATGCTTTATTTCATGTGGAGGATGTTAAAATGTTCGATGAAGAGTTCAAACGCGTGGAGAAACAGAAGAAATTGAATATAAAACAATAGGAAAAAAGTGGACGCATCAAAAACACACAAACACACACATATATGTAGGTGTATTCTTTTCGTTTTAAATAATGCACAGTTTGTTTAGTGACAAAAGTTTATTATTTATTTATAATTCATTTTATAGTTCTTATTTTAATTAGAATACTTTTACAAGATTAATAAAGTTAAAAAATAGGTTTATTTTTAAAATAATTACAACTTCACTGGCTCACTGAAATTAACTTCACTAAAACTCAACTGTCCTCTTTAAAGGCTACAACACAACTCTCCGTTTGCTAATTCTTATTTGTCTCTGTACCTATTGTCCGCATGTCCGTTAGTTTTACAATAGTTAGTTAAGTCGACTGAGGTTGGCACCCTACATACGGCCCTCCTGACGGCAATTCGGCTCGGATTGCCATTTTTTCATGAATTCTGCCACTGTTGTACTCTTGTTGGCCGACCTTTTCGACTTCATACCTTCCATGGGGTAATTTACGCACGACTTTATACGGACCAAGAAATTTAGCTTTCAGCTTTAGTCCGACACCAAATTGAGTGCGCTTGATGGCGACTAACTCATCTATCTCATACTGAATCTCAGGCTTTCGCTTGCGATTATATGTCTTACAGTTTTCCTCTTGCAATTTTGCTATGTTTTCTTTAGCTTCTGATCGCATGTTATCTCTTTCTTCATCGAACTCACGAATCGTCTCTTCGCGCAATAATTGGCGAAGATCTGGGTAATCGGGTAATCTCATTTCTACCCCAGTTAGTAGTTTAAAAGGAGATACTCGAGTACTTCTTGGGGCGGTTGAATTTATCAGCATTTGGACTCGACGCACATGTCTATACCAATTCATAGGGTTTTCACTGCACAATTTCGCCAACATAGGAACAACTATTTTGTGGATTCGCTCCACTTGACCATTTCCACGCGGTACACCTGTGGATATCAGTAAATGTTGCATATTCTCCGCAGTACAATAGTCTTTAAAAGCTTGGGAGATGAACGCTGCTCCACGGTCAGTAATTATTCTCCTCGGATTTCCGAAAATGGAAGATTGTTTTTCCAAACAGTCTATCACTGCCTTGGCATCCGTCGACTTCGTTGGATAGAGCCAAACGAACTTCGTGAACCCGTCTACAACTACCAATAAGTGATTATAGGCCTTCTTCGTCGTTTCCATCGGACCAACATGATCAATATGATATGTCATAAGCGGTCGATCTTCCTTATCTATCGGGTTAAGATAACCTTCCTTCTTGCCGGTTTTTGCTTCGGTGATGATGCACTCGACGCAACTCTTCACCACTTTTGATACCTTCGTCGCTAGTCTGGGTATGTAGTACTGTTTTTCAACTAATTCACGCGTTTTTACAGCTCCGAAGTGACCCTGGTTGTGAGCTAAACGAATAATTTCATCTTCCAACTGGACCGGTACTACAATAAGTTCCTTCGCGGGATCCTTATACAATATACCGTTTTGCATGAAGAAATCATCATAGTCGCCAAATTCTAACTCTGCTCGGATGGCTTTGGTACATTCGTCGTCCTCTTGAGCACTTCTCATTCGATGCGTCAGGCTGCTTTCCAAAACTAAATAGGCCACTCTACTAAGTGCGTCTACGTGCTTCATGCGAGTTCCAGGTCTGTGCTCTATCTCGTACGTGAATTCCTGCAAAAACATTGCCCACCTGGATATTCTTGCTGGCACCTCGTCTTTGCTCATGGTGAACTTGAACGCATGACAATCCGTTACAATTTTAAACGGTAAACCAAGTAAATAGATTCTCCATTTCTTAAGGGCTTCTACAATGGCGAGGACTTCCAACTCATACGAGTGATATTTCTCCTCGTACGGCTTCGTTCGACGACTCATGTATTGGACCGGATGCAATTGTAAATCATCTAGGCTTTCCTGCAAGAGTACTGCTCCGTATCCGAACTTACTGGCGTCTGCGTGCACTTCAGTTATTGCGTCTGGGTCGTACAGTTTCAGAACCGGTGCACACACAAGTGCTTCCTTCAATTGTTTACAAGCTAGTAAAACTTCGTCCGTAATCTCAAATTTAACGCTCTTCCTTAGTAAATCTGTTAGCGGCTTTGCTATTGTGGCGTAATCTGCTATAAACCTTCTAAAATATGACGTAAGCCCTAGGAATCGCTGCATCATCTTCCTATCCGTAGGTATCGGAAAGTCTTTAACCGCCCTTATCTTCTCCGCCGCAGGTTTTATTGAACCATTCTTTATAATATAGCCAAGAAATTTGACAGATGACTGCAAAATTTGGCACTTCTCCCACTTTATCTGTAATCCATTTGATGCCGCACGCTCTAACACTACCACAAACTTTTCCAGGCCCTCGATCATATCCTTGGAGGGAATGATGATGTCGTCCATATACACTATCGCCGTGCCATTTCGTATGAGATCCTTAAAAACTGCCGAGTGAATACCGCTGGTGAATTGCTTATCCCAAAAGGAACGAACAAGAACTCATATTGCCCATTGTGGGTCACGAATGCGGTATATTTTCTTGATGATTTCTCCAAAGGTACATGGAAAAAACCATTTCGAAGATCCAACGTTGTATAGAAATTCGCACCTTGTAGCTTATCTAAGACATCGTCCATTAACTGCATGGGGAAATTATCACGAACTATTTTTTGATTTAACTTCCTATAGTCACAGCACAATCGTTTTGAACCGTCTTTCTTAGAAACTAGGACGATTGGCGATGCGTATTCCGATGTACTAACCTGCACTATACCGTCAGTCAACCAATCCGAAACTTGTTGGTCTACCACCTTCTGATCGGCGAATGGTAAACGTCTGGGACGTTGATACACTGGTATGTCGTCTTTTAAAATAATATTCATCTTCACAGGGCTTTGTACATTCTTCTGAGGTTTGTATCCAGTTATGGCTTGAATCACTTTGCTCTTAACGGATCCATTCAAGTGATCAATATTAACTTCTGTACTCGGTTTATACTCATCCAAATTCAAACATATCCCTGAAAATTCTTCGAGTAGCAAATTTCTTTCAGCTGCTTTCTTGAAAATAACCTCACCCTCTGTAATCGTTATTTCTGCCTTGCGTATTAAACTATTGCCCAACATAATCGAGTGTAATATATCACGTTCGCCTACGACATAGAATCTAACTTCGAAATCAAAATCGTCAATTCGAACTACCTCATCAAAACGACCCATTGTGACAATTTCGCTATCACCAACACCATACAATGTAACTCTTTCCGGCATAAAATTAACTTCGCCCATAACGAACAGCATATCGACACGCACAAGACATAGATCACATCCCGTATCGACTAACGCAGATAAGGTTTTACCTCTAATTGTGATATCTTTAAATAACAACCCTGGGCCCTTACGTACCATGTTTGCCTGATCACCTTCGCTTTTAGTTTTGTTATCAGTTTTCTTAACAGGACATTCGAACGAACGATGGCCAAAACCTCTGCATTTGAACCGACTGCACAGGCACCGTCCTCCTCGTTCAAGTTAGTAATGTCCATCCCATAATGTCCCAAAAGTCTTCTTCTTAAATCGTCCTTCAACCCTTGAGTATCTAACTCTAACTCAGTCAATTTTGCCCTTAAGGCGCTAACACTCAAACCCAAAATCTCTCTACGATCCATCTCAATAATCTCAAAATTAGAAGTTGCAACTATGCACAATATTATAATGAATATACCACTATGATAATAAACAAATTTAAATCGATAAATCCAAAAAATTAATATAATATGTACCTCTAAATAAAAGTTAATAATAACAAAATTATTATGAAATTTACAAATTAATAGTGTATTAACTTCAAAGCAAATCTATAAAATATTAAATTAATTCAAAATTTTAGTTCAAATTCATTTTCCTTTCTTCTCTCTAGTTTAATCAAAAATTAAGAATTAATAGTGTATTAACTTCAAAGCAAATCTATAAAATATTAGATTAATTAAAAATTTAGTTCAAAATTATTTTCACTTCTTTTTTCTAATTTAATCAAAATTTAATTATATTCTCATTTAAAAATAATAAATTTTATAAATTAAGCTTACAACTTTACCAGAATAATATTCTGCAATTTCACCTTCACTGCCCACTGTACCTCTCTGTTTCTCACTTCAGAATAATATTCTGCAACTTCACCTTCACTGCCGCTGTACTTCTCTGTTTCTACACTTCAGAATTACTCTGCAACTTTACCGTCACTGCCCACTGTATCTCTCTGTTTTCTTCACTTATTCATCTTCGGCTTTACAGCATAAACTTCACTCAGACACCGCTCATAGATTTACTCAATCAGCAACCACTTCACAGAATCAACATAATTATTTTGAAGCTTGTTGAGTACTTTTCAATCTTCCACTGCTTATTGGCTTGCTCTGCTACAACCTCTGCTTGCGTATAACGACGCGATCAACTTGTCGGAGCAATCACTCACTTCATATACTGCGTTGTAATTACTTAACGTTGTGTTGTTGTTGTATAACTCAATCCATCTACTGCGTTGTACTAGTTACTCAAAGTTGTGTTGTTGTATAACTCACTCTCTCACACTGGTTTTAATTTAGTGGTGGGTTTTGTTGTCTCCCATACACAATTAATATTTATACAAGAAGTGTAGACTTCTTCTCACTCAATGCAACGAAATAATAACGGTTCTTATTTTTATAACCTTCACCTTCGTGAGAAGGGTATATATAAATTTGTCATTCCGTTTGTTATTTCCACAATATAATTTTCCGACCCTATAAAGTATATATATTCTGGATCCTTATAGATAGCGGAGTCGATTAAGCCATGTCCGTCTGTCTGTCTGTCCGTCTGTCTGTCTGTTGAAATCAATTTTCTGAAGACCCCAGATATCTTCGGGATCCAAATCTTCAATAATTCTGTCAGACATGCTTTCGAGAAGTTTGCTATTTAAAATCAGCAAAATCGGTCCACAAATGGCTGAGATATAAGGAAAAAACCAGGACAACCTCGATTTTTTACCTATTTTTTGACCTATATCTGGATTACTAAGTCATTAATATAGACAATATGGATATCAAATGATAGATATTTCAAAGACCTTTGCAACGACGTATATAAGACCATAGTAAGTTGGACCTACAATGGGTCAAAATCGGGAAAAATTTTGAACCAGATTTTTTTTTTCACCAAAAGTTTTTTTCGCTAAATATTAAAAAAAATAAATAAATTTAAATTTAAAAAAAAAAAATTAAAATTTAAAAAAAAATTTTACATAAAAACTTTAAACAAAAAATTCGAAAAATATTTTTTTTCCAAAAAATGAAAAAAAAAACAACTGGAAAAAAATTTGTTTACCTAAAATTACCTAAAAATTTTTATTTTGAGGTATATAAGATTCGGCCCAGCCGAATATATCTCTCTTACTTGTTTATATTGAATTCTTTAAATTCTTTTGGTTTCAAGGTTTTATATTTTCGTTGTGTTTATTGTTGTTATTATTGTTTGTTCATTATGTAAAATTTATTTGTTTTCCACCACAGTTTTTAAATTGATTTTATTTTATTGTTAAATTTTTATTGTTAAATTTTTATTGTTAATTTATTTTTCACTTTTTTAATCCACTTCGTTTATTTTAAAAATCCTTGGTTGAGCCCCCAAAATATATGTAGGTGTATTCTTTTCGTTTTAAATAATGCACAGTTTGTTTAGTGACAAAAGTTTATTATTTATTTATTTATAATTCATTTTATAGTTCTTATTTTAATTAGAATACTTTTACAAGATTAATAAAGTTAAAAAAAAAGGTTTATTTTTAAAATAATTACAACTTCACTGGCTCACTGAAATTAACTTCACTAAAACTCAACTGTCCTCTTTAAAGGCTACAACACAACTCTCCGTTTGCTAATTCTTATTTGTCTCTGTACCTATTGTCCGCATGTCCGTTAGTTTTACAATAGTTAGTTAAGTCGACTGAGGTTGGCACCCTACATATATATGAAATTTTTACAGTTGGGGTGAAACAGCTGATAATCAGCTGGGCTAACGAGTACACCTTATATGAATTCGCCTTGGTTTTTTCGTGCGAAAAATTTTATATGCAACAATTGATCAGCTGTTGGTTTTAAAATTTCGTGCGAAAGAAGTGCTGCTTAGTCTGCTTTTACACAGGACAAGTTTACTTGAAGCAAGTCTCTTCGATTCTCTTTTAAACTTGCTCGTCTGTTTACACACAGCAAGTCTGTGTTCAATTTTGTATGTCAAAACCTAATAGACGCCATACTGAAAATGAGAAAACAAAAGAGAATTGAAGTACTTGCCAGTACAAGCAAGTGTGTACCCCTCTTCTTTCTTCTTGCCTGTCTCTCCTATAAACTCAGACTTGCGGCAAGAAAACTTGCCCTGTGTAAAAGCAGACTTATGTTATTTCGTTTGGAAAAATAAGGTTGCCAGATGTGTTTCACAATATGCACAGAGTACTGCTTTTGCGAAATTATTTCGCATATATTTCATTCAAAATATTTTATATGTAGTTTGACAGCATTTCGCACGAAATTTTGAACAGAGTACAAAACTTAATCGTTTATGCAGAATTAAGTGCAACAATTATGAGATGAGAGAATATAAGAAGAACGTGTACTTTTTTACACCTCTGACTTGTTTACGTACGATAACTACGGAACCATTCTGACACTTTGTATTTCACAATTTGGTATTTATTTAATTCAACAATTTAGAAAAATTACAGTAAAAGATTATTCGTATACTGTTTGATGTTGTTTGTTCTTACAAAATACATATAAAATCATATAAACATTTGCTGAAAATAATGGTAACACTTATTTCGTCCAATAATTAAGCAATGTGAATATGACTCTTATTCCAATAATGTATAGATAATTTGCCATTAACTTTTAATTACCCAAAATATGTTTATAATTATTTTTAAAAATACACTAATTGAGTATTTATGTATGTTTAAAAATTAAACAAAAATTATTTTACATTAACAACATCCATACATACTACTACTTACTACTTGTTCATGTACATACATACATATAAGTATATGAAAAAGTTCATAAAAGTTTATTAGCAATTTTAATTAAAATTTTTTATTGTGTGTAAACATAAAGACAACTATTTGCTACTTTTGTCGGCTGACATAACTTACAATCATGATAATAATTACGCTGATGATCATTATTAACAGCATAATGATGATCACACTTATTCAACAGCTCCTACACACTTTATAAAACTTTTAAAGTAAAAGAAAACTACAAAATACGGGCAAATTTCTAACATTTATGCAAACGAATTCGAATACGAGCATATATTTATGTATGTAAATTAAGGTTAAATATGTGATCTAAATGAATAAAATCCTCTTTCTTTACAAAATTTTCAACGTATAGTAAGTAGTATCTTTAGTATTTGTATTATAATAAATATTTAGTACAACATTTTTCATTTTAATACCTCTTATGCAGTCGTTCAACAGTAAATCAGTCCGTTACAGCTAAGATGATCACTTGTCTTTTGTCTTTGGAAATTTTCGAATAAAAAAGTAACGTCTATTTCTGACACTCACTTAAAAAATTGGCTCAATTTACTCGCACACACAAATGTGTTGGTTTTTGATTACGCATTTTGATAAAACAAAAAAAAAAAAAATAACGCATACGCAACCTGTCACACATAATAATTTTTTTATGTTTGTTTTATTTTTTCTATTACCTACTGTGCAAAATGTTGTACTCGCATTGTCTGTTTAAAAATAACTATATTTTTATGATGCCAGGCCAATGATTATTGTTTGCGAACTGCAGAAACAGCGAACACAAGTCCAAGACCATAATGCATAAATTAAAAAGAAATTGTAGGTGAAATAAAGTAAATTATTTAAAAATAGATAGTTTTTTTTTTATAAAAACTACATTTACTTTATTGGCACACAAAATATGTCAAACACAAATTTGAAATAAACTGCAGCGAACGATTCATAGCTGGAGCCATTTTTTTAACTGTAAAACTGGCGGCATTATCGAATATTTGTAAAAAAGGTTCCTTAATAGACAATTATATAAATACACATTAACACGAATTAAAACATCTCGCCACTATGGTGGTGTAGGGTGTTTTAAAAAGGAGCTGTAGGTTATTTTAAAATGTTGATACCGCACACTTTCCATCCCTGAATAGGTTATCAATTTATAGTGAATGCCAATTTATAAAAAGAGGGAAATTTTAACAAAGAAGTTCCGACAAACACGGAGGTTTGATGTCACATTTAGAATTATTTAAAATCAAATCAGATATTATTTAAACAAGTAAGAGTGCTATACTCGCGTATGCCGAATCTTATATACCCTTCACCTTTGTTGTGGATGCATTAATTGCATCGTAAATATATCAAGAAAACTTTTAAAAATTTTACATTTAATTGCTGACGAACAGATTATATTGTATAAGTTACAAACGAAATAACAATCTTGCGAAGGTGAAGAATATAAAAACAACAATGCCAAACGAAACGAAACACCAAAAAACGAAATATGCAAAGCAATGAAGCCAACACACATCCAAACACATCCAAATCTGTCTATAGATAAAACTGATAGAAACACCCGTTATAATATTTTGAAAGTATAAAATTAGTCTCTGTACTTTTCAATATGAAAAAATATCAAAAAAGTACGATCATATCAATATTTACATGCATGATGAGACGTTTAAAATTACAGCTATATAACATCCTGATTTCTTTTTGGAAGCTCATCTAGATCTTTGATTTGTCCCCGATTTAATTCTCTTATTATGAAACGATATTTAGTTGTAAATATTTGCAAAATATGGAACTCTATTATACCATATGACAAGAGACATTTTGCCCACTCCATTAATGAGTTCAGGAATAAGTTAATTTCACATTTATTACATCATTAGTAAATATCAGTTGTGTTGCAGAATCTTTCTGAATAAAATTTCTCTTAAGCTATGTATACACGGTTGTCAGATTGTCAGAAACATGCTCAGAAAATGGTTTACACAACCATGAGAACTTATGTTGAAACATATGGTTGTTAACCATTTATTGAACATTTTCTGACAACTTTGTAAGAATATGACAACCGTGTATACGTAGCTTTAGTATACAATATTTTAACTTTCTAATTAACTTTTTTAGTATATTTTTAATTTAAAAAAACATTGTGCCATTAAACATTTGAAAACTATGGCCCATAATCATAGTCAAAAATAAAGTATATTTTAAGAAATAAAGTATACTTAAGAGTGGACTTTAGGACTACCATAGACAAGTTAAAGTATACTTCAGACGTTAAAGTCGACTGTAAATATAAAACTAGCTGAAGTTATTTTAAACTCATTTAACAACAGCATCAGCTGTTCATCGCCATGTAAAAAAATTCGAGAAAAAGTCAAAAATGTTTAAGTTGCTACTAGACATTGGCAGAGATTTTGCAATTATTGAATATTGAATCAATAAAATTAGTACCAAAATTGAATACATTTGATATTAATCATTCCTTTTCTATTTTTTTACCACAATCTGCTTTTTTCTTTAGCTTCCCGGTTACATTTATTGTTTGTCACTTTTTGTTTTTTTTTTTAAATTTCTAAGTCAGCTGTTCAGCGATGCCACTTGTCTATATTTTGTTGTATATTGTATGAAAACATTTTCAACATTAAGCCTAGTACTCTGTTCATATCTGCGAAAAATTATGGTTTTTTCGTGCGAAAAATTTTATATGCAACAAATGATCAGCTGTTGGTTTTAATTTCGTGCGAAATAAGTGCCGCTTATGTTATTTCGTGTGGAAAAATAAGGTTGCCAGATGTATTTCACATGTTTTCCACAGTAAAAACAGAGTACTGCTTTTGCGAAATTATTTCGCATGTATTTCATTCCAAACAATTTTATATGTAGTTTGACAGCAGTTCGCACGAAATTTTGAACAGAGTACTTAGCTTTAGAGGTGACACCCAGTTAAAGTCGGTTCAATTTAAAACATACTTTAATTTTGACTATAGTTAGAAAATAATAAAAAGCGGGTTTTTATTTTAAAGTTGTTTTTAAAAAGAACCGACTTTATTGTTTGACTATGATTATGGGCCTATATTATTAATTTGGCCTTACACTGTAAGATGACTATACGTCTTTTTAGAATACGATCATCTATTTTAATTTGTGTCCTCTTTCTGTCATCTATTTCCATAACAACCATCTTTTGTCATCTTAGTTTCTAAAAGCATTATTCATTTATATGTCACCGGTTTTTTCAAATCATATGGAATATGTCGTGGCGTGCTTGTTTTATTCATACTGAACTTTGAAAATAAATGGTAACACTTATATTCAGAATCAATATCCTATACAGAAAGTTTAAAACTTGTTCAAATTGCTGCAACAACGTCATAATTCAAAAACCCAAATTTCGAGTTTATAGCACCATTGCATAGTAAATAAGCTGTTTTAATAACTGACAAAGTCTTGTGAACTAGCTTCTTAATTTACACGCAGAATCGCCATAGAAACTTGTTGTCCTAACTTCATAACCTATTTGTCCAATTCACAATTGGTGTCGTAGCGTTGTATCGTTGTATGTCGTCATTATTATTTTTTTGTTTTTGTTTGAAAAAATATTTATGACATACGACTTACAACGCTACGACACCGATTATGAATTGGACAATATGTAAAATTCAAAATAAATTTTTTACTTTTGTCTTTATGTCATCTATTTTAATTTTTAAAATCTGGTCGCCTTACTTACAGGCTTAGAGATTATGAATAAAAATAAATTGAAATTTTATATCAAATGAAAAAGTCCTAAATTTTCAAACATTTGACTTTGTATTTTGTGGAGTACAACTCTACGGTGTTAATAATGACACAAGTATTTGTAGCTTTTCCAAAATGTCTACAAATAATTTTCGAAAACAAAACCTAAAAATAATAAAATTTATAATGAAATCTATTCATATTCAAATGACAGTATGTATTTAAAAAGGCATAAACATTGTTTTTATGTACGTTAGTTGATCAAGTGTTTGATTTATTGTTTTTGCCCTTATTCAGCATTGTTTTATTATTGATTAATTTATTATGATAAAGTTAAATCAAATTATTGGCATGCGATTTATTGAGATTTCGAAATTGATTGTAAATTATTTGAATGGGCCAGTGAACACGATCAATCATGTTAAATGAAACAAAAATAAGTCAAACACATAATATATTTTGATAAATAAACTAAATAGGTGGTGAATTATATTTCACTCCATACTTTAGTGTTTAAAGATTTGTAACAATTGTGCAAAAAAATTTTACAAAAAAGTTTCAATAAATCATATGAAAAGTGTGTTTTAGTTTCTTATTTAAATAAATGTTTTTAGTTTTTAACTTATATTGTGTAGATTATCACATTATTAAGAGAAATTTCAACTTATACAACAATTTAAATTAATTATTAGATTTAAAGTTAACACTTGCAATGAGGTCATGTTTTTACGATTTGATCTGAGAAAAACAATTTCTGAGATCATTTAACACATGGAAATAAATAAAAATTTTGTTTAACAAAATATGTTAAGCCTGTTTTAGAAATTTTATTTTATGCACGCTACAAATCAGTCATTTACAATGAAACAAAACAAGTTGGAATTTTCAAGTGGCTACAAATTATTTCATCTGCTCTCAAATAATAAACTTCTAATGTTGTCATGAATTTGGCAAGCTCAAAAGAATTAGCAAGTTGATACGCAGAAAAAATTTTAGTTTCCATTCGTGAATGGGATGTCAATTTACACTGAATGCCAATTTAAAAAATTAAGTAATTTCCGTACAACTCAAGGCGAATTTAACAAGGGGCGAAATCAAGTATATTTATTAATTTTTTTAAGTGGATTTTGACATTATTTCCCCGTGAAAATTTTATAGTCAGGGACATAGAGAAACATAGGGCGGAAACTAGAAAAAAAAAATCAAACATAAAAATTACTCAAAACAATCACACATACGAGTGTTGTTTTTGTTTTCACATGGTTTTTTCTACTAACACATTCTCAGCACTTAGGTTTTTGACAACTGAGTTAGGTCTTTGACAGGTGAGTTTCCGATCTATGTGTATTTATCTATGGTCAGGGGCTCCTGATGAAACCTATTAGATACACCTTGGTATAACTCTACAATGCTTGTTTTATGTTTCCCAACTGATTTACGACATATTATAAATTACAGGTAAGGAAATTCATATCATATTCACTTCTATTGAAAAACTACCGATATTTGGCCAAATGTATGAGAAGTATAAGTGTTTTTCTTTATTTGCAGAATTGAAAATGCCAACAGTCAAAAATGTTCCGACTTTTGGAAGTGTTTAAAATAACAAATCTGTTGACAAATTTGTCGGTTGTTCCAACTTAATACAATTAATTGTTTGATTTAACCTTTCAGTTGACATCAAATTCGTTTGTCGCAATGAATCTGTTTTCTTTATACATACAAGTATCATTAGTTTAGTGTGCAAATGTGTTAAGTCCACTTTTATTATCTCAGTAAAATCAGCTTAAATTTTTCTAAATATTACATTTAATTTTAACAAAAGAACTAATATAGTTATCAATATTTAAACAAATATTGGATATCTTTATAATTTATTACTGAAAAGCATTGGTTTCATTGTCTTTTTAAACTTTGTGTAAAATTCAAAATAATAAGAATAGAGAGACTTTAAAAATAAATAATAAAATAGTGTTGTAAAACAATGGGTTAAGTCCACGAAATATGTAAGATAAAAAATGTTAAGTCCCAAAAATGACATGTAATACCTTCAATATTACATAGACCAGTTACCAAATAAGCACGGAAACTGAATTAATTCAAAATAATAAGAATAGAGAGACTTTAAAAATAAATAATAAAATAGTGTTGTAAAACAATGGGTTAAGTCCACGAAATATGTAAGATAAAAAATGTTAAGTCCCAAAAATGACATGTAATACCTTCAATATTACATAGACCAGTTACCAAATAAGCACGGAAACTGAATTAATTCAAAATAATAAGAATAGAGAGACTTTAAAAATAAATAATAAAATAGTGTTGTAAAACAATGGGTTAAGTCCACGAAATATGTAAGATAAAAAATGTTAAGTCCCAAAAATGACATGTAATACCTTCAGTATTACATAGACCAGTTACCAAATAAGCACGGAAACTGAATTAAATGATTTAAAATACAAATAATTCTAAAACATTTCTCTCCCTTGTAAAATGTTCAAAAAGTGACTTGACACGTTTTTGCATTAAACAATTGATATGCATTACAAAATAAAATAAAAAAAAAACTATTTAATTTGATCGTGTTTTAAAATTATTGCAATTTACTAAATCATATTTTTGCAATTATTTAAAGAAATGAACCAAAACAGAGTTCAAGGAACTTATTAAATCAGAGTTTAAATAAACATTCGCAAACAGTTAAAGTCATAGGGTAACATAGAGACTATACGTAATTGTCAAAAACCTAAAGCTACGTATACACGGTTGTCAGATTTTACAATGTTGTTAGAAAAATGTTCAGAAAATGGTTTACTTAGGTTGAAAACATAAGGTTGTTAACCATTTACTGAACTTTTTCTGACAACATTGTGAGACCTGAGAACCGTGTATACGTAGCTTAAGTCTGTTGTCAAAACTCTAAAGCTATGTATACACGGTTGCAAGGCGAATTCATACAAGGTGGTGGCAGTTCTACAAAAACAGCAATTGGTCTTAACAAATGTCAAAAAACAGAAATGAAAAATTAAACAAATATGTATTAAAACTTAAAATAGTGTGAATATTTGAATAGTGGTGGTTCAACTTATTTATGTATAAAAATAAATATTTTGTTAATAAGCATAGAATATGTAGATATTGAAATGTAAAAACAAGCTTTGACAGATGTTCAAACCAAACAAGCGATAAAAAAGTAATCAGCTGATTGACTGACTTCACCTTGTATAAATTCGCCTTGCACGGTTGTGAGATTGTAAGAAACATGCTCAGAAAATGGTTAACACAACCATCAGAACTTATGTAGAAACATATGGTTGGCAACCGTGTATACGTAGCTTATGTATAATTCTCTATGGTTAAAGTTTGATTGATGCAGATTAAATATTGTATACAGAGGGTACAATTTCGGACTTATGCAGAAAGTTGAATTATATACCGACATTTATTAGCAACTTACATTATTTACACAAAGTTTAAAATAGACTTTGATGTAGGTACAGCACTGGGTACTCGATCATACTTTATTCAAAATTCTGAAAAAACTGTGATTAGTGTTTTCCTTATTGTTCTGAAATATGAAACTCTAGAAGTATTGGGTACTGCTGACTATTGAAGTAATGAGTACTGAAGTTGTATTCCTTTCTCGATCGGCTATAAGTGATGTAAATATTAATAAATATCAAATAATATGAACTGTGAGATCCGGATTAGAGAAGAACTTAGAGCTTTTAGAAAAAAACTATTGGGATATGAAAAAGCTTTTACAGCTACTAACATTTACAAATCTGGTCAAGAGTTTAAACATTTTGTAAAGTGGGCTGCTCAAGATAATAGGTTTTTGCCAAAAAATAAACATCTGTTAATTTTATTACTTTTTTACAATCAACTTAATTATTTTTCTTTTAAACATTTATACGATTAAAATTTGTTAATTCGTACATTCATATAAGTAAACAGAAAATTTGGTGGCCACAATTTTATGATACAAATACAATTTCTATTTAAAGAATTTTTCACAAATAAACTCCCACCGCCAAAAAAACAAAAAAAATTTAAAGACATTTTATATCATGTTTTCATTTTACAAAATTGCAATGAAACTTTTGTTTGGCGTGTGTTTTAAAACAGAAAAATTTTCTTATTCAATGGTCTACTTGTCATCAGATTTTTTCTAAAAATTAATTTATATTAAGTTAATATTTAAATGAAAATAATGCTTTGTAAACTAATAACACCTGTGATCAAAAGAAAATTATTGGGAAAACTTTTAAATTTTATTGAAAGCGGTAGATGGCGCTAAAATTTCTTTCAATTAAAAGTAATAATAAATAAATAGATTTAAAAATGCACCATAATTATAATTAATATTCCAAGTTTTATACCCATGTGATCAAAGTTTAAAATTGAACAGTTGTTTACCACATGAAGCGAACGAACAAAATTTTCCAGTTCCTCAGCTAACATTACCTTATAAATTCGATACGATTGTACTTTTTTATATTATTTCGGATTTAAAATTACCGTAGTACTATAGCAATTAGATGTTTCAGTTCTATTTTTTACATAAAGCGGCAAAATCAAAAATCACCACATCGGAACTTTTCTATTTTTAATGTTAAAAGTTCTGTGTATAACAGTATTTCCATTAGAAAATTCTGTGTATAACAGTTATACACACGAAGTTTCTATAGAGAATTCTGTGTATAACGGTATTTTCTATAGAAAATGTTGTGTTTAACAGTATTTTCTATAGAAACTGTTGTGTTTAACAGTATTTTCTACAAAAAATTTTGTGTTAAACAGTATTTTCTATAGAAAATGTTGAGTTTAACAGTATTTTCTATAGAAAATGTTTTTAACAGTATTTTCTTTAGAAAATGTTGTGTTTAACAGTATTTGCTATACAAAATGTAATGTTTAACAGTATTTTCTATAGAAAATGTTGTGTTTAACAGTATTTTCTATAGAAAATGTTGTGTTTAACAGTATTTTCTATAGAAAATGTTGTGTTTAGCAGTATTTTCTATAGAAAATGTTGTGTTTAACAGTATTTTCTATAGAAAATGTTGTGTTTAACAGTATTTCCTATAGACAATGTTGTCTTTAACAGTATTTCCTATAGACAATGTTGTCTTTAATAGTATATAGAAAATATTGTGCTTAACAGTATTTTCTAAAGAAAATGTTGTGAATTTTCTTTAGAAAATGTTGTGTTTAGGAGTATTTTCTATAGAATATGTTGTATTTAACAGTATTTTCTATAGAAAATGTTGAGATTAACAGTATTTTCTATAGAAAATGTTGTGTTTAACAGTATTTTCTATAGAAAATGTTGTGTTTAACAGTATTTTCTATAGAAAATGTTGTGTATAACAGTATTTTCTATAGAAAATGTTGTGTTTAACAGTATTTTCTATAGAAAATGTTGTGTTTAACAGTATTTCCTATAGACAATGTTGTGTTTAACAGTATTTCCTATAGACAATGTTGTCTTTAATAGTATGTAGAAAATATTGTGCTTAACAGTATTTTCTAAAGAAAATGTTGTGTTTAACAGTATTTTCTATAGAAAATGTTGTGTTTAGCAGTATTTTCTTTAGAAAATGTTGTGTTTAGCAGTATTTTCTATAGAAAATGTTGTGTTTAATAGTATTTTCTATAGAAATTGTAGTGTTTAACAGTATTTTCAATAGAAAATGTTGTGTTTAACAGTATTTTCTTTAGAAAATGTTGTGTTTAACAGTATTTTCTATAGAAAATGTTGTGTTTAACAGTATTTTCTTTAGAAAATGTTGTGTTTAACAGTATTTTCTATAGAAAATGTCGTGTTAACAGTATTTTCTATAGAAAATGTTGAGTATTTTCTTTAGAAAATGTTGTGTTTAGGAGTATTTTCTATAGAATATGTTGTATTTAACAGTATTTTCTATAGAAAATGTTGCGATTAACAGTATTTTCTATAGAAAATGTTGTGTATAACAGTATTTTCTATAGAAAATGTTGTGTTTAACAGTATTTTCTATAGAAAATGTTGTGTTTAACAGTATTTTCTATAGAAAATGTTGTGTTTAACAGTATTTTCTATAGAAAATGTTGTGTTTAACAGTATTTGCTATAGAATATGTTGTGTTTAACAGTATTTTCTATAGAAAATGTTGAGTATTTTCTATAGTGTTTAACAGTATTTTCTATAGAAAATGTTGAGTATTTTCTATAGAAAATGTTGTGTTTAACAGTGTTTTCTATAGAAAATTTTGTGTTTAGCAGTATTTTCTATAGAAAATGTTGTGTTTAACAGTATTTTCTATAGAAAATTTTGTGTTTAGCAATGTTTCCTATGGAACATGTTGTGTTTAACAGTATTTTCTATAGAAAATGTTGAGTATTTTCTATAGAAAATGTTGTGTTTAACAGTGTTTTCTATAGAAAATGCTGTGTTTAACAGTATTTTCTATAGAAAATCTTGTTTTTAACAGTATTTTCTATAGAAAATGTGTGTTTTACAGTATTTTCTATAGAAAATGTTGAGTTTAACAGTATTTTCTATAGAAAGTGTTGTGTTTTACAGTATTTTATATAGAAAATGTGTGTTTTACAGTATTTTCTATAGAAAATGTTGTGTTTAACAGTATTTTCTATAGAAAATGTTGTGTTTAACAGTATTTTCTATAGAAAATGTGTGTTTTACAGTATTTTCTATAGAAAATGTTGAGTTTAACAGTATTTTCTATAGAAAATGTGTGTTTTACAGTATTTTCTATAGAAAATGTTGTGTTTAACAGTATTTTCTATAGAAAATGTTGTGTTTAACAGTATTTTCTATAGAAAATGTTGTGTTTAACAGTATTTTCTATAGAAAATGTTGTGTTTTACAGTATTTTCTATAGAAAATGTTGTGTTTAACAGTATTTTCTATAGAAAATGTTGAGATTAACAGTATTTTCTATAGAAAATGTTGTGTTTAACAGTATTTTCTATAGAAAATGTTGTGTTTAACAGTATTTTCTATAGAAAATGTTGTGTATAACAGTATTTTCTATAGAAAATGTTGTGTTTAACAGTATTTTCTATAGAAAATGTTGTGTTTAACAGTATTTCCTATAGACAATGTTGTGTTTAACAGTATTTCCTATAGACAATGTTGTCTTTAATATTATATAGAAAATATTGTGCTTAACAGTATTTTCTAAAGAAAATGTTGTGTTTAACAGTATTTTCTATAGAAAATGTTGTGTTTAACAGTATTTTCTTTAGAAAATGTTGTGTTTAGCAGTATTTTCTATAGAAAATGTTGTGTTTAATAGTATTTTCTATAGAAATTGTAGTGTTTAACAGTATTTTCAATAGAAAATGTTGTGTTTAACAGTATTTTCTTTAGAAAATGTTGTGTTTAACAGTATTTTCTATAGAAAATGTTGTGTTTAACAGTATTTTCTTTAGAAAATGTTGTGTTAACAGTATTTTCTTTAGAAAATGTTGTGTTTAACAGTATTTTCTATAGAAAATGTCGTGTTAACAGTATTTTCTATAGAAAATGTTGAGTATTTTCTTTAGAAAATGTTGTGTTTAGGAGTATTTTCTATAGAATATGTTGTATTTAACAGTATTTTCTATAGAAAATGTTGCGATTAACAGTATTTTCTATAGAAAATGTTGTGTTTAACAGTATTTTCTATAGAAAATGTTGTGTTTAACAGTATTTTCTATAGAAAATGTTGTGTATAACAGTATTTTCTATAGAAAATGTTGTGTTTAACAGTATTTTCTATAGAAAATGTTGTGTTTAACAGTATTTTCTATAGAAAATGTTGTGTTTAACAGTATTTTCTATAGAAAATGTTGTGTTTAACAGTATTTTCTATAGAAAATGTTGTGTTTAACAGTATTTGCTATAGAACATGTTGTGTTTAACAGTATTTTCTATAGAAAATGTTGAGTATTTTCTATAGTGTTTAACAGTATTTTCTATAGAAAATGTTGAGCATTTTCTATAGAAAATGTTGTGTTTAACAGTGTTTTCTATAGAAAATGTTGAGTATTTCTATAGAAAATGTTGTGTTTAACAGTATTTTCTATAGAAAATTTTGTGTTTAGCAGTATTTTCTATAGAAAATGTTGTGTTTAACAGTATTTTCTATAGAAAATGTTGTGTTTAACAGTATTTTCTATAGAAAATGTTGTGTATAACAGTATTTTCTATAGAAAATGTTGTGTTTAACAGTATTTTCTATAGAAAATGTTGTGTTTAACAGTATTTTCTATAGAAAATGTTGTGTTTAACAGTATTTTCTATAGAAAATGTTGTGTTTAACAGTATTTTCTATAGAAAATGTTGTGTTTAACAGTATTTTCTATAGAAAATGTTGAGTATTTTCTATAGTGTTTAACAGTATTTTCTATAGAAAATGTTGAGTATTTTCTATAGAAAATGTTGTGTTTAACAGTGTTTTCTATAGAAAATTTTGTGTTTAGCAGTATTTTCTATAGAAAATGTTGTGTTTAACAGTATTTTCTATAGAAAATTTTGTGTTTAGCAATGTTTCCTATAGAACATGTTGTGTTTAACAGTATTTTCTATAGAAAATGTTGAGTATTTTCTATAGAAAATGTTGTGTTTAACAGTGTTTTCTATAGAAAATGCTGTGTTTAACAGTATTTTCTATAGAAAATCTTGTTTTTAACAGTATTTTCTATAGAAAATGTGTGTTTTACAGTATTTTCTATAGAAAATGTTGAGTTTAACAGTATTTTCTATAGAAAATGTTGAGTATTTTCTATAGTGTTTAACAGTATTTTCTATAGAAAATGTGTGTTTTACAGTATTTTCTATAGAAAATGTTGTGTTTAACAGTATTTTCTATAGAAAATGTTGTGTTTAACAGTATTTTCTATAGAAAATGTTGAGTATTTTCTATAGTGTTTAACAGTATTTTCTATAGAAAATGTGTGTTTTACAGTATTTTCTATAGAAAATGTTGTGTTTAACAGTATTTTCTATAGAAAATGTTGTGTTTAACAGTATTTTCTATAGAAAATGTTGTGTTTAACAGTATTTTCTATAGAAAATGTTGTGTTTTACAGTATTTTCTATAGAAAATGTTGTGTTTAACAGTATTTTCTATAGAAAATGTTGAGATTAACAGTATTTTCTATAGAAAATGTTGTGTTTAACAGTATTTTCTATAGAAAATGTTGTGTTTAACAGTATTTTCTATAGAAAATGTTGTGTATAACAGTATTTTCTATAGAAAATGTTGTGTTTAACAGTATTTTCTATAGAAAATGTTGTGTTTAACAGTATTTCCTATAGACAATGTTGTGTTTAACAGTATTTCCTATAGACAATGTTGTCTTTAATATTATATAGAAAATATTGTGCTTAACAGTATTTTCTAAAGAAAATGTTGTGTTTAACAGTATTTTCTATAGAAAATGTTGTGTTTAGCAGTATTTTCTTTAGAAAATGTTGTGTTTAGCAGTATTTTCTATAGAAAATGTTGTGTTTAATAGTATTTTCTATAGAAATTGTAGTGTTTAACAGTATTTTCAATAGAAAATGTTGTGTTTAACAGTATTTTCTTTAGAAAATGTTGTGTTTAACAGTATTTTCTATAGAAAATGTTGTGTTTAACAGTATTTTCTATAGAAAATGTTGTGTATAACAGTATTTTCTATAGAAAATGTTGTGTTTAACAGTATTTTCTATAGAAAATGTTGTGTTTAACAGTATTTCCTATAGACAATGTTGTGTTTAACAGTATTTCCTATAGACAATGTTGTCTTTAATATTATATAGAAAATATTGTGCTTAACAGTATTTTCTAAAGAAAATGTTGTGTTTAACAGTATTTTCTATAGAAAATGTTGTGTTTAGCAGTATTTTCTTTAGAAAATGTTGTGTTTAGCAGTATTTTCTATAGAAAATGTTGTGTTTAATAGTATTTTCTATAGAAATTGTAGTGTTTAACAGTATTTTCTATAGAAAATGTTGTGTTTAACAGTATTTTCTTTAGAAAATGTTGTGTTTAACAGTATTTTCTTTAGAAAATGTTGTGTTTAACAGTATTTTCTATAGAAAATGTCGTGTTAACAGTATTTTCTATAGAAAATGTTGAGTATTTTCTTTAGAAAATGTTGTGTTTAGGAGTATTTTCTATAGAATATGTTGTATTTAACAGTATTTTCTATAGAAAATGTTGCGATTAACAGTATTTTCTATAGAAAATGTTGTGTTTAACAGTATTTTCTATAGAAAATGTTGTGTTTAACAGTATTTTCTATAGAAAATGTTGTGTATAACAGTATTTTCTATAGAAAATGTTGTGTTTAACAGTATTTTCTATAGAAAATGTTGTGTTTAACAGTATTTTCTATAGAAAATGTTGTGTTTAACAGTATTTTCTATAGAAAATGTTGTGTTTAACAGTATTTTCTATAGAAAATGTTGTGTTTAACAGTATTTGCTATAGAACATGTTGTGTTTAACAGTATTTTCTATAGAAAATGTTGAGTATTTTCTATAGTGTTTAACAGTATTTTCTATAGAAAATGTTGAGCATTTTCTATAGAAAATGTTGTGTTTAACAGTGTTTTCTATAGAAAATGCTGTGTTTAACAGTATTTTCTATAGAAAATGTTGAGTATTTCTATAGAAAATGTTGTGTTTAACAGTATTTTCTATAGAAAATTTTGTGTTTAGCAGTATTTTCTATAGAAAATGTTGTGTTTAACAGTATTTTCTATAGAAAATTTTGTGTTTAGCAATGTTTCCTATAGAACATGTTATGTTTAACAGTATTTTCTATAGAAAATGTTGAGTATTTTCTATAGAAAATGTTGTGTTTAACAGTGTTTTCTATAGAAAATGCTGTGTTTAACAGTATTTTCTATAGAAAATCTTGTTTTTAACAGTATTTTCTATAGAAAATGTGTGTTTTACAGTATTTTCTATAGAAAATGTTGAGTTTAACAGTATTTTCTATAGAAAGTGTTGTGTTTTACAGTATTTTATATAGAAAATGTGTGTTTTACAGTATTTTCTATAGAAAATGTTGTGTTTAACAGTATTTTCTATAGAAAATGTTGTGTTTAACAGTATTTTCTATAGAAAATGTGTGTTTTACAGTATTTTCTATAGAAAATGTTGAGTTTAACAGTATTTTCTATAGAAAATGTTGAGTTTAACAGTATTTTCTATAGAAAGTGTTGTGTTTTACAGTATTTTATATAGAAAATGTTGTGTTTAACAGTATTTTCTATAGAAAATGTTGTGTTTAACAGTATTTTCTATAGAAAATGTTGTGTTTAACAGTATTTGCTATAGAACATGTTGTGTTTAACAGTATTTTCTATAGAAAATGTTGAGTATTTTCTATAGTGTTTAACAGTATTTTCTATAGAAAATGTTGAGTATTTTCTATAGAAAATGTTGTGTTTAACAGTGTTTTCTATAGAAAATGCTGTGTTTAACAGTATTTTCTATAGAAAATGTTGTGTTTAACAGTATTTTCTATAGAAAATGTGTGTTTTACAGTATTTTCTATAGAAAATGTTGAGTTTAACAGTATTTTCTATAGAAAGTGTTGTGTTTTACAGTATTTTATATAGAAAATGTGTGTTTTACAGTATTTTCTATAGAAAATGTTGTGTTTAACAGTATTTTCTATAGAAAATGTTGTGTTTAACAGTATTTTCTATAGAAAATGTGTGTTTTACAGTATTTTCTATAGAAAATGTTGAGTTTAACAGTATTTTCTATAGAAAGTGTTGTGTTTTACAGTATTTTATATAGAAAATGTGTGTTTAACAGTATTTTCTATAGAAAGTGTTGTGTTTTACAGTATTTTATATAGAAAATGTGTGTTTAACAGTATTTTCTATAGAAAGTGTTGTGTTTTACAGTATTTTATATAGAAAATGTGTGTTTTACAGTATTTTCTATAGAAAATGTTGTGTATAACAGTATTTTCTATAGAAAATGTTGTGTTTAACAGTATATTGTATAGGAAATGTTTAACAGTATTTTCTATAGAAAATGTTGTGTTTAACAGTATTTTCTGTAGAAAATTGTGTGTTTAACAGTGTTTTGTAGGTTTTGTAAGTTAATTTTTTATAAAAAAATAAGTTTTTAATACTATTTTCTATACAAATTTTTATGTATAACAGTCAGACGATCTTATTCGTTCACAATTTTATCATTTGTGGGATAATGCAGAGCAAGCTTTATTAGGTATTACTATTTGGAATGGTTTTTTATATATAACATTTAAACTTTCGTTTTTTATGTTTTTAGATATTTTAAAATTGTTATTTAAATAAACCAATTAAAATGTATTGCATGTATTCGCGAACACGTGAATTATTTAGCTTGGAGCACCAGCATTCATTAAAGTTTGTTCTATTTTATATAATTTATATTATTTTATTATATTGCAGTATGATATGATTTTATAATATTTATTTAATTTGGCTTTTATTTTGTTTAGAATTTTTCTAATAATTAAATTATTATACTAGAAATTCTTAGTATTTTATTTTTTTATTAGTTTATATGACAGGTGGTCGTAAACTATTTCCAACATAAGACAAAAAGTATTCCGATAACACCCCAACAAACAAAACAATAGATCACATTTTTGGGTTATAAAAGTTTTAAGAACTTTTTTTTTATAAAAAATTTAACAATTATCAACCAAGGTCATTAAAATTGTATATATTAAGTAATTATTTAACATTCAATGGTTTTATTTATGCTGTTCCTTTTAAATTCATAAATATCTCGGATATTTGGGAAAATCCAGTGAGCAAACATGTTAAGTCTACTTTTTATGAAGACTGTAATTAAAATATATAAAAATAATAGTAGATTACAATTGCAATTTTACTTGTTTGTCTGTATTAAATAAGCAAAATACTAATTAATACCATAGTTAAAGAGTGAATGATATTTATTTAAATTATTTTTATACTAAAACAATAAACCCAAGAATTAATCATTTATTTAGTGGTATATATTTAATAAGTAAGCATGTTTATTTAAAGAAGATAGAATAAAGTTGACAACAACAAATGTTTATTTGTCTTTTCTTACTTAAAAAAAAAAAAAAAAAACAGAGTGAAAGATAAATAATTTTATTTCCTTGGAATATTTTCAAGAATTAAGAAGAGTACACTGAGAAAAAAAGTGGGCATATGCATAATAGAGTATAATTAATTAATTCAATTTGAGCTTAATTCACTAAAATCTTAATACAGACTTAAAAATGATAGCAATTCATTCAATAGAATTGATTGATTGTTGAATTAAGTAATTCATGATAAAATTCATTTAATATTTTAATGATTGACTGCCTGTTTCTCTAAATGCGAACGAACATTTTCTTTCGTATTTTATATTGAAAACAACAACAAAATTTTAAATTTATTTGTTGTTTTCAATTTAAAATACGAAAGAAAAAACATTGTCTAACACATTTGTAAGTAGAATTTAATCATTTAATAAATTTTATGAAGCAATTTTGCAATGGATTTGAAACACAGAACGATTGAATAATTCAAAAGGAATTGGGAATTCAATACGTTTTTAGTACTAAGGAATTAAGCCTATGAATTAATTCTTAATAATACAATTATATTCTTAAATTTATTATAGAATTAACAACATTTTCTAAAGTGATTCAACAAACAGTTATATATAATAAAACAAATCTGTTCATTTCCGGGTATTTGTAATCATTTTTTAAATACAAAATTAAACCAAAAATCAGTCAAATTTTCAAATAATCGGTAAAAATTCAATAATGTATATACTTTTATTAAAAGATTTAAAAAGTCCGACTAAGTTAAATCTGGAAAAATGTGAATGTACACAGAGAAAACAGTTTTTGTTGTGATAACTGAATTTGTAGCTAATCGAATCATTCAGTCTTAATGACAGAATTTTTCTGTTGTTGGTGACAAGCATTTGGGTATTTCGATCGTAATTATTCTTTCTCAACCCATTTTTATTTGGCTAGAACGGAAAAAATCTGATTTATATGAATACATTCACATTTTTCCAGATTAAATTTGGTCGGACATTTTAAATCTTTGTATACATTACAGGCACGAATACAGTTGGGGAAATATAGTAAAAATTATTTTATATTTTTCTTTTTTTCCTTTTTATACTCTTCACCTTCGTGAGAAGGTCCGTTTGTAATTTCCACAATATAATTTTCCGACCCTATAAAGTATATATGTATATTCTGGATCCTTATAGATAGCGGAGTCGATTAAGCCATGTCCGTCTGTCTGTCTTAGGGATCCAAATCTTTTATAATTCTGTCAGACATGCTTTCGAGAAGTTTCCTATTTAAAATCAGCAAAATCCGTCCATAAATAACGGAGATATAAGCAAAAATCCGAGACATCCTCTATTTTTTGCCTACTTTTGATCTATATCTCGATTACTAAATCATAAATATAGACAATATGGATATCTAATGATAGATATTTCAAAGTCCATTACAACGATGTATATAAGGCTATACAAAGTTGGACCTACAATGGGTCAAAATCGGGAAAAATATTTTTTAACCCGAATTTTTTTTTCACAAAAAACATTATTTAGTTATTAATTTTTTTCACTAATAAATTAAAAATTTTTTTTTTTTAAAAATTGGAAAAAACTTTTAAAAAACAATTTTGAAAAAAAAAATTAAAAAAAATTTTTTTAAATTTTATTTTAAAGTATAATTTGGTGAAGGGTATATAAGCCGAATCTAGCACTCTTACTTGTTTTTATATAAAATATATTTGTGAAAGAGTATCTGTGTGGATAAGTCATATTCGTATGGGGTCTAGGTGAAATAATAGACCGACAGGAAAACATTTTTGTGCCAAATTTTATAGAAATATAAACCTTGTTCTTTGCGCACAAGTTTTTTGGGCGTTACAAACGCAATATATCCTCGGCACTATGGTGGTGTTGGATATAGTAAGTGGTATCATATTAATTAAAATGTATGTGTGTTACCGTTTTTAAGATCTTACTCCTTAAGTTTTTTATTAATTAAAATCTTTATGATCCGAAAACTTGTCCCACAATATTTGTGGGCAATAAAATTTAGAGCCTTTAAACTTGTATGAATTATCCTTACAATCTTTTTTTAACAAAAAAAGGACAATAGTTTTCCCTAGTAAATTTCATAAAGATTTTTCATCTCATTTTTCAGTCGATACAAAGGAATTGTCATCTTATAGTAAAATTTTTTAGAGTTTTGTAAAATAATGAATATAATGTCCAAACTTATCTACATACTACGTACATATTTATTTTATTTTTCAAAAAATCATCCTTAAATAATGGATATCTCAAAATGTTAAAAAAAAAAAATATTGAAAATATATTCCTTTAGCAATTTTGCAATTTTTTAAATTAAATCTTAATAAAAATACTAAATAAAACTTACCTTAAAAATTTTATCAATTAATTACCGGATCAGTAAACAATATCCTTCAAATAAAATCAGTATATATTTAATTCTTATAAAAATTTCGTTTTATTATTATTTACAAATGTATAACACCTTTCTTATCTAAGTTTTAACAATTCGTGGGGATTATTTTGTTTATGTTTTGTAATTTCAAATAATTTTTATTACGGTTTTATTTTTTAAACACTCGAGAACGTTTTTTTTTTTATTACAAACAAATAAACTTGCGATGCGCGCGCTTTGGCATTTGAAATTGAACTACTTGCGACGAAAATTCGCAAACCTAAAGACAACAACACAGCACGAACGCAGTCAAAACAGAATTGTGTAGCAAACGAAGAAACAAAAACAAAGGCAGCAAGCAGCACAGTGGATAAAACTCAGCAGCAGCTGCAGCAAGAACAACGACAGCGATGACAATATAGCAGCAACAACAACTAATGTTGGTTAGTTAATACAGTTAGTTATACTCAAACATACCGTAATACACTCAACTAAATAACCCAGGCGAAAAAAGTATTTTTTAAAGAGACACTAAAAGCGGCTGGGGTGGGGGGTGTATTTGATCGTTTACAAGTTCGTAAAATACAATAAAATAAACTACGCGACTAAAACGTGATGACAATGACGAAGTTGCTGGCTTCAGGCAATTTATTTTGCTATGAGTATGTTTCTAAACGATCGTGTAAAACAATGTTGTTGTTCTGTAATGAACACTCAGAATACCGGAATCGGCACAATCATTTATTACTATATGGTAAGTATTTACATGGTTTAACTACAAATAGATTTTGTTTTTGTTTTAATAATCTAAAGAATTTATTAGTTAATTGAAATCAATCCGTACACACATAAAATTGATTGATTGATTGTTGTTGTAGTTGTTGTCATCGTTTACAGTTAAACATTGTGGGTTTTTCACTTTGTGGATGATGTTGCTCATCATGATTATCGTTTATGGTCGGTGTGAACTTTGAATTCTTTAAGAGTTAATGTTGTGGTTGGTATCTTAATCATAAATATTTATTTATTTTCTTTTTCAGATGTTCCTAAACTTAACTAAATAGTTAATATCCAAAAATACTGATTTTATGAAACTTTTTGGACATAACTTTCCTATTGATTTGAAGCGAAACCCATGTAAAACTACTTTTCTATGGATCACGGCACCCGGTTGCAATGCAATTCCAAGCCGATCTTACACAAACACGATATTACAAATCACATGAACCATGAAAAAGTGGAAATAAAAGTGTAACGGATAGTCCGATTTAATAAAATTCCCATGGCTATAGAGGTGTAGTAAAGTTTAAAGCCCCAAAGTGGGGTACCTCGGTTATATGAAAAATTAAAAATGATGCCAAAATTTGAATTTCTTTTTTATTTTTAATGCACATAGCTTTTGAGGTAGTAGTGATTTCTATATATTTTTTATGAATACTTATAAATTTATTGTTAATTTAAAAGGTGAGATAAAAGAGGCCATTGTAAAATTAAGAAGTAATAAGGCAGAATATGGAATACCAGATGAAATTCTACGGGCTGACATCGAAACCACAACTGAACTTCTATAGCCTCCCATCAGTCTGGGAGGAAGAGAGGCTGCCTCCAACTTCGAAAAATGGCATATTTGTATAGTTACCGAAAATTGACGATTTGAAAGATTGCAACAACTGGAGAGGAATTACTCTGCTTAATACCATATACAAGATACTGGCAGTTATAGTTCAGGGAAGAACCCAAAACAATATAGAGAACAATCTGCGAGATGAACAGGCAGGTTTCCGGCCAAATAGAAGCTATTTAGTTCAGGCCAATACTCTACACATTATAATAGCGCAATCTATTTACCTGACGGAAACATATACTTCCTATGTGGAATTCCGCTATCCAAGTGCAAGCTACAAATTAGTAATTTCTACTATGAGCTCGCTCAGACAAGATGGGGTTGTGAACCCACATGCACTATAACCAGAATTATATGGCCCCGACTGAATCGTGGGCGAACAACATATCTTCATGGTTTGTCACGCTCACAATTGCGTGGCGTAGTGGCGGTCATTACCGGACACTTTTGGCAACCACGCGAGGAGACTTGGCTTGCCCTACAACGACTTCTGTAGAAGTTGTCAAAACGAGGAGGAGGATGAAACCATTTTTCATCTTCTTTGTCACTGTCCGGCATTAGGTGATCTACGCTTACGGTTTCTAGGACACCGTTCCAAAAATAGTCTTTCTGAGCTTGAGGGCATCAATGCCTTTATAAGGAGTAGTAATTGATTAATA
Source organism: Calliphora vomitoria (assembly GCA_942486065.2). Classification (NCBI taxonomy): domain Eukaryota; kingdom Metazoa; phylum Arthropoda; class Insecta; order Diptera; family Calliphoridae; genus Calliphora; species Calliphora vomitoria. The sequence goes on along the minus strand of OW818030.2, from coordinate 44,322,914 downwards.
GGACCAGATATGGGAACCTCTCGAGGGTAACCTAATAACCGCTATCTTATTGATATGCAACTTTTGTAAATCTCCTTCTCTCTTCTTTGAACATCTTCTTCTTAACTACTCAATCTTCCACTTCTTTCATTTCTATCTGCCCCTCTTTCTTTCTAACTTCTAATTTCAGGTAACACAAAGGGATCATTGCTTGGACCCACGTGAGCTGTTCTACTCTTCAACTTCGTGGCTGCCTGGAAACCTAACCTAACATAGAATGGCGTACCACCCTGTAGTAGATACAGACTTCAAGAAAGCCCTGGATACCATCAGATGAACTGCCATATGGAAGTCATTTAGTAGGAAAGGGGTACCCCAAAAAATAATTCGATTCATCAGAGCTATGTACAAGGATGCAGAACTCTCCGTTCTTCACAACGGGAACATCAGTCATGCATTTCATATTAACGCTGGTGTAAAACAAGGATGACCTCAAATGTTCACCATCGCGCTGGACGATATAATGAGCGAAGTCTGTTTAGAGAAAAGAGAAATTACATGGAGTTTCTCACGCCAACTTCGGCATTTGGATTATGCAGATCTCAAAAATCGCACAAAATCTCCAACATGCAAACAAAACTACGAGATCTGTACCTCGTTTCTGTAACTCTCGCATCGAGAAATTTCTCGCATGAAACAGTGAAATTGAATAAAAAACAACGTGAATTGAAACACGATTTCATATCTCACATGTAAGTGTTTCTGTAATTTCATTTTGTGAGAACTATCTGTCATTTAAGTTTTTTGACGTAACTTATTGGAAATTTGTCAAAGTCAAAGTGTTTCTGTAAGAAAATTTTGTGAAAAGTTTCTCACATGAACTGTCAAAACAACTCACATTTAAAAACGGTGCGAAAACAATTTTTTTCAAAAAATATAATATGAATACAAAAAATAAAGAAAAGGAAAGATTTTATTTTTAATTAAAACTTAAATTATTGTTAATTATTTTCCTTGCTTAACCTATAGAGGTCTTTAAAACGTTGCTCCGGAATAGTAAATGGATCAGTTGTATTCCTTAATTTTTGGCGATAAATTTGCAACATATTTCTACGATCATGTTGCTCTGCCTCTAATTATAAATTAGTAAACATTTCTGATCACTATTAAATTATTTATTTTTTAAAAAAATTATAATTTTACTTTTTAATTTTTTTTTAAATATAAATTGATTTGTTTATTTTTATTTTCTTCTTTATGTTTCTGACAGCTTGATTGGAAATTTCCAATAAAAACGTAATTAGTGCTGGCTCTTCTCACTTTAAGTTACAGAAACACTTTTTTCTCCGAAATCGAGAAACGATGGAATTTTTTGTTTCACACTTCTCGATGTGAGAACTTCTCACAAATAGTTACAGAAACGGGGTACTGGAAAGATTTAAGAGTAATGTCAAGAAAACTCGAAACTTATAATCTGAATTTACTTCTTACTATCATTACGTTTAATTTTCTTTTGAGAAAGGTCTAGTTTTTTAAATTTAGTAAAAAAAAGTGAATAATTTAGGTGAGCAAAAAAAAAAAAAAAAAATGCAATGTAATGAATCTATAGTAAAAGAAAGTGAGTTGTGGTTATTAAAACAAGCACTTTTACATTAAAATTTGTAAATTATTGATTAAATAATAGAAGCAGCTATCAGCAGCTGATAGCAGATATGTTATTATACAAGCTCTAGAAGATGGTAAATCCATAGGTACAATTGTGCACCAATTCGTCTGAGAAACAACTACCGATCGCCAAGACATCTGAAGGCATTGGCGAAAAGTGGTAAAAATGTAACCACGCAAGACGGCTGTAGACGTTGCTAGTTACGCAAATGAACACGTAGAAGTCCCTATTTGCCTTCACACTGGTAGAAATGAAACCACTAAACTTACAGTTTTGATTTTTTTTATTTGATTGATATTATTATTACAATTTACAAAAATTATTTTTTTATAGTTCTAATCAATAGTGATGAATTTATTAACCTTTTTCGGAAACCCTTCCATTAAGGTTTATATCGGGCTTTCTATCACTTTGTTCGAACAGTTGTCCATCTCCGTTTAAAATCTACCCAGTGTTGTCAGATTAGGGGATTTTTCCCCAAATTGGGGATTTTATTTTGTAAATGGGGATAAATAATTGGGTTTGGGGATATGGGGAACAGTTGGGGCAATATTGTATGTTTTGGGGATTTTTTGAATATTTTTGGGGATTTTTATTTTAATTTCTCGTGTTTTAGTTTTCGTATTTACAGAATTGTTCTAAGTATTTAATTTATGTAAGAGTTTGTTTTAAATCAAAAGAAAACATTGGAATACAAATTTAAGTCTGGTAAGTCTTCAAATTGCAACAATATGCTATTTGACATTTTTATCCTTGTTATTATGTATTATCAATAGATAATATTTTATTCCTAAAAAAGTGATTTGATAAGGGGTTTTAATTTTTAAAAATTACAATATAAAATTCTTACTCCCATTAATACGAAGCCTGGTTAGGCGTTAACTAATAGTTATACTGTCGGTTAAAATTATTTTTGTATGAAAACTGTCAGTATAAATATTAGTTAACAGACTTCGTGTTACTGGGGGTTAAAAAAATAACAAACTCTAGAATTAAAAAAATAATATCTGAATGGCTTAGTAAATAAAAAAATGTATTTCTTATGGAATAAAATCATAAATTTTAATTTATAAGTTTAATATTTTAAATTATTTTATACACGTATGAATTAAAATTAAACTATTATTTTTATTGGGGATTTTTGGGGAAAGCACAAACTGTTTTTTGGGGAATTTCGGGGATGAAAAATTTAAATTTGGGGAAAAGTCTCGAAAAAAATCTGGGAACCCTGAATCTACCACACTTTTAGACACCTTGTTTGTGCTCTTCAATTCTCTTTTAACAAGATCCCAATATCTCTCCACTGGCAGTTTGGAGGATATGCCTCTATTCGTACAAATAACACATTTTTGTTCTTGTACCACTCACGACCTTGCTTACTATAGTGACAAAATGCCAAATCAGTTCAAAAATAAGTGGACACAATAAGAATTCTTATGAATGGAAGAATCCTCTTTTGTAAACATTCCTTGATGTAAATTTCGGTATTTATAGAACCCTTTGTAACAAATGTTTGGCTTCTTTTGTCGCAACTGCATATTGCTTGCCATGCCAAGAACTTTTTGGACAAATTTTCTGCCTAAACTTTTCATCAGCAACATAAAAACATTGACCCGGAAGCTGCGAAGCTGCTTCCAAAACATACGTTTCGTCATCCATAATGCAGCAGGTATATTATTTTTATAAAATTTGACTTCAATTTCCGTTCTCTGTCTTTGGCCTCTAAAATTTTGGCAGATTTCTATTTATTGGCTTTAGAAACATCATGTGGACCATTACTTCTACATGAAACAGGTTTTCTATCAACGGACAAGTTCTCCCGATACTGCTTAATAACATTGGAATCAGTTTGATGGCAGACTTTTGATTGTTTGGCCAACTTTTTGTATGACCAAGTTGGGTTTTGTTGAAAATATTTAATAATTTTAGTACGTACTTTTATCTCGTCACTAATTTTAATCAGATTAACAACAAATGAACATAAAGATTCAATTAGTCGTGCTTTACCATTTCGCCATAGCCGAAACCATAGCCATATCATAAGCATTTTACTGTTATGGCAATGGCGTTATGGCATGTCACCAATAACACTACGCAACAAATGAAGACTTTTGGAAAAACAAACGATCATGACTGTATACGTTCGACTATACGTTCAAGGGGTACTAAAACCCTATACTCACTTTGTCCTTTTTGGTGACCAATTTTTTTTATGAAAATCACTGGGCCCTCAAAAAATGGTGCCATCAGTTTTTGGCCAACAGCTAATTTAGACTTGGTGATACCTTTTAACATTATATGGTAATAATATAGCTAAGAATCTGCCAAACAAATTTTTTTTCCAAAAAATAGATTTTCCGTGCAATTTTTTTGAAAAAATATAAAAAGACAAAATTTTTTTTACTTTTTTGTAATAACTTCCAGGGACTCCTAATTTTTCACTAACAATATTTAGCAAAGTTGTAGCTACGGTAAAGCTGAACAACTCTTGTGAATATATTAATGCATTAATGAAACAGATATATGCATTCTCAATAGCTCTCAAAAATCACATTGTACCTTAAAAATTTTAGTTTTTTACTATTTTTTTGACGCTTAAACAAAGATTTTTTGTTAAAAAAGTGTGTTCGAGTGTATACTTCTCTATTGTGCTGCAATAACGTAGAATGGCCAAACCATTATCGGTATGATCCGGGCGCATCGCGTTACCTAATCTTGATCATGTTTATTTTTGGACGTCATTTACCTTAAAAACTAAAATGATTTTAATATGGTGCTCACTTTGACGTTATTTACAGTGTGATAGTGAAAACGTTTTGTATGTATATAAACAACATATAGGACTATACAAATATGAAGAAATAGTAAAAAATAATTATAATTTTTTACACAAACCTAAAATTTTGCGTAAAAATTGGCTATGTTTGGATAGGGCTAGTGGGGACAATGTCAGCTTAAGTGAGTCAAATTTTACTTTTTTCGTTTTACATTAAGTTCTCTTTCTAGATCATAAAAAAATTGTATGTACTCCAGAAGAAAATTTATTTCTATAAATGAAAAAATATGGGGACTTTTTTGAGAAAAAACTTCAAATACACACGCATTTAAGCTTGAAATATATAAAAAGATGCTTCAACTTTGGATACGTGTGACTTTATAGGGACGAGATAACTGTTATCAGGTTTGTTTTATTTAATTTAGAATTTTATCGCAAATATACGTCATAAGGTACAAAGTGATGTTTATGTGCTATGTAGATTATCTAGACACGTTCAGAATGTATTGATATATTCACAAGAGTATGCTTAAGAGCAGGGTCATAAACTCTAATATGGGTATTGGTAGGACAAGGAAAGTTGTGACAAGGGTCACACCACAAGTTGGTGTCATATCTCCACTTCTGTGGAATCTTGTCGTAAATAAAATCCTTTTCAGGCTCAGTAGGACAGGCACCAAAGTAGCCCTTATTCAAGGGAACTCATGGAATCAGCACTCAGCGGTCTAGGTGTCAACCCTGCCAAAACCGAACTGGTTCTTTTCACCTGGAGATACAAAATCCCAGAATTCAGACCTCCACGACTGGATGGTACTTTTCTAAAGATTTCAAGCGAAGCCAAATATCTTGGCGTAATTTTGGACTCTAACCTCTCGTGGAAACGTAATGCTGAGAGTCGAATGAAGAAGGCACTATGTGCCTTCTATATATGTAAGAAAACCTTTGGGAAGAGATGGGTTCTTAAACCATATATTGTACACTGGATGTACACCGCGGTCATAAGACCTATTTTGACCTATGGGGCTCTTATTTGGTGGAGAGCGGTGGACACCAAGACTCACCTCTCAAGAAACGGATTACTTGGTATCTACACCGAATTTTGATAGGACGTTTAGGATCAAGATACCGACAAGGGATGACTGGGCCGCGAACACTGTCCTAAGGGACGACGTGATCTCAGTCTACACTGATGGTTCAAAGACAGAAAGAGGCTCGGGATCGGGAATTTTATCCGATGAACTGGACCTTTCGCTGTCTCTTCGATTACCGGATACCTGCACGGTTTTCCAAGCTGAGATATATGCCATCGATACAGCCGCGAGAAGAATCCGGGAATTGAATCTCGAAAATTCGACTATATATATTTAATCAAGGCTCTTAACTCCAACTTTATTAAGTCAAAATACCTTCTCAACTGCATCCAATCACTGGCACAACTGACACGTCGAGTTGATATGGGTCCCAGGACATGAGGGCATCCGGGGAAATGAAGTATCCGACGAATGCGCAACGAACGGATCGTCCCTGGACGTATCTCTTGCGCAAAGGAATATTCACACTCCCTTGGTGAACGTATCAAAATTGATAAATGAATGGGCTTCTTACGGGTATAATCACTGGGCACTGTATGATTGGACGCATGTCAGAACGTATGGGTTACCCACGTTATAGATATTGTAGAAGTTGTTTGGATGAGGAGGAGAAAGAATCGGTACAACACCTTCTATGTGACTGCCGAGCCTTACAAGAGCATAGACTACTATATCTTGGTAGAGCTCTTTTCCATGATCTGGACTGTCTCAGAGATGTGCCACTAGTAAATATGATCAGATTTATTAGAAGTACCGGTTGGTTCTCACGGGGATCACACCATTCTCCCTTTATGTATATAAGGGAATGGTAATTCTAAGGGTATTACAATGGCCCACAAGGCATCGGAGTGAATTCGATAACTTGCGAGCAACCCACGTAACCTAACCTAACCATCACAAGAGTTGTTCAGCTTTACCATAGCTACAACTTTGCTATGGTAAAGTGTTAGTGAAAAAATAGGAGTCCCTGGAAGTTATTCTAAAAAAATGCATGAAACAGCTATTTTTTGGGAAAAAATAATAACAAAATTTGTTAAGCGGATTCTTAGCTATATTATTGCCATATAAAGTTAAGCGGTATCATCAAGTCTGAATTAGTTGTTGGCCAAAAACTGATGACACCATTTCTTTAGGGCCCACTGATTTTCAGAATCTTTGGGGCAAATAAAAAAAATTGGTTATTGAAAAGAACAAACTGTGTATAGGGTTTTACTACCCTTTGGTAGATGAGTCGATCCTATACTGTCATAACAGTGTATTTTTTGCATTGTTGCACTGTGTAATCAAATAAATTGTTGACCATAAGCTTGGTTCGAAGAGCTGTTTTGTATGGTTACGGTTATGGCACGTCTAATTAAACCTTAATTGGCATTTAACATAATAACTGACACGCTTTGCAAAGGTAACTTGATAAAAAAAAATCAAATAAAAGTTTTAATGAAAAACGTGTGTTAAGGTTTTTTAGATCTCAGTCCTTAATTGAATGACTATGTCTGTAAATAGATTTGTATGCAGTTAATAGAAAAAACCCCAAAAAAATCTAACTAATCTTGATTCTTATGCTAAAAATGATTTGAGCAACTGTCTGTTAAGTGAAATGGATTTTCCTAAGCCCATTTCAATAATACTTTCGAAAATGTTGGTATGTATTGGAACTCAGCAAAATCCATTGACAAACCTCGAAGTTATAATCCCTTATATTATCGCCCAAAATAATCCAAAATCTTCGAATTGGAATTTAGCGAAATCTATTAACAAATGTTGAAGTTATAAGCGATTTACAAGATTATCTAAACCATTTAGTTAAATATTTCCCTTTTCAAATGGGATTACAAAAACTATTCGTATAATTAGTCTTAGAAAAATCTAACAATCAAAAAAATGGCTGAGGTTTCACCATTATTTTAACCTTTTTTTACAATGATACTCGAATAATTGCACAAGTTTTCTTAAATGTTAATTTTTATACCCTTCACCTTCGTGAGAAGGGTATATATAAATTTGTCATTCCGTTTGTAATTTCCACAATATAATTTTCCGACCCTATAAAGTATATATATTCTGGATCCTTATAGATAGCGGAGTCGATTAAGCCATGTCCGTCTGTCTGTCTGTCTGTCTGTCTGTCTGTCTGTCCGTCTGTCTGTCTGTCTGTTGAAATCAATTTTCTGAAGACCCCAGATATCTTCGGGATCCGAATCTTCAATAATTCTGTCAGACATGCTTTCGAGAATTTTGCTATTTAAAATCAGCAAAATCCGTCCATAAATAACGGAGATATGAGCAAAAATCCGAGACAACCTCTGAAAATTTCATCAAAAAAAGACAATTTATTGCATGCTTTGACAAAAAAACAACAAAACGTATGTGTGTTGGATTCATTGTGTGTTGGATTCATTGTGTGCTGGCTTCATGCTTGTGTATTTTGTTTTTGTTTTTTTTTTTTGGTGTTTCACAAAAAGGCAACAAAGCGTGTATATGTTTGGATGTTTGTTGGCTTCATTATTTTGTTTTTGTTTTTTTTTGGTGTTTGACAAAAAAGCAACAAAATGTACATATGTATGTTTGGATGTGAGTTGGTTTCACTGGTTTGCGTATTTTGTTTTTTTTTTTTTTTTGGTGTTTCGTTTCGTTTGGCGTTGTTGTTATTGAGAAGGGAATATATAAGATTGTTGTTTCGTTTGTAACTTCTGCAATATAGCAATAGCAATTAAATGTAAAATTTTTAAAAGTTTTCTTGATATATTGTAACGGACAGACCACGAAAGCTCCAATCATCTAGAAGCGGTGCTACCTGTAGTACCGGCCGTGCTCAGGGAAATTGGGATGGTTCTTGCCTCTAGTTGATTGAATTAAGTTCGGTACATAATTTATTTAAAAATTAGATAGCAAATTTCCAAACCGACAAACCAAATAAAAAAAAATTTAATATCAAAATTGAATTGGGTAACCTGAGGAAGAGGATAAGGTGTCATTACCTCTCCACTGATCTTCACCCACCCTACCATGCTATCTCATGAATGTCTTGGATAGCCCTAACATTAACCTACTTGACGTTCAACCTTAACCTTTCATGGAATAAAAAAAAATATTTAATCGGACAAATTCATAATAAAAATGTACATTAAATGTATTTATTTAATGGTAAACAAACAAATAGAATTAATTTAAATCTATTTAAATATTTACAATCTTTTAAATATAAGTTATACAAAAAAAATATATATAATGCAAATGTTTGTGTGGTTATGTGAATGATGTTTTTACTCAAAATTCAAATTCTCAACATTTAAAATTTAACTCAAAATTTGAATATTGAGTAAATGTTTATGTATTTTAGGGGTTGTTTATACAATAAATGAGTGAAATTCTCAAAATTATATAACTTCATATAAAAACTCACCAATTTCAAAATCCAACGATGTCATCAGGCCTGAAGATTAGGATTCTTGAATTGTTTACCAATATTATTTAACTACTATGATGTAAATGTTTAATTTTCACTCAAATATGTGCAAAATTATGGTGTATGTTAAAACTATTATTGTTAAAACAAAATTAATGTTAATTTACAATTCAAAACAGTGAAAATGAAATGTATAAACGTAATATTTACATATTTAGATTAAATATTAGTTAGTTTTGTTGTAGATTTAGTTTTAGATAATGTTTAAAGTAAGTAAAAAGTAAGTGAAGTTAATTTAATATCATTTTAAGTTAAGGTAAGTATAATTAATGTTTTAAATTAATATAAATTTAAGTTTTGGTTTTGTTAACATTGAGTTTAAGTGAAATTTAAGTTTAATTTAAGACAAATTTAGTTAAATTAGGTAGAAAATGAATTTAAAATGACAAATGACAACTCAGACAGATATAATTGGGCATTTCTGATCAAATACAAAAATAAATTATGACGTCATTGATTCTCAGTGTAAATTAATATTTAGGATTTGAGCGATTTCTTAGTTCAAAGATTTCATTTGAGGCTTCTTTTTAGATGATTTTTCTATTTAGATGATTCTTATATTTGTGATTTGCAAAACTGGACTTTCATATTTATAAAAAGCTTATTACGGTGGAATTTGAGGATAATGGCCTTATCTTGATGGTATCTTATGTATATTTTGGGTTGATTGGAATCCTTTGTTCCAAATGGAACAAAGAAATTTTGATATAGAAAATCCAGACCCTTATAAAAATCTAATATTAAAATTACAACATAATTACATACTTCACTAGCTTACCTTTTCAAAGAACTGAATGTTTATTTCGTAAATAAAATACAATTATTACGTCCGAAAGGAATGGCTATAATGCCCTTTAGCAGTAGATTATTTTATATAAAATATTTAAAACTCGCGAAATATGAAATATTCTATTTTCTTTTTCCGATTTCCGATTTGCTCAATTCAATTTCAAATGAAAAATTTTTACATTTCTATAACTTAGTTTTCATAGATACTTAGAATAATAATTATTTGAGTATTTTTAAACTGAGCAAGTATTCGATACACTCAAACAAAAAATGCAAAAACTTGCCTCACAAAACAGATACAGTTTTGAGTAATGTCTCAAAAAAACTGGATCTGTAAAGGCGATGAACGGAAAACAAATATTTAAGCCTTAAACTGATTAGATCCAAATATCTTTGGCATGGTAAGTTCCTCTAACCTTAGTATCTACATCCTCAAGTTCATAATATACCTGACCTATTTTGCGAATAATTTTAGCTTTTACACCGATTGGAGCTAATTTTGAATTAAAATGTTGAACCTTAGAACTTTGTAAAAATGTCCGTCTGTAAACGTCTTGTCCCACCGTAAAATTTCTAACTCGAGTCCGTAAATTATATGTGTGTGAATTTTTCTCATACGCTTTGCGCATGAATTCCCGAATTTTGTCCCGTATCAAAATGAATTCGTCTTGTCTTTCAATTTTGGAGTCCGTTTCGGCCAAAATATTCAGTTTACGTAACAAGTCATAGTCTTTTCCATGTGAAATCATAGTCTGTCCGAACACAATTTTGTATGGACTATTGCCAATACTTTGATGAATACTATTTCTTAATGAACAATTGATGCTAGGAATGTATTTGTCCCAATCTCTCTGATCATCACGTACATATGATCTCAACGCTTCATTGATCGAACGATTTACACGCTCACTAGCGTTAGCCTGTGGACTATACACTGCTGTTAAAATGTGTTCAACTCCGTTATTTTTTAAAAAATTTTCTTTACTTTTGAATTGTGAGCCATTATCAGAAACAATAGCTTCTGGTACTCCATAACATGGAAAAATGTCTGTCCTGAGGTAATCTATTATATGTTTTGAAATTAATTTCTTAAGTGGTTTTAAAAATGTGAATTTTGAAAAATGATCTAAAATAATAAGTATTCCAATATGTCCGGATTTAGTTCTCGGAAAAGGTCCAATCAAGTCAATGTACAAACGTTGAAATGGTCTGTCTGTTATAACCATCTGTCCCAGTGGCGGTCTCAAAATATTTGTCTGTGCTTTAGATGTTTTACATAACTGACAATTTTGTATATAGTCTCTAACGTCTGTCACAAGTCTAGGCCAATAAAAGTATCGTCTGATCCGTTCTAAAGTTTTGGCTATACCGCCATGTGCCGAATTTGGAATATCGTGAGCTGAGTATATAACGTCCTGTCGCAGTTCTGTAGGTACAAACAATTTCCAAGAATTAGATTCATCTAATTCTCCAGAAGTAAAATCAGTCCGCTTATAAATATATTTATCTATAATTTTGAAGTCCGGAAACTCTGAATTTGATAAATTTTCTCTTAATTTTGTATATTCTGTACTGTCAAATGTTGTAGAATTTAAGTCTATTGTTGGCAATGTCTCTAGTTCAATAGATTCAACAAAATTTTCCCCTTCATGTACTCGCGAAAGTGTATCAGGTACTATATTGTCCTTTCCCCTCCTATGTTCTATTGTAAAATTAAACCCTTGGAGTTTCAGAGACCATCGTGCTAAACGCCCGGACAAGTCTCTTTGCCCCATCAACCATTTTAAACTCGCATGGTCGGTTACTACTACAAATTCCTGACCTTCAATATACGGTCTAAACTTTTTGATAGCTATAACCACTGCTAAACATTCTAATTCCGTTATCGTATAGTTTCGCTGGGCTTTATTTAACTTCTGAGACATAAACGCTATAGGTCTTTCTACACCGTCAATGTCCGTTTGCGCCAAAACCGCCCCAATGCCATACGTACTCGCATCGCATTGCAATATAAAAGGTTTCGTATAATCTGGATGCACTAATAAGGGAGCAGATGTCAATCTTGTCTTTAATTTGTCAAAAGCCGCTTGAGCATCATCTGTCCAATTATAATTTTTCTTTTTAGTCAACAGTTCAGTCAGTGGAAAAGTTAATGTAGAATAGTCCTGAATGAAACGTCTGTACCAACCAGTCATTCCCAAAAACCGTCTTAAATGTCTAATAGATTTTGGTACCGGAAAGTCTTGTATAGCCTTAACCTTGTCCTCGTCTACCTGTAATGTCCCGTGACCTACTACAAACCCGAGATATTTAACCTTGTTAAGTCCAAAACTGCTTTTCTTAACATTTATAGTTAAGCCTGCCTTTCTTAACTGTGTTGCTACTTCCATTAGATGTGTGAGATGTACGTCAAAGTTTTCCGAAACTATCAAAAGGTCGTCCAAATATACAAAAACGTGTGACTTTAACTCATACGGAATGACCATGTCCATAAGTCTGCACAACGATTGCGGTGCATTACACAGTCCAAACGGCATTCTTGTAAATTGATACAAAGGCCGATTAGGAACCGTGAAGGCTGTCTTAGGTTTCGAACTTTCCTCCAGTTTTATTTGCCAAAAGGCATCTTTCAAATCGATTTTAGATATGCAATGAACTGAAGGAAGTCTCGATATAAGTCCGTCAATGTTCGGTATTGGGTAAGCGTCCTTAACTGTCACTGCGTTTAATTTCCTACTGTCCACACACATTCTAACTTTACCAGGCTTTACTACCACCACAGTCGGCGAAGACCAAGGTGAATTTGGTGCTTCTTCAATAACACCTAAAGATAGCATCCTATCTATTTCTCCACTAATTTGTTTTTCAACAGCTGGGGAAATAGGATAGTACCTTTGTTTTATAGGTTTCGCATCTCTCGTATCTATGTAATGTTCAATTAATGTCGTACAACCTAAACCTTCAACTTCAGAATTTGGAAAAGTAGCTATTACTTTGTCTAGTCGAAGTCTCTGTTCGGATGTCAAAATTAATTTGTCAGGGTCTGTCTCTCTACAGTCAATTTCCATAATATCAGGAACTGAAATTTTTAAACCAAAAGTTTTCCAAAAGTCAAAACCACAAATCAAATTTTGTTGTATTGACGGAATAACTAAAAATTCAAATAATTTATTTTGTCCTTGAAAAGTAATGTCTAATGTCATAGTACCTAAAACATTCTGTCTTTGTCCGTCCGCTGTACGTACGTTTCCAACACATTTTCTAAATCCTGTCTTATTCTGTGTCTCAGAAGCTAAATCACCACCGATAACGCTTTTGTTCGCACCGCTATCCAACAACGCAAAATGTTTGACATTATCTATTTTCAAAGTAATATAGGGTCGGCTATCACTATCTTGTGAAATTATAGGCGAAATAATACAAGTTCTAAATAATTTAAGTTTTCTATAAAAATCTCGAATACGCTCAGATGAACGCTTAGACTTTTTTGTATCACTAAATATTCTTTTACGAACTTTCTCATATTCTGCCAATCTAACATGATATGGTCTTAATAGAGGATGTCTTAGTTCTGTCTTAGTGTCAACGTCATCTATCAAAATGTTGGAGTTTAAAGTTTCGTAAGTCTTGTTTTCGGATGTCCGAACTATGGTCTTCGGACATCCTTCAGTCCGTTTCCCTGTTGTCTCTTTCCACATTTCGGACAATTCGGTCTGTAGGTATCCTTAGCACCACATCCATAACAAAATATATGTCTAACTTCAACACAGTCCATATATGTATGTCCTTGTTTGTCGCAATTCCAACACTTAACTTCAGCACGAATTGCACATACGTCCACATTGTCTTCGGAGGTCTCTATAATATTTAACTCTTTACTTGTGTCGATTTCAGCTACACGAGCTTTTGCATTTTTGCGTACTTCATATGAAGAAATGTCTTTTACAAATTTCTCGTGCTTCTGTACTTCACGTCGAAGTTGCGATACACTTGAAATGTCTAAATGCAAAAGTTCGTGTCGTATTTCAGTTCGAAGATTCCGAACTAATATCGCACATAAATCACCGTCTGAAATAGAATTTTTAAGTCTGTCAGTTAATGCCGAAATTGAATTAAAGAAGTCGTCAAATGTCTCGTTGTTTCGTTGTTTACGTCTGTGAATGTCTTCCATAATGTCAAAGTCGGTATAGTCACTCTTATATTGATCTCGTAAAGCTCTAGTCAGAGAAAACCAGTCAAGTTCATTGTCATGACGATGAAATCGCCAGTAAAAGTCCAAAGCTTTACCTTCAAATAGTATGTGTGCATGTTTGCACAAAAGGTCAAAATTTCCGTTAAGGTTATTTGTTGTCAGTACGTTTATTCTGTAAACAAATTCGTCCACTGTCATTTGTTCCTCACAACCAGAAAACTTCACTCTCCAATTTCTAATAATATTGGAAACTTTTTCACCAATAAATGGTTCTTGTAGAGTAGATGAAGAAATAGTGGGAATATTTGGGACCTCGTTATTGGCGGAATGATAATTAGTAGGTACTCTCAAATTGGTATTACCATTTGTATTAAAATTTCGAATAAATGATCGTAATTCACTAGAAATCAAATCTGTCATTTCACTTCGTAAAGCTGTCATAGATTCTGAAACTATTTGTCTTAAATGAACTTCACTGTTTTCGCGATTCTGATTTCTATTAGTAGGTCTTCTAACTGATCGTGATTGTGTTGGTGCCTGGGATGTATTTGGTTCATCCATGCTAACCGTGAAACTACAATTAGTTGGTTGTTCTAAATTTGATAAATTTTCCTGACTTCTTGTTATAGGCATAATATCAAAATGTGCAGTTTTCAAAATCTATTATTCCATTACTTAGTTATGGTTGTGTCAAGTAGTTATATAAATAAAAAAAATATAAAAAAAAATCAAAGTACCCCTCAATTCGTACAAAAAAAAAAAAAAACAAAAGTTTCGATATGATACTTCTAAAGAGTATACTTTAAATAATAAACCATGATTAAAGTAAAAATCTCAAATATTAGTAACATATCTATGACAATCATTACACAAATCATTGAGGCAAATGTAAGAGTAACTAAACGATAAAACCCATTTAGAAAAATCTCAATTAAAAATTACCCAGTGAACAATTTTATGAAGAAAATAAAATATCAAAATCCCAAACATACATGTATGCCATTTCTTGCGAGTAAAATTTCGATATCAAATCAAAATCAGAAATCTCAGCAATAATTTAGCAAATAAATTTAGAAAAATCATTTGATCCCAATAAAATATGGTTCAGTAATCCAAAATAAATATGAATAACTAAAATCCAAATATTTTATTAGAAATCAAAGGTAAATAAAAAAATATAATTGAAATTAAAATAGTTTGTCGTTCCACGAAATTAAAAAAAAAAACATTAATGTTTGTGAAACCATCAGCATTAAAATAATCTATATTTTCATTAGCGAAAGCTAAATAAATGTTCTTGTTGTTGCTGAGGCCCCACGTTGGGCGCCATTTAAATTTATGTAACGGACAGACCACGAAAGCTCCAATCATCTAGAAGCGGTGCTACCTGTAGTACCGGCCGTGCTCAGGGAAATTGGGATGGTTCTTGCCTCTAGTTGATTGAATTAAGTTCGGTACATAATTTATTTAAAAATTAGGTAGCAAATTTCCAAACCGACAAACCAAATAAAAAAAAATTTAATATCAAAATTGAATTGGGTAACCTGAGGAAGAGGATAAGGTGTCATTACCTCTCCACTGATCTTCACCCACCCTACCATGCTATCTCATGAATGTCTTGGATAGCCCTAACATTAACCTACTTGACGTTCAACCTTAACCTTTCATGGAATAAAAAAAAATATTTAATCGGACAAATTCATAATAAAAATGTACATTAAATGTATTTATTTAATGGTAAACAAACAAATAGAATTAATTTAAATCTATTTAAATATTTACAATCTTTTAAATATAAGTTATACAAAAAAAATATATATAATGCAAATGTTTGTGTGGTTATGTGAATGATGTTTTTACTCAAAATTCAAATTCTCAACATTTAAAATTTAACTCAAAATTTGAATATTGAGTAAATGTTTATGTATTTTAGGGGTTGTTTATACAATAAATGAGTGAAATTCTCAAAATTATATAACTTCATATAAAAACTCACCAATTTCAAAATCCAACGATGTCATCAGGCCTGAAGATTAGGATTCTTGAATTGTTTACCAATATTATTTAACTACTATGATGTAAATGTTTAATTTTCACTCAAATATGTGCAAAATTATGGTGTATGTTAAAACTATTATTGTTAAAACAAAATTAATGTTAATTTACAATTCAAAACAGTGAAAATGAAATGTATAAACGTAATATTTACATATTTAGATTAAATATTAGTTAGTTTTGTTGTAGATTTAGTTTTAGATAATGTTTAAAGTAAGTAAAAAGTAAGTGAAGTTAATTTAATATCATTTTAAGTTAAGGTAAGTATAATTAATGTTTTAAATTAATATAAATTTAAGTTTTGGTTTTGTTAACATTGAGTTTAAGTGAAATTTAAGTTTAATTTAAGACAAATTTAGTTAAATTAGGTAGAAAATGAATTTAAAATGACAAATGACAACTCAGACAGATATAATTGGGCATTTCTGATCAAATACAAAAATAAATTATGACGTCATTGATTCTCAGTGTAAATTAATATTTAGGATTTGAGCGATTTCTTAGTTCAAAGATTTCATTTGAGGCTTCTTTTTAGATGATTTTTCTATTTAGATGATTCTTATATTTGTGATTTGCAAAACTGGACTTTTATATTTATAAAAAGCTTATTACGGTGGAATTTGAGGATAATGGCCTTATCTTGATGGTATCTTATGTATATTTTGGGTTGATTGGAATCCTTTGTTCCAAATGGAACAAAGAAATTTTGATATAGAAAATCCAGACCCTTATAAAAATCTAATATTAAAATTACAACATAATTACATACTTCACTAGCTTACCTTTTCAAAGAACTGAATGTTTATTTCGTAAATAAAATACAATTATTACGTCCGAAAGGAATGGCTATAATGCCCTTTAGCAGTAGATTATTTTATATAAAATATTTAAAACTCGCGAAATATGAAATATTCTATTTTCTTTTTCCGATTTCCGATTTGCTCAATTCAATTTCAAATGAAAAATTTTTACATTTCTATAACTTAGTTTTCATAGATACTTAGAATAATAATTATTTGAGTATTTTTAAACTGAGCAAGTATTCGATACACTCAAACAAAAAATGCAAAAACTTGCCTCACAATATTTAGGATGATATACGCTGAAAATAGGCAAGTAATGCGTCCACAATAAAGGTGAAGGGTATATAAGATTCGGCATAGCCGAATATAGCACTCTTACTTGTTTATATTTAAATTTCGTTAAGAATTGCACTTAAATAATAATAATGCTACGCAGAAATTATATTGGTTATATTGAATACGTTATCTCTTATTTTATATTTAATTTGATATTTTAAACAATAAATAAAATTAAAAACTAGGAATTTCCTTTGGTTATTTAAAGCAAAATATATTTTTATCTTTCGATACGTTGTTTTTATAGATTTGTGTACATTAACCTATCCCAATATAGTTGAGGGAGTTCACTCAAATTAATTTATAGCTTTATGAAGCCAACAAAACGTCACATGATAGATACACCATGATAAATCGCACCCTTTCTATTTATGAGTTGAAGTATCAAATGACAAATTATTATAAAATGGATGGCTTTCAGCACCGGCTAGACAAATTTCTTTGAAGGTATAAAAGTAATGTGTTGGAAAGAGACTTTTACAGGCTTAAATTTAGGGTTTGAACTGAATATTTTTAATAGTGCTTTTAGAGGAATTAGTACTGATAATTCATACATTTATTTATATAATCAGCCATTTTACTATACATTTTGTATTGTCTGAAACATTTAATTCCTTTCCTCCTCTGCTATAACATAGATCAATCGAATTAACTTCAAGTATCTATATCTAACACTTCCAATGAAATAAATAATCTATTATTTACAAAACTACAATTTTCTGCTATTATTTAACTATTTGTTGATTTAGGAATGTCGTTTACAATTTAATGATTAAAGCAATAAAACTTTAAAATTTTACATTCAACTAAATAGTTTTAACAAAAATTGTCGGTATGAGTTAGCACCTAATTTGTTTATATAAATATTTATTGTTTATAGAATATTAATAACTGATAATGACTAAGTTAAATAAAAAACCAAAGAAAGAGATTTAATTGATTAAAATATTAACTGGCCTACCTAAATAAAAGCGTAAGGCGGAACGTTTCTTTACGCTTAGCTTTAACGCTGAAATGTCATACCTAAATAAAAGCGCCAACGCTACGTCAAACAATAAAAAGAAGGTTATCAAAAAAATTAATATAACAACCCGGATTATTTAAACAATAAAGTACATTGCAGTATTGGTGTTTCTGATTTTTGTTTCGTGATTTGTAAACTAAAATTTTATCAAAGAAACTAAATATTAAAGTTTAAAAAATGTGTTTCTTGCATATTTGTTTCTCCTTTTGTATGTATGTGTTTACATTTGTTGTGTTTTGCAACTAACTTCACTATTAAACGCGCTGTCAAAATCGGATTTTCCAATTGCAAAGCGTTGCCGCCGCTTTATTTCGGTATGCTGCATACAAATTGTATGGGCATGAGAATTTTTGACAAGTAAAAAACGCCTTACGCTCCAATTTAGGTATGCGTGTAAAAAACTAAAAATGCATTAGTAAACAAATATTACAAAATGTTAAACATTGGTTTATTGGTTGCTTATTTGTTTATGCGGAAAAACATTAACATACTTTTAGGCTTAAAAATAAAAACAGTAACCGGCTGTTTTATCACGAACACTGGCTGTGAATCTAATTTATAATTTTAAATATTAAGTAATTGTTGTTTTTGCAAGTGACAATTCAATTTGATTGGTTTTGTCTGCCTGGCAGTGTGGGAACAAAAGTTTAGAATAATAATTTTTAGTTTTTGTCTATTATTTTTGTTGTTTCTGCACATGTTTCATACACTAAATATATATTTTTCATTTTAAAATGCTTTGGTGAACATTATGATTCTTGCTATTAAATAATATTTAAATTTCATTTAATCGTTATTTATATGCGCAACAACATAAACAATTTAATTTCACTTAATGGTTATTATTTATTTGAGTTTTTTTTTTTTTTTTTTGTCGACATTTTGTTGCTTAAAATATTTTATTTATATATATTTTTTTGGCAATTAGCGAGTCAACGAGCGCGTTAAATTCTAAATATTTTATATCACTTTATATTTATTTTGTAAAGAACATAATGTAATACAATAATTAGTGGGCAAAAAAAAAGTATAAAAATTGTTTAATAATTATAGTACTAAATAAATGATATTTCTTAATATTATTTTCTATTAATAAAAAGAAACTGATGTTTGCTATAAAACTTTAAATTGAATACATACAAACATACACATTTCTAAACAATAATTACCTGTCAAAAACGTAATGTTGTATTCCTATTGTATCATAAACTACGTGGATTGTATGATAAATCTGCCAGTAAGCACGCAGGGAATAATGTATAATATTTATATATAATAAATATTTGTTTATATTTGCCGAATTATTCATTAATTGTTAGAGACTCAATAAAAAGTCTTTGACCGCAATGTTAATGTTTACATTAATAGTTTGTGAGACAAAAAAAAAAAAAAAATTCAAAATTGTTACGCATTTTACTAGATTAGTGACGCCTAGACTGTGACGTTAACTGCTACTAGAGGACTAGTTTCAAAACATACAAAATAGGGATGCCAATTCCGAAATGTGATCTCGAAGATCGAGATTTTGTATATGTTGGAAGATTTTTGAAGATTGCATAATACCTAGAAAGCTGAATTTAAGAATTCTTATATTACTAATCTCGCTTCAAATCCTAACAGAGCCAGATTTCATTTTAATCAGGGTGCAGCAGGTTTCCCTAGCATTGACAGTCTTATACACAAGTTTATTAATAACTAGCTTGAACCGGTGCGCTTCGCTACCCCTGTCGTAGTAAAAATCGGTTCACCCGTTTAGTAATTATTGTTTAAGAACTAAAGGTACCAATTTTACCAGTTTTTCCCTTTCTGGTAAAAGTATTGAAAAAAGTTATAGCCTATTGACGCTTCCAAGTAAGGATCTATATACATTCCAAATTTCAATAAAATCGATTCAGCCGTTTAGGCGTGATGCTCAAACACACAAACAAACAACTTACAAACACATTTATATATTTATATAGATTTCGCTTTGACCCAGTCACGTTTTGGTATCTCTAATACATAATGGTCTCATTAAGAGCTATGCTAATACCATTAGAGGTTTTACAGCAGAAATGTATTATAAATTTCTTCACAACTATTCAAAAATTCCCTTTAAGGATTTTTTAGTATTAATTCCTTATAATGGCGTGTTCATTCAGAAAAGACTGTGTAATTTTTAATTTTTTTGTTTTTATCAACTGAGAGCCATTTTTCACATTACCATGTTTATCACACAGGATTATTTACAAATTTCTATGCCATTCATATAAAAAATAACCTGAAAATTTGATTTTTTTCAAAAAAGTACCATTAGAAAAAAGTATTTGTACCACTGAGTTCCTATTTCTGTGATTCTTTCTTCATCTATAAACATAGGTGCTAACTTTTATTTCGGTAAATGAAGCATGTGGTAAAAAGTTTCATCAAAATTAAGAAAAGTACCACTTATTGAACCTACAATAAAGTGGTACTTTTCTTATTTTTGATGGTACCTTTTTATAACATGTTAGCATTTACCAAAATATAAGTTAGCACCTAGCACCAAATAGGGAATGCCTTGGAAATATTTAGATCCACAACTTAACTTTCATCAAAACCATAAATGTAACGACAACTTCTTACCGATAGAAATTTTTGAAATTTCCATATAGTGACCCTTACTAGAGACATACTGTCGGTCGCAAAGTAAAATGTTAGGGTTTATATATTTAACAATATGAAGTTTTCTATACTCAGCATAATTTTAGAAAAAGCTTAAAATTGCTTTTGGGTTATAAGCCATTTTAAGAATTTCAACACATAGTTAATTTACCGGCAAGATAAATGTAATCTAATGGGAGGGACTTATTAATGTTCAGATCCAACACGAGCTCGTAAGCATATATTTGACTTAGGTTAGGTTAGGTTAGAATAGAGAGGCGGTTAAGTGTTATACTCCATATCCATAAGTCTATAAAAATAAAAATCGGTTAGAATAAAAAATATTCTTAATTTAATTTCTTTGTGAATTGCAATTAAAATTCCTAAGATATTCCAAGAAACTATTCAGGACATTATCACAAGAAATATTCCAGTGTTTCGTTCTCCGCTTCCCTCGCTCTGTAGATCGTATCATTAGATAAACCCATACGGTCAATAAGAGACTTCAGATCTGTATGTGCAGTTAACACATTCATTAGTATTCTGAGCGTTGGTCTATTTAGGTTCAGTAACTCTTTTGTATTCTCTTGATTTGGGTTTCCCATTGGAATGTCGGTAGTTTTACCGACTATAGAGTTCTGCCAGTTTCTCACATGTTAATTTATTATCCATTCTTTAAGTTCGTTTTTGACCTTTAGGAAGGGGTTGAAATATCCATGCCAGATCCTATCATCGATAGTTTGTCCGCCTTTTCGTTTCCGATAATACCGCGAAGGTCTGGCAATTCAGAATCTTATCTTATTCTTACATGGTAAAACGTTCCGAGATTTAACATTACCGCACAGTGACGTCGATCGATAATAAGTGGTAATAAATCTGAATATTCTAAATTACTGGTAAAATAATGTATGATCGAATCATAAAAAAGTTCATAAGCTTTAAGAAAATGAAATTGTGCGATACAGAGTGTCAAAATCGGTTAACTATGGTTAGGTGAACTTAGTTATCTTCCATAGTTTACAAGATATTTAAGTTTATATTTAGAAGTTTTTGTTTTTACCATGACTTTATTTTGTTTTTCGCAAATATCTTCGGTAATAGATGTCTAAATATTTTTCTATAAATATCCTCTTATTTCTATTGTAATAAATTCGAAAATAATACGTTGGCAACATCTCAATCCGCATAGTCATTTGTTCATACATCATTTTGCAATCGGACCGGTAGTTTAGACTATTCAGATTTATTACCACTACAATGTGCAACACTGGTTTATATACTATATTTAACCGAATTAATTTCATCGGATTGGATCTACAAGTCGTTATTCCATTATCTAGTCATTAGCAGATCGAGTTTGTCGGATTGAATTTATTAGCTTTAGAAATGAAAGATACAAATTTGTTTTAGAAATCTAAATAATATTCACATAGTAGTTATTTTCAATTGTATTTCGAAGAGCCAAGGCAGCTCTGTGATAAAGTCATTGCAAAAGAAACATAGCTTTGATAAACCTGAACGGACTAAGACAATACCTGAATAAAGAAAAAGTACCAAAAGGCAGCCACTTGTGGATTCCCAATCATTCGGGTCCATATAAGCTTTATTTCATGTTTCTAGGTTCATTGGTGAAGAAAATTTAAAAAGTACCATTATAAGAACTAAAAAGTACCTATTGTTCAGTTCTCACATTTTGGTACCGAAATATGATCCCCTACTTCTAACTCTAACTTCACTCAGATACATATCAGCTAACTTTAATGGCGATAAGTAACATAATTTAAAATATTAAAAAAGTATTATTAGGAAAAAAGTACCAAATCCCCTTTTCCTCCTTGAACACCCCTCAAGTTTGAAATTTAAAAATATTCCATTTTGCCAAAATTGTTAATGCTTAAAGACATGCCTCAAACGATTAAAATCTGTGTTAATGTGCTCAAGAAAAATAAGTTTTAAAAAAAAGTACCAAACTGTTTACCCGGATTTGGCAGTCGAGTTCCAAATAGCACTCTTTTAGTTAATTTTTGCAATGTTAAAAATTTATCAAAATTGGCTGAAAATGTTAAATAAAATGTATTTTTCCGTTTTTACCCCCTTTTTGGTACCTTTTTATCCCCATTGCATTCAAATAAATTGTATTCAAATAAATTTCTGTATCGTGGTGATGGCTTAAAATAAAATATTTATATGTCTATATCAATTTGTAGAAAAACATAGGTTATGAAAAAAGTACCAAAAATAAACACAATTTTTATCCCTTAAGGGTTCGAATTTCCAAAAAGTACCAAACTTATATTTGTTATTTTTTTATAAGTAAAGAATATGATTTAAAATTTGTTTGTATGTTTATTGCTTTAAATTATACATATATGGTGCCAAAAAAGTACCAATATACAGTTTTTACCCGTTTTCTCCTTTAAAAAGTCCGAATTTTGAAAAAGTACCAGACACCTGTCAGATTATTTTTTAAATGGAGTAATATGATAATGTACGTTTTTTTGTATCTTTATTAGTTTTGAAGATATAAGGTTACCGAATTTACCCGTTTTTACCCTTTTTTACGAATTTCCAAAAATCCCTTCTTATCGGATCGTTTAGGGGAGGGAGGAACCCACAGTTGAAATTGCATGATTCTAGCTTCAGTCGTTTGGGCTGTGCGATAATAAATCAGTCAGTCAGTAAGTCAGTAACGTTACTCTTTTATATATATATATAGATAAGAAGAAATATAAATAGAAATATCAATAACACTCGAAATGTCTGTTATACTATTTGCTACATTTGAGATATAACCCTCGTATAAAATCTTTTTTTAAGTAATTTTTAATAATGACTTTTGTGTCTGATTTAAAAATATTTAAATCGGCTACTTAAAAATATTGTACTTAGTTTTCTAACTTCGTTCTAAATCCGTTTAACGGCTCGTTGATTTCAAAATAAATACAAAGTTCATACTTAGTGCTTGTTAAAAAAATCTCTTTTAAAACAAATGATTTGTAGAAATTATTTACGGTAATTGCATTCATTTTATTTTCTAACTAAATACAATTTTAAGGAAAAAAAGTTCTAAAGCCAACTTTACCATTAGGGACCATTAAGATTTGAATTGTCTATTAATATTTCGCAAAAAATTGTGTTAGAGAAATAAATATCTAAAAATACTTTCCATACAAAACTTTTGTAAACATTACTGAAAATATATTCCTACATTCCCGTTTTCGCTATGACAACTATCAACATTAAAATATCATTAATAAATAAAAAAAAAAATATATATATAAGCAGGTTAAGGATGTAGAAATGTTTAATAGAGGAAATATTTATAAAAATTTTCCATTGCTTAAATTGTTTGTTCAATAAACCAACTGTTGATAGGCGTCTAACAAATATTTATGTTTACAGTGTCAAGCCAAGCAATGTTTCTAATATTGGTTAAGACCATATAGGAAAGCTAGTTTACTACAAACATGGTCTAGTTTCAACAGACTTCGGCCTACAGACTAATAATGAGAAAGGGTTTATACTAAACGATTTGGGTAAATCAAATTTTTCAAACGTCTCGAGATGTATTTTCCATTTTTAATCTAAATACGTTTGCTCGTATCGAGCTGCCAAAATCAGTTTTGTAGTCGACGAACAGTTCATAGGTGTCGATTTGTTTTACTTGGATCTTCTCCAGGATCTGCCGTAATGTAAATATCTGGTCGGTGGTCGATTTATCATATCTATAGCCACATTGGTAGTGTCCTATTATTTCGCTGACTTTAGATTTCAATCATTCACATAGTACGCTCGATGGATTTTTGTATGGAATAGGAAAGGTTTTGTCTCCTTTCTTATGCACAGGACACAACATGCCAAATCTAGCCAAATAGTTATAACAAGTCGTTGCGTACTCCATAACAACTTGTTGCCTCCGGATTTAAAGAGTTATGCGGGCAAACCTGCAGCTTTTTTGTTCTTCAGACTCGATATTGCTTTCTCAATCTCATCTTGACTAGATGGTGTACATTCGACACTGTCGTCAATGATTGATTCAAGGGTATCCTCTTCGAAACTATCATCTGATACCAATAGCATCAACAAATTTTGTTTCCATGTCCTCAGTACACTTTCAGTATCTGTGACTAGGTTTTCGTCTTTATCCTTACAGGAGAAACTACCAGTACCAATGCCCTCTGTTTGGTGTTTTACTTTGCGGACTTCGTTTTTTACTTCTGTACATCTCGATCTACTCACACTCGCGCATTTCCATTTTTCTTTTTTTTGTGGCAGAATAGGCGTTTATCATCTCTCCTTTTCTCCCGGTACCTCTCCCGTACTCCTCACGTTACATCGGACTGCAGTGTTGCCAGATATGCAGTTGCATTGTGAAACTCCTGGTTGTACCATGGATTTTTAGGGGGAGGCTTTTAAAACCCAAGTACGGATTTACCACAGTTTCCATGGAGTGTGCAATACGT
Organism: Calliphora vomitoria; assembly: GCA_942486065.2. NCBI lineage: Eukaryota > Metazoa > Arthropoda > Insecta > Diptera > Calliphoridae > Calliphora > Calliphora vomitoria. Next base: position 44,297,652 of record OW818030.2, on the reverse strand, counting down.
AGCCATTCTGCTCAGATATTATAGGGATAAGGAGTGCTCTCTTGTAGCAGGATACACTTGTGAATATCGAGATATTTAAGCCTAGTGCTGCTCACTACCATGTTTCGTGCCGCGGCTAAGGATATTAGTCTCAAGCCGTTATCTCTGTTGTCTTCGTACATACCACAGTGGGGCAGAATCAACATTATTTGGAAATAAATCTGGCATTTCTAAACGGCTGGTCCGATTGGGATAAAAGGACGGAGTTTTAAAGTGGCATATTTTTAAATCTAATTGAGATATTGACTTGAAATTTTTTTTTTATAAGGCCAAAAATTAACTTATCTAAACAAAAATAGTTCGGAAAAATGTGTATCAAATTGTCCCTAATATTTGCAATCCTGCCATACCTAGTCGAGCGCTTGCCAAAAGTATAAATATCTTTGCAATTTAAAAATTTTACATGTTAAAGGTACCCTATTTTGACCCCCCATAGCGCAGTGCCTGGAGCTTTTGTAGGGTAAATTTTAATAACTTTAACTCGAATTCTCCTTGGCTGCGCCAATGTCAAATTTTATCCCGATCGGATCAGCCGTTTAGAAATGCCAGATTTATTTCCAAAAAATGATTCTGCTCCACTGTGCATACTGAATCTGCCGATTGTGGGATCGTATATCTCTTTCCTTCCGATTTTCGCATTAAAATCACCTGGAAAAATTGTAACATCATGGTTGGGGCAACAGTCATATGTTTATTCTAGGCGCTCATAAAATGTATCTTTGACCTGCTAGTCTTATCCTCCATCGGGACATGGACACAAATAAGTCTTGATGCGTATCCTAGCTATCCGTTCGTCCACTGGAGTGAACCTGGAGACAAGCTGTCTAATTCTCCTACTGACTATGAAACCTCATCCAAACTCGTGTCTAGTATCATGGCAGCTGTAGTTTATGTCGTCACCATGTGTAATTCTGGTGACACCATGTCCACTCCTTCTTATTTCCTGGATGACAATAACATCGGATCTGTGCTTATTCAGTACGTCCGCCAATTGGATCATTGCACCTGCTCTATACAAAGTACGAATATTCCAAGTGCAGATACGTAAATCATGGGCCTTTATTCGTTTGCGGTGGTCGTCAACTTTTGTAGGGGCCGTTTTATATTCTTTCTATTTTTCATTGTAGTGTGTTTTTTTGGGGGGTGGGGGGCTTTAATTACAAGTCCAACGCCCCAACCACTTTAGCACAAATTAGTTTAGTACTTCGAAACGTGTGTTTAAAGCAGCTACACCAGGTGCCACCAAGAGGAGGTATGTGTCCACTTGAGATGCAGGAGGGCTTAGCCAAATTAAAACCGACTGTTGTTTGGCATCCCATATCCTCATGTTATGGGAACTAGTATAATATATACAAGAGCATCGTTATTGAGTAAAAATATTTGTAATGCCGAGATTTGAGTTAAGCTTTAGGGATAGTGTCATCATTTTGGTAAGGTCCTGATGTCATGCTCTGAAAAAATGTTAGGTATAATAATTATATTGTATTATATACTACAGTTTTAAATAATTGGTTAATTCCGTCATATTTTCATTATTTCCTATTATATCACGACTCGGCGGCTGGTTTTTGCTGGTTCGTTATGATAACACAATAAACATAGCATAGAAAGTAGTATAAATTTAGGACATTTTTTGCTTGAAAAGCAATAAAAACCATTGTGAAATATTAGGACATTATGACAATATGACATGATGAGAGACCTTGTGTATTGACTAGGGTATTCAATCGATTAACCGTTAATCGGTAAACCTATTAATTTTGGTCGGTTAACTGTTCGAATAATTTAAAGTTGCCGATTTTCAAATAACAAATAAACCGATTAATTTGTGTCGATTAACCAAAATTAATTTTTTTTGCACTTTATATAGAAATGTATAATTTTAAGCACACACATTTTATTTCTTAACTCATGAACATTAACTTCTAGCAATAGTTTTCCACACAGATTATTACAGATATGAAACAAATGACAGTTCTCAAAAAAGTTATATCGAACCTTTGAAAAGTGGTTTTCAGAGTGAAAGAAAAAATACAATTTTCAATAGGCAACAAGTGTGATATATATTTGTCCCTCTTTTTAAACCACAACCATTTTGACATTTTCTTTTGTTTGTTTTCTATTGCCATATTACTGGAACCGGACGATTCATATCTGTGTAATTTGTGATTTTCTAGAAGTATAGCACAAAAATTGAAAGTAAGGAATTTGTAAATGAACCTTTTTCTAGAATGTACTGTGATTAACTTTGTTCTAATGAGTCGGAGGACGACATGATAATAGATGAAACTAAAGACATAACTGAAACGAGACTTTTATCAGAAACTACTAAAAGTATTCCCAATCTAAAAACTCCGAAAAGGACTCCAATGCACAGTGGATAATATAAGGTGTATGCATCTCATAATTGGTTTTTGCAAATGTTTGAAATTAACCACAAAACAAATTCTATCGTAAAGCTAAGATGTCAAGCAAAAATTATTTGCAGAAATTATAGTTATTATGTCAGCAGAAGTATTCGAAAATGGCGACAGAACACACTACTTTCTACTTTAAAGATTTGGGGAGTTAAGGATTGTTTTACCTTGTTGGAAAGGGTATCTTGTACAGAATCTATTTTCGTTATGAGTTTCGTATTGTTAGCAGATTTGAAATTTATTCATTTAAAATATATAATGTTTTTTGGCTTACCTACGCAATTTTTACTAGGATTTTAACTGTGGGCGCCATTTGCCGCCGATCTAGTTTTAACATAGGATTAAAGTTTAACATTTCATAGAAAAAAATTCAAATAACTATTGTTGAATTAATAGTAATTTCTAGAAATATACACTTTATGAAAGATTAATTCCTTGCCTCTCCATAATTGTTTAACATTTTTAAATCGTTCTAAAAATGTGTGAATTAGAGGTACTAAAGTACTACGGCCTACCCTAAAAAAGATTTTTTAAAAAAATTCAAAATGTTGCGGGTGTTTTAAAATCTTTGAAAACGGTTTTAAACTTTAAACTTCGAAAGTATTTTTTTAAGTATCATACATTTGCTACCAACTGTATGTTTTTCAAAAAATGCATCCTTTGGGCCTTGTAAATATTGGGGCTTAAAAGGCTTAAACGGCTGTTAACAAATGTCAGTTGTTAATACTATTAAAACTAATGAAATAGTACATAAAAACACTTTTTTACTTGTCTTAACATATCACTTTTATACAAATACTAAAAAAATCAAAAATGTATTTTTAACCGTTCATTACTTTTTTTATTATAATTCGATTTTTATGATTAAAAAAGCAAATTAAAGCTTAAAGTCCCACCTATTCAAGAAAAAAAATCTTACAAAAATCCTCATCCATTCAAAAGTTACAGATTTTTGATCCGAACATGACCAACATTTTCCACTGTGCAATGGTATAATTAAGAAGTTTATATGAGAAATTGGATATTCTTTACTTTTGATTTCTCAAGTTTTATTAAATCTAATGAAAAAATCGTTTAAAAATCGGTTTTAAGAGAAGATCTCACTAAAATCCTAAAGAAACTCACATGTGTATAAAAAAGGATCCAGATACCATTTTTTTTTTTTTTTTTGTTTGTTTTTTACTTTTTTTGTTGAATTGTTATGATTTCTTTGTTTTGTTATGATTTTGTTGTTTTTATTTATAAAATGCTTAAATATGTATACAAAATTTGTTGTTCCATTTTCAATTTAAAATTAAAATAAAAATTATTCGGTTAATCGAATAATTTAAAATTAACCGATTAAATCTAAACCCCGATTAATTATTTGCTCGATTAACCGATTAAACCAGAAACCCGATTAATTGAATACCCTAGTATTGACTAAATATTTATTTAAAATGTTCTTAGGTATTGCAAAACCATTTAAAACTTGTTGCTAAAATTTTGCCAGCCACTGTTTTTGTATTTATGATAATGATATGATTAATTTCATATTATCTGTCTTAAAGGAAGAAGCCAAATCGTAATAGTAATAATAATAATAAAAACAAGACAAAAATGCTTCCAACTGAGTTTTTATTCATTCATTTGTGAACGACAAAAAACAACAAAACAATTTAACATAAATAGTGGTTAATGGTTGTATGTAGCTGAATTTGTGTACTAGTACATATGTAGTACCAAGCGAGTATCTCATGTTTTAAATAACATTTCATGGATTTCATGAATTGAGTTGACTCAGGTTTGTGGCTGTTTGTTGGTTTGTTTCAATTTGTCTAGAAAGCTTGCGCGCAAATTTAACGCTACTTTAAAAGCGCAATTTCAAATTTCGTTTTCATGTTGGTTGGTTGGGCTGTACGTGTTTTTTCTTTTTGGATGGAAAAAGTATATTTTAGTTACCCGCAAAATGTTTTAGCATCTATTCGCGATTTAACAACGTTCGTGTAAACAACGTAAAAGTCAATTTGAAAAGTTATTTTGAATTAAACTGCTGGCTGACAGTTTGTCTGGCACAATTTGTCGTCGTACTCGCAAAACCAATTTATTCAAGTTCAATTATTAACGATTTGTTGTCATCTATTGATTTAACTCGGGCCACAAGTGTATTTTTTAAATTCGGTTTGTAACCGTAACAAAACATCGATCATTCATCTTTATTAAATGAAGAAATCAAGTGTTTATTAATACGAAAAAAACTCATCTTTATCAAAAAAATAAAATAAAAAAAAAAAAAATTATATATTGTGGTTTATTTATTTAAAAAATTTACTTTCGTTTTCCATTCAATCAATGTCGCTGTCTCCATTATTAAATAATTGTCAATTATTCATATCAATCTCTGCCTAAATCAAAGTGAAATTACATCAATGAAATATTATTTTTTGGCAAATTGTATTTAAACGCCTGCTAGCGCTTGAAGAGCGCGTTACAAAAACTGTGATTGTGTTGCTTGAATCTTAAATTTTAAGTTTAATTTTGCTTCAAACAGAAGCACCCACCTTAAATTGTAAACACTTTCTTTAAACATTAAATTAAAGTTGAAAATCAAACCAAATTAAAAATAACAATAAAAAAAAAATATATAAATTTCAGTTAACGAAAGAAACAAGTGTTTAAATTGCTTCAAAAGAAAAAAAAAATAACAAAAACTAAACAATAAAAGTCTTATCGGCTTAAACACAAAACTCATTCAAAAATCGTAATTAAAACAGTTGGAAAGAAAAATGGTTGAAAAAGTTGGTAAGTAAATGAATGTAACAATTAAATTCATACTATCATCCCTCATTTAACGCAGTTGGTCACAATACAATCATTTTGATAACTCATCTATATACATATACAGTGACACAGATAAAAGTACGTACTCCCTCTAAAATTTCGGTTTAAGAATAACCCTGGATTTCTGATCGATATTTTTGCTTGCTTTTGAAAGGCATCGAAACACTGTCAAAAACTAACTACAAAAAGTCCGGTTAACTTTCCGCTTATTGTACTTTTACACATAAAACTTAATATGGCAGCACAGATAATTATACGTACGATGCCAAATAGAAACGGTACTTTTTAAAAATAAGTAGATTTAATAAAAAAAAATATTATACGGAAAGTGTTAAAAGTTTAGTTTGTAAGCAATTCTTAAAGACTGCAGTAATTTTAGAAAAAAAAATTTACTTTTTTGTTAAAATGGGTAGGAAAACAAAGGACATTTGTATCGAAATGCGTGAACATATTTTAAAATTGAGGAAAGATGGGAATTCCTTAAGTTCAATTGCTCAAATTGTTGGACGTGCCAAGTCTACGGTGCAGACCGTAATAAAAAACTTTTCTGAATCTCAATCCCTAGCAAGCAAGCCAAAAACTGGACGTCCACCCAAAATTACCCCACGAGTTGAGCGATTTATAAAAAGTGCTGTTAGTAAAAATCCTAAAACAACAGCCGTGGAAATTCGAAATACTTTGGAAAATGACCACAATATTAATGTTCATTCAGAAACAGTGCGAAGTGTTTTGCGAAAAAACGGATTCCATAGCCGCGTACCAAGAAAAAAACCATTAATAAGCGAAATAAACTGAAAAAAGCGGCTCGACTTCGCACTTAAGTATGTGTACAAAACACAAGTTTTCTGGGCGAATGTGATTTTTAGTGATGAAAGCAAGTACAATTTATTCGGTTGTGATGGCAAACAAAAAATTTGGCGCAAACCTAATGAAGAGCTGCAACCGAAGAACCTCATTCCAACAGTTAAGCACGGTGGTGGTTCGGTCATGGTTTGGGGCTGCATGTCGGCGAATGGAGTTGGAAAACTGCGATTTGTGGAAACAAATATGGACCGATTTCTTTATTTAGACATTTTGAAAAGCAGTTTGAAAGATTCCGCAAGTGTTTTGGGTCTTAGTGGCACCTGGTATTTCCAGCAGGACAACGACCCAAAGCACACTTCGCATATTGTCAAAGAATGGCTTCTCTATAATGTCCCGAAACAACTCCATTCGCCTCCCCAATCACCAGACCTGAATCCCATAGAGCATTTATGGGATGAATTGGAACGGCGCATTCGAAAAAAAACTTATAGAAACAAACAACAACTTAAAGATGGCTTGGAATATGAGTGGAATAAAATAACGTCTGAGACAACAAAAAAACTGGTATTTTCAATGAGTAATCGATTGAAAGCAGTAATTGAGGCAAAAGGAGGTCCAACAAAATACTAATAAAATAATATATATACCTGAAATTATTTTTGTACATTAATCTTTTTTAGAGTACGTATAATTATCTGTCATATTAAATAGGCTTTTGTGTTTTTTTTATTAAATTGAAGTTTTTAATTTTAAATTTAAATAATGAAATAAATATTTGTGTTCATTTAAAAATTATTGATTCATTTACTTTTTTTAAATATCACCAATTTTTGGAAAATTAAAGAATTTTTAAGGGGTACGTACTATTATCTGTGTGACTGTATAAAAGAGTAACGTTACTTACTGACGAACTGACTGACTTGATGAATCAGTCAGTCAGTTCGCACAGCCCAAACGACTGAAGCTAGAATCATGAAATTTTAACTGTGGGTTCCTCCCTTCCCAAAACGATCCGATAATAAGGGATTTTTTCGAACGTTTAGGTGGTAAAAAAGGGTAAAAACGGGTAAATTCGGTAACTTAAAATTGCATGTTACTCCATTTAAAAAATAAGTTGACAGGTGTTTCGTACTTTTCCGAAATTCGAACCTTTTAGGGGAGAAAACGGGTAAAAACTCTATTTTGGTACTTTTTTTTGGCACCCTATGTATCTTTTAAACTAATAAACATAGAAACAAATTTTAGATCCTATTCTTTACTTATCAAAAAATATAAAATATAAGTTTGGTACTTTTTGGAAATTTGAACCCTTAAGGGATAAAAATTGTGTTTATTTTTGGTACTTTTTTCATAAACATTGTTTTTCTACAAATTGATATAGACATATAAATATTTTATTTTAAGCTCACACAACGATACAGAAATTTATTTGAATACAATTTTAACACCGCAATGGGGATAAAAAAGGTAGCAAAAAGGGGATAAAAACGAAAAAAATACATTTTATTTAACATTTTAAGCCAAATTTGATAAATTAATATTAATTAACATTGGTTCCTGGATTCATGCAAAAATTAACTAACAGAGTGCTATTTGGAACTCGACTGCCAAGCTGTATATTGGGCCAAATCCGGGTAAACAGTTTGGTACATTTTTTAAAACTTATTTTTCTTAAGCACATTAACACAGATTTTAATCGTTTGAGGCATGTCTTTAGCATAAACAATTTTGGCAAAATGGAATATTTTTAAATTTCAAACTTGAGGAAAAGGGAATTTGGTACTTTTTTCCTAATGGTACTTTTTATAATATTTTAAATTATTTCACTTATCGACATTAAAGTTAGCTGATATATATCTGAGTGAAGTTAGAGTTAGGAGTAGGGGATAATATTTAGGTACCAAAATGTGAGAACTGAACAATATGTACTTTTTTGTTCTTCTAATGGTACTTTTTGAATTTTCTTTAATAATGGGCCTAGAAACATGAAATTAATGGGCCTAGAAACATGAATTGAGTAAGAATTTTAGGGGGAGACTTTATCGCAGTTTTTCTTTATTAGAGTGGTACTTATGGTACTTTTTCTTTATTCTAATGGTACTTTTTGAATTTTCTATAATAATGGACCTAGAAACAGAAATTAAGCATATATGGTAATAAGTGAGTGAGGGGAGACTTTTAGGTACTTTTTCTTTATTCAAATGGTACTTTTTGTAATTTCTTCACCAATGAACCTAGAAACATGAAATAAAGCTTATATGGACCCGAATAAGTGGAAACCACAAGTGGGGGCTTTTTGGTACTTTTTCTATATTCTAATGGTACTTTTGGATTTTTTGTAATAATGGACCTAGAAATACGAAATTAAGCACATATGGTCCTAAGTGACTGAGAATTCTAGGGGGAGACTTTTTGGTACTTTTTCTTTATTCGAATGGTACTTATTGTAATTTCTTCACCAATGAACCTAGAAACATGAAATAAAGCTTATATGGAACCGAGTGACTGGGAATCCACAAGTGGCTGCCTATTGGTTTTTTTGAATTTTCTATAAGAATGGACTTAGAAACATGAAATTAAGCATATATGGTCCTAAGTGAATGAGAATTTTTGGTACTTTTTCTTTAATCGAATGGTATTTTTTGTAATTTTTTCAACAATGAACCTAGAAACATGAAATAAACCCTATATGGACCCGAGTGAATGGGAATGCACTGGTACTTTTTCTTTATTCTAAGGTACTTTTTAAATTTTCTATAATAAATCTAGAAACATGAACATAATATTATATGGGCTCGAGCGAGTAGGATTCTATAACTGGGAACATTATGGCGCTTTTTCATTATTCTAATGGTACATTTTGAATTTTCTATAATAATGGACCTAGAAATATAAAATATATGCTCCTCAGTGAGTAAAAATTAAATTGGAGACTTTATGGTACTTTTTTTTTGTTATAATAGCACTTTTTAAATACATTTATAGTAGAGTTTCCAAAAAACCGAAGAATTTCATAACCGCGGTTTCGGTTTTAAAAAATTGACAACCGATCGGTTTCGGTTCGGTTTTGTGATAATTTATTAAATATTAAGTGTTAGAGAAACAAAATCAGTTGATAATATAGGAAATGTTATACAAATTTAAAATTCAAACTTAACGGGTGTTCAAGAGGAGCAGCCGGATGATAAATGGCTGGTACGAGATGGAAAAGCTCGAGCGGTAATTGGATTGTCTTTGGAAGAAAACCAAAAGATACAAATAAAGAAACTGAAATTTGCTAAAGAATACTGGGAAGTGCCGAAAAAAAATCATGAAAAGGCGAATCTAACACAAAGTAAGTCTTTTTCGAAAATTAACTTCGAAGAAAATTCAAGATGGAGAATCAATGGAAGATCATATTGCCGAATTTTTGGATATTGCTGGTCGCTTACAAGATATGGGTGAAGAATTTCATGTCACATGTGTAGTGATAAAGATTTCTTCTCAAAGTTAGATACCTCTACAACTGAAACTATATACTTAGCTGATGGAACCATAATTAAAGCAAAGGGTAAAGGTGAAGGTTACCTACAGATTAAAAATAATAAGATGTTGGTAAAAAAATGTTTTATTCGTGCCTACATTGGAAGGAAGTTTGCTATCTGTTAGAAAACTTGTATTAGAAGGATTTACGGTAACATTTGATAAAAATAAATGCGAAATATCATTGAATGGGGAAGAATATTTGAACTAGATGAAGATAACTCAGCAAGAAAAATTTCAAATACAGTGAGTGATTGCATTCATAAATGGCATATACGTTTTGGACATAGAGACATAAACGGAATTAAGATTGCAGTAAATAATTCTTTATTCAATGGAGTAAGTGTTTCTAATTGTAATTGCAATAATGTTTGTGAAACATGTTTAAAAACCAAAATGCCTAGAAAACCATTTCTGAAAATTTCTGAAAATCGATCTGCAGAAATTTTAGATTTCCCCTCGCCATCTGGAAGTCAATACATTTTAACATTAATTGATGATAAGAGCCGTTATTGTACTTTATATTTCCTTAAAAACAAAAGTGAAACCATTGACAAAATCAAAGAATTTGTTGCGTATGCTGAAAATAAATTTGGAAAGCGGATAAAAACAATTCGGAGTAAACTAACAACACCATATACACCACAACAAAACAGTGTAGCGGAAAGGAAAAATAGTAGCCTAATCGAAATGGGAAGGTGCATGTTATTTGATTCGAATTTAAATTCATAATATTGGTCTGTGGCTTAATCGTTTGCCATCTAGTTCATTAAACACACAACCCCATATGAAGAATGTTTTGGAATGAAACCAAACATGAAACATATAAGAAAATTTGGTTCTTATACCTTTGTACATATAAATAAACAGAAACGTCGTAAACTTGATCCTGTTTCTAAGAAGCAAATTCTACTGAGTTATAGTGAGGAATCAAAGGCGTATCGATTTTTAAATCCAGAAAATGATGAGATTACCATAAGCAGAGATATCACTTTTATTGATGATGAATTCGAAAATAAAAAGTCAACTACAGTTACAAGTCCAATTATAGAAGAAATAAATATTGATGATAAGTCTCCGGAATTAATATCGTTTAATCTAACCCACAATGAAGAACAAAATGTAAATGCAGAGGCAATTCAAACAGCTCCAGAAGACAACGATACTGAGATAACTGATAGTGTCATTAATATTAGTAGTGACGATGTTATTACTTCTACTGTTTCAAATCCAGCAGATAATAATACAAGTTCTGAAGAAGAAAATCAAGTAAACCAAAGAATGTCATCAAGATCCACGAAAGGAATACCACCTAAAAGATACGCTAAAATGATATCAATTTCAGAGGAACCTAAATGTTTTAAAGAAGCTATCGAAAGCTCATGTAGTAATAAATGGTTTTTGGTTATGCAGGATGAAATGAACTCCATGATAATGAATAACACATGGGATCTTGTTGAAATGCCGAAAGATAAAACTCTAGTTGGCTGTAGATGGGTATATAAAATAAAATCAATGGTTGATGGCAATAAGAAGTACAAAGCTCTATTAGTCGCGAAAGGTTATTCGCAAAAATATGGTCAGGACTACGATGAGATATTTGCTCCCGTTGTCAACAACACTAAGAACGTTACTAACAGTAGCATCTTATAAAAATATGTTTGTACACCATATAGACGTAAAAACTTAATTTTTGAACGGTGAAATAGAACGGTGAGATGAAATACATTTACAATTATAGTTCTCCAGATATTCGAAATTAACTATTTAATTTGTGTGGGAGGTGCCATGCCCACTATCCAATCACGAACATTTTCAGCCAAACTAGGTAAAATTATAAGAGATCTATTCGGACTAAGTTTATAAGAGATCTAGTCGGACTATAGTTCTCAAAATATTTAGAAATAACTATTTACTTTGTATGGGAGTTTAATCAAAAATCTTCCGATTCCAATTACGTCCATTTTCAGCCTAACTCCGTATAGTGATACAAAATTAATTCGCACTAAGCTTAAATACTTTTACAATTATAGTTCTTCAGATATTCGAAAATAACTATTTACTTTGTATGAGAGGTGCCACATCCCCTATTCTGATCCGTCCCATTTTTGGTCTAACTTCATACAGTGATAAGAAATTGGTTCGTATAAAGTTTGAAGAGTGTCACAGTTGTAGTCCTCAGATATTCGAATATAACTATTTACTTTGTATGGGCGCTACCACGCCCATTTATCCATTCCCGCCCATTTTCAGCTAAGCTACGCAAAATGGTAGCGCAGTAAATCCCGCGGCTATCACGATTATAGTTCACTAGATATTCCATAATGCTATTTATTTTGTATAGAAGATACCACTTGAAATTCAAAATAATAGATAGATATAGAAGAACATACTGTAAAAATTTCAAGTGGATCGGCCCAGGGGTTAGCCTTCTATGGGGTACAAATAAACAACTAGGCATACATTCAATTTTATATTTGTATATAGATATATAGCGCTTTAAAATCCAAAAAATAAAAATAAAGTTAATGAGGATTTCAGGAAAAACTAATTTTGCACAATTTGCACATTCGGTAAGTTTTTTTTATCATAGTCGGTGTTACTATTTAAATAATTTTCTGGTGATTTTTTCAAATTAAAATTTATGTATTTAATATCGTGTGGGGTTATAGAAGATAGTATGTGAAAGAGGTTGCTCTACAAAATCATTTCTTGGCGAGTTTTTCTGAACTTAAATTATCTAAAAAAACGTCTGTAATATTGGTCTAATATACAGTAAGGGACAAAATTGTTCACGAAAAGTATGATTAAAGATATATCTAGAAAAATTTTTTTTACAAACTTAGGTCTGGCAACCCATTTTGTGTTATGTAGTCTGGCACAATGTTGTTTATTGTATGGCAACATTTTTTTGGAGTACCGTTACTTTTTTACTAAAAAGAAATTAAACAACTATATCCGCGTGTGTGAACATTTTTGAACCTCAGATCTTTTTCTCAATTTTTAAAATATATTAAAACATAAAAAACTAAATTTTTTTAATAACGTAAGTAAAGGACATTATTTAAAGTTATTTCAATAAAATACTACTCTTTTAAATAATTTATTTAGCCTTTTATAATGGGAAAAGCTAAGACTCCCCTATTGCAACAAAATGTGGAAAAAGACATAATGGAAGGTGAAATCGCTAAAAAATATTAAATATTAGGGTTAGTGAATAAAATAAAGAATCAGAATAGTTTAAACTCCACGGGAAATAAATATGGTCGTCCAAAAAAACTTTCGCTTGCCGATGCTCGAGAAGCTCGTCGATTGATTGTGTCTGGTGAGACTAATACAGCTGTTGAGGTCACACAAATACTCAACCAAGAGTATAGTTTAAACATAAGTTCCAAAACCATTCGAAGATGTTTAAAATCCAGCGGCCTAGCGACAAGAACAAAACTTAAAAAACCTTATTTAAGCGAACAAAATCGAAAAAAGCGGTTGGCTTTTGCAAAAAAGTACGAGCATTTTACGACAGACAGACAAAAATCAACCGTATTGGGTCTGATGGGCGCCAATGGACATGGGTTGATAAAAGAATTGGAGTCCAAGAGCGAAATATTACAAGCACAATGAAATTTGGAGGTGGATCTTTGATGGCTTGGGGCTGTTTTCGTGGAAACCAGTTGGGTGTACTACGCCGAATAACTGGCAGAATGTGTGCCAAAGATTACATTACAATCCTTGAAGACTCATACATGCCAAGTTTGGATATATTTGGTTTAGAGCCGTGTCAGGTTGACATCTTCATGCAAGACAACGAAAGAAAATGGGATAAAGGTTTTAGATTGGCCACCCCAGTCTCCGGATTTAAATCCCATTGAACACATTTGGTCAATATTCAAAAGGAAAATATTGGCTAAAAAAGACCCAGCGAAAACCATCAATGAACTTTGGGGGCGTTCTATCGAGGCGTGAGTAAATATTAACCCACAGGTGCTAATAAATCTTGTAAATAGTATGCCAAAACGAATAAAAGCTGTTAAAACTGCAAGAGGGGGGCACACAAAATATTAATAGCCAAAACGTAAGGATTTTCGTCAAGGGTTATAATTGTTCACAGCTAACATGTGAAACCTTTTTAAATTTAAAAAGTGAATTTAATATTTTTTGTTAGTTTTATCATTTTTTTATTAAAGCATAATGTAAAGATTAAAATCGATTTAAAAAATTTTAATAAAAACAGTGAAGATGAAATAACAAGTTATTTATATTTAATATTGGTTGTTTTGTGAACAATTTTGTCCCTAACTGTATTTCCATGTGTTCCAACAAGTTACTTCATAGAATAGACACATAGAACGGAAGGAGAGAGAAATATCAGTGGAAGAAATTACTCTATTTTCACACATACGGGTGATACAATAACAAAGTAACTGGCAATACGTTCTCATGAATTAGGTTTTTGACAACAGACTTAGGTTTTAGGCTCTCAGTTACCTATCTACTTGTCATCTATGGTTTACTTTATGTGTTTGATATTTGTCACACTTTGAATTTAAGTTATATTAAGTTTTTACCTTTTAAAAACGTGGGTTTATTTCCTTTAAATAAACCGGATACTTTTGATTGCAAATAAAAAGCAGTTTTAATACCCTTCACCTTCGTGAGAAGGGTATATATAAATTTGTCATTCCGTTTGTAATTTCCACAATATAATTTTCCGACCCTATAAAGTATATATTCTGAATCCTTATAGATACCGGAGTCGATTTAGCCATGTCCGTCTGTCTGTTGAAATCAATTTTGTGAAGACCCCAGATATCTTCGGGATCCAAATCTTGAATAATTCTGTCAGACATCCTTTCGAGAAGTTTCCTATTTAAAATCAGCAAAATCCGTCCATAAATAACGGAGAGATGAGCAAAAATCCGAGACAACCTCTATTTTTGGCCTATTTTAGATCTATATCTCGGTTACTAAGTCATAAATATAGACAATATGGATATCTAATGATAGATATTTCAAAGTCCATTGCAACAATGTATATAAGGCTATAGTAAGTTGGACCTACAATGGGTCAAAATCGGAAAAATATTTTTTAACCCGAATTTTTTTTCACAAAAAACTTTCTTTTGTCATACATTTTTTTCACTAATAAGTTAAAAAAATGTTTTTAAAGAAATTGGAAAAAATTTAAAAAAACTATTTTGAAAAAAAAAATTTTTTTAAGGTATAATTTGGTGAAGGGTATATAAGATTCGGCACAGCCGAATATAGCTCTCTTACTTGTAGTAGTTTAAAATTGTAACAACTCTTTATTTTTTTAGAATGTACAACAACAACAGAATTAAATAGTCACTCAGTGTCTTTATACACGTATATCAATTCGCAGAAATACACACACACACTTTACAAGTATACACGTACAAGACAGTTGATGTTAACTCTAACACCGCCAATGATCAACTCAACTCACGACTGCCAGCTCGGCCACTCTTTATACATGCGCCATCTATCGGGAATCTTCTATAATGCTCTTAACGGACATACTAGTACATTCGAATTCCAGAGCCTTCGATGTCATTGCCAGCAGCCCAAACATTTAGTGTTGCCATACTTACAAACAATGCCTATAACCGCATGCTACTGATGGACGTGCCTTCAAACATGATGAATGCTGCAGGCAGTCGTTACAGATCGTTGAATTCAAATCGTCATTGCACATTCGTAACAATATATATCTAAATTAAAAATTAAGATATTAGTTGTAGGAAACATCTGGCTCTTAGATAGATTTAGAGCCAATAGAATTAATATTGTTACGTTTTTACTTTTAAAAACGTGGGTTTATTTCCTTTAAATAAACCGGATACTTTTGACTGCAAATAAAAGCAGTTTTAGTAGTTTAAAATCGTAACAACTCTTTATTTATTTAGAATGTACAACAACAACACAATTAAATAGTCACTCAATGTCTTTATACACGTATATCAATTCGCAGAAATGCACACAAACTTTATTACGTACAACCTTATATGCACAAGACAGTTGATGTTAACTCTAACAGCGCCAAAGATAAACTCAACTCACGACTGCCAGCACTGCCACTATTTATACACGCGCCATCTATCCGGAATCTTCTACAATGCTCTTAACGGACATACTAGTACATTCGAATTCTAGAGCCTTTCGATGTCAACATTTAGTGTTGCCTTTCTTACAAACAATGCTAGTCTCCACTAATGGAAGTATTCATAAACATGATGAATGTTTGCAGGCAGTAGTTACAGACCGTTAAATTCAAATCGTCATTGCACATTCGTAACAATATGAATGGATTTGAATTAATTTAGAGGTTTACTTTTAATTTTAAATAAAACACTTAAAATCGAATTTCGGAATCTTTATTATGACC
Organism: Calliphora vomitoria; assembly: GCA_942486065.2. NCBI lineage: Eukaryota > Metazoa > Arthropoda > Insecta > Diptera > Calliphoridae > Calliphora > Calliphora vomitoria. Next base: position 44,281,647 of record OW818030.2, on the reverse strand, counting down.
CGAAAGAACAATCTATAAGATTTACTTTTTTAAAGAGATTTTCATGCTAATGTTGGCCACGACTATTAGTTAAGTTTTTATTGTTAATGGACCTAATCTGTATTAAAAATCTTCAACTTTAAGTGCTAATTAGTTGAGCATTAAATGTGTTAATTAATTATAATTATTAAACTTGTTTTCTTTTCTTTCTTTCTTTCTTTCTTTCTTTCTTTCAGAAATGGCAAAATTTGTGGGTGTCACCGATATAACGGAAAACAAGAAAATATGGCGAATGTTGTTTGGTGAAATGATTGGTAGTTTTCTATTGGTAGTGATCGGTGTTGGCAGTTGTACGGGTGGCAATGATTACTCACCAACCGTGCCACAGATAGCATTTACATTTGGTTTAACAGTGGCTACATTGGCACAGGTCAGTTCAAACAAAAAAACTAACAAAAAAAAAAAAGTAAACACTCAAAGAAATCTTTTAATATGTAAATTATTTATCATTAATTGTTTTTTATTTCTATTTAGACTTTTGGTCATATCAGTGGTTGTCACATAAATCCAGCCGTTACCATTAGTTTTATAATTGTTGGCGAAATGAGTGTCTTGAAGGGTATTTTCTATATAATCGTACAGTGTGTGGGTGCTATTGCTGGCGCAGCGGTTTTAAGTGTATGTTTTTTTTATTTTTATTTTTTTATGATTAATCATTTAATAATTTAATTTAATATTTGTTTTAGGTTGCCATACCAGAGACAATAGGCGGTGTTGGTCTTGGAGTTTCTTCTATGGCACCCACTCTGAGTGAAGGTCAAGCTGTACTTATTGAAGCTTTAATTACTTCAATATTGATTTTAGTTGTGAAAGCTGTTAGCGATCCCAAGCGCCAAGATATCAAGGGATCCGCACCGTTGGCAATTGGTTTGGCTATTGTGACAGGACATTTGTGTGCGGTAAGTTGTAGGAATTTTATGAAATTTTTATCCAAATCAGTACTTAATTTTTTTATACAATTTTAGTCCAATTTTATTATAAGTAACTTTTATTTTTTTTAGATTAAACTTACTGGTGCCAGCATGAATCCTGCTCGTTCCTTTGGTCCTGCTGTGGTGCACAGCATGTGGTCCGGACATTGGGTTTATTGGGTGGGTCCAATTGCCGGCAGCCTAATGGCTGCCATTATCTACAAGATCTTTTTTCAAGTACGCAAAGGTGATGATGAAAGTGATTCCTACGATTTTTAATTGCATTTAAATTGTAAATAATTAAATAAACTTGTAAAGTTGATATTAACTAGTAAGTAAGCTTAAAATAAAATTTAATTTTTTGTTGTTTTAAAACAAACTTAAAAAGTGTTTATAAAAAAAAAAAAATAATTTCACAAGAAAATGCTGTAATTAATAATAATAGATTTGAAATTCAATATTTATTTATACTCAATTGCTACTGTTCATTTCAGTGTTTATATAAAATCATAATAAATCTTAAAATTGGCACTAAATTTAAACGAATTTCAATGGTAAGAAATCTGTTATATCTGTCCGTCCGACTGGTGTGGTAATTGAGCCAGAGTAACAGACATTGGCAACATTCAATTTTGTCAATTAGACATAATTTTAATATACATACATACATTCTCAACACCTTTAAATCAACTTCAATGACATTGAATTTTTATTCGAAATAATAAAAAAAAATATATTAAGATTTTAACCACTATTTGGTAGTTGTTATTGGCATGACATGCAGAAAGTGTTTTATATTTATAATTTTTTTGTTAAATCGATGGACCACTATTCTGTACACAATTGGTGCGTGTTTAAATAATTTGAAATAAAAAAAAATGTATACATATGTATGTATGTATTTAATATATAAAAATACGTTAGTACTGTGATGGTAAAAAGTGTTAAGACTTTCAAAATACATATTGTTTCTTTTCGTTAAACAAATTACTGAATGTTATTTCGAATCGATCGTTTTGAACTAATTTGTAGCATATACCAGAATATACTGTGGTGGAAGTTCCGCGGAACTTGTTATATCCGGCGAGCTATTATTAAATTTCCGTAGAACCCTAGGTGTGTATTGCAGTCCTAAAAGACCCTGATGTCAGACAGCAGGGCACTGGTGAAATGTAGAAATTATAGCGTTTTAACTCCGTTTACCGTTGTCAAAACGATTTTACTACTGTAAATTGATGATTGGACCTGAAGGACATACAGTGAGTGATAATACAATGGAAAACTTTTTTAAAAACTGTAATCCGTAAATAAATATATATATATATATAATCCATACAAATGTATGTATATTTATATAAATTAAAATTTACTAGGTTTTCTATTAAAATATAGTAAATTTCCAAAAAATATTAGTCTAAAGGCTGGGTTAGCCGACCGTAATGTAATGTAACCTTTACGGAACGGAACAGCTGATCGTTTCTATTGTGTGTAAAATGGTTAAAGCAGTTATAGTGAAATAATGTAACGTAACTGTAACGTCTGAACCTGTTAAAAACAAAATTTCTTTACGTTTCTACGTGACATTTACTAACGGTGTTGTCAACTTGTCTTGTATAAAAAATACTTATTTTGCTCAGAACGCTTAAAAATATTTGCAGTGTTCTAAATACATAAATAAAAAACAAAACCTTTTAATGTTATGGTAATATTTACTTATTATACAAATTAATTCATACAAGCATTTATAAAATGTATACTAATAATCGGCGAAAGTATTTAAGTTTCAAAATATTAAATTAATATTTTGTATACACAAATTAACTATACTAAGGGCCATTATTACAACTTGCCTTTATGTTCGAAATAGTAAAAGTTAACTTTAAGCAATATAAAAAGATACCCTTAAAGTCAACTTTTACTATTACAAACATAAAGGCATGTTATAATAATGGCCCTTAGTATAAAGTACAATACAACATTAATTAATTTTTAAGTTATCGGAACTTAAATAAATAAAGTCTGTATGGCAAGGTAATAAATAATATTTATAATTGTCTCCTAATGGACAATGATGATAAATACATTATGTGTAAATAATTACGGTTTATATGTAAGTAATATTACCAAACAAAGTTTAATAATATTTTTTAAAATCGCAGAAAAAAATTATAAGATCGCTTGAACAGTATTTAAAACAATTGTGTTGATAACACCTTCAGCTGTTTAAATGTTGAAAATTTCAATCAGCGACATGCGCGAAATATTAAAGAAAAACTTAAAATTAAACAAAACTTATTAAATTTATCTTTATTAAAATGAACGACGAACAATTGATTTTATTGGTACAGGGCAATGAAAGTTTATACAACAAATATAGTTTCGGCTATATTTTGTTTTGTTTGTTTATGTCGAAAACATATGACACGTTTTTAATGTTCTATAATCGCACTAAAGTCTTACGTTAAGTCAACATTACGGTTACATTACATCAACGGTCGGCTAACCCAGCCTTAACACGCTCTTTATAGTATATCGATCAACTCAAAATTACTTAAGTGGTGTAAACCTTGTGCGCAAATAAAGGGAATACAAAAAAAAATTAATACAAAATTAACATTTTGGTAAGAATTAGTGTGCGGAATTCCCAATAATTAATAAATCCATTGAAATTTATTGTTGGAGATAAGCTAGTTCCTACAAGTTCCATATAAAAAATAAATCACACGGCCTAATCTCATAGCGATCGGTCCATCTCTTAGCTTATAAGGCCGAAGATATATAGTATGGTCGGGCATGACCGAGGGGCGTTAATTGACCATTTTTAATTACATATCCAAAGTAGTCAACGCATTGGATTCACATACCGGTTACATAGAGTCAGTTATCTTACAAGCTACCTAACTGGTTACTTGATCAACTGCATAACTAGTTATTTTAACATGTACGGTGAGTAGGTTAGGTTAGGTTCCATGAGCAGCCGCTCCTCAAGCAGCTCACTTGGGTCCATTCAAATCTGATCCCGTTGTGATACCCAAGGGGTAGACAGCAGGGTATTTACAATACTTCCGTTGCCTCCAGATTAAGCCAGCCAGATTTCCGGATGAAGGAGTAGATTCGTATAAGATTCATCCTTGATAGCTCATCCGAGTATGATAGGAATGGAGATCCGAGGATGCGTTCCCTCAGGTTTGTCAGAGCCGGGCATTGGCAGAAAAGGTGATACACATTCTCTTCCTATTCTTCATTATGGCAGCTTCTACAGTAATCATTGTACCGTAGGCCCAATCTTCTAGCGTGTGCCCCAATTAAACAGTGTCCTGTAATAAAGGAGACAATTAGCCTTATATGCTCACGACGTGTCGTTATCGCGACGGTAATCCCCAAGTAGATTCGTCCTGCTGGCATCATATACGGGCCAGGTCGACCTCCACCTGTTTTGTGCAGTCTCATATAGTATCTGCTGAACAGCCATCTTGCATTTAAATACCAGAAAAGGGGTCGATTGCCTCATCATTCATCATCGTACCCCTTTTGGTCAAAGCGTCTGCTATACAATTACCCTGATTTCCATCGTGTCCAGGGACCCATATAAGCGTTATCCTAGAATGTCTCGCTATCTCATTTAGGGATACCCGGCATTCCTCGGTTAATCTAGATGTCGTGAGGACAGTAAATATACATATATCACCAGATATTCGATAATACCTCAGCCAGTTGGATGCACGTTTAATGGCAGTAATTTCCGTATGAAGAGCAGTACTGAAGTCAGGTAGCCTAAAGAAGGATTTAATCCCAAAGTTTTCAATATAGAAACCTCCACCGACCCTGTTTCCCCTATTAGAGCTGTCAGTGTATATCCTTATGACATCATTAGGGGGAAGGAGTCCGCTATGCCATAAATCCCTATTCGGAATCATAATATGGAATTGCCTATCGAAAAAAGGTTTTGCGATGCAGTAATCGACATTACCATGTATGTGCCCATAGTAATTCAGTATCCTAGAGTGTCCAAGGTCCTTATCAGACCACGAACATCCAGCATTTAGCCTCACAGCAGAGTTGAGAGCCATTTGTATCACCATCAAATCCACTGGTAACCAGTTTAAGACAGTAAAAAGTGCCTTAGAGGAAGTAGACCTTATAGCGCCCGTGATCAGTATCGCTACAGTCCGTAGTACCCGTTGGACGGCCTTCCGGTGAGTAGCATTGTCCAAAGCATGCCACCACACTAATACTCCATAGAACAAGATGGGTTCAACAACTGCTTTAAAGATCCAATTGATACCTTTTGGCATAATACCCCAGTTAGTGCCAATTGCCTTTTTGCTGGAGTAGATGACCACATAGGCCTTATTAATCCTGTTCTGAATGTTTAGATTCCAGGACAGTCTCTTATCCAGAATTATGCTAAGATATTTTGCATTATACCTGATATCAAGACTCATTCCATTCAGTCTAGGTGGTCTAAAGTCATCGATCTTATACCTCCTAGTGAAGAGAACCAGTTCCGTTTTTTGGGGGTTCACACTAAGTCCACTCGATATACTCCACTCACTCAGTGTACTTAATGCAGACTCCATACAACTGGATGTTGTATCCAGAAATTTACCAGATATTAATACTGCAACATCGTCAGCATATGCGACTGTTTTGATCCTTCTGTTGTCCATCCTGACCAACAGGGTATTCATAGCCAGATTCCAGAGAAGTGGGGATAGTACACCACCCTGCGGGGTACCACGATTGGACACTCTTGAAACAATTATGCCACCTAGGGTGGCACATATGACTCTATAACCGAGTATCTCTCCAACTATTCGGCGTACACATAGATCAACCCCAAGTTCATCCATCGCAGATAGGATGGCGTCGGGCCTGAGATTGTTAAAAGCCCCCTCAATATCGAGAAAGGCCACAAGTGAATAGCAACTCTTCAATGGAGCCGACTAACGAATGTAGAGCTGTTTCTACAGATTTGCCCTTGATGTAGGCATGTTGGGATTTGGAGATGAGTTCCTTCGGAATGGTCATTCTCAAGTATACGTCAATTACCCTTTCTAGGGTTTTCAGCAAAAAGGATGCAAGACTAATTGGTCTGTAATCCTTCGGTTTGGTATGAGTCGCCTTACCTCCTTTAGGAATGAAGATTACTCTACACCTCGTCCACCACGTAGGAATATAGGTCCATCTGATATTACTTCATTTTTCTGAAGATCAGCAGGATGTACCGTGAGTAAAATAACAACATTCTGAAGTTCAGTATAAAATAAACATTTTAAGTGACTACACTCTAGGTTACATAGAGACACTTAATTGACATTGTTGTCTTCACGCTAGATTACATGGGATGTATAAAGTAAACAATTGACTAAGCAAATATTGTTACGAATGTGCAATAGCGATTTGAATTTAACGGTCTGTAACGGCTACCTGCAGCATTCATCATGTTTATAAACACGTCCATCAGTAGCATGCGGTTATTAGCATTGTTTGTAAGTATGGCAACACTGCATGTTTAAGATGCTAACATTAACATCGAAAGCTCTAGAATTCGAATGTACTAGTTTGTCCGTTAAGATCATTGTAGAAGATTCACGATAGATGGCGCGTGTATAAATAGTGGCAGAGGTGGCAGTCGTGAGTTGAGTTTATCACTGGCGCTGTTAGAGTTAACATCAACTGTCTTGTGCATTTAAGGTTGTACGTAATAGAGTGTGTGTGCATTTCTGCGAATTGATAAACGTGTATGAAGACACTGAGTGATTATTTAGACTATTGTTATTGTACATTTTAAATAAATAAAGAGTTGTTACAAATTTTAAACTACTAAAACTGCTTTTTATTTGCAATCAAAGTATCCGGTTTATTTAAAGGAAATAAACCTCATTTTTAAAAGGTAAAAACGTAACAATGTTTTGGTGTGGGGCTGTTTTTCAAAGCAAGGTATATGGGTCCAATTAATATTACAAAAGATACAATAATATGACTGGAATACAATACATTAAGATTCTAACCGAGTGAAGTTGCTTGCTCAGTCGCTGGATCCCAATCCCATAAAAAACCTATCGGAATTGTAGATCGCTAAATATGGACTCAAAATTATTCCATGATGAAAGCTTTGTCTGATGCGCTTATAATGGAAAGGCAAAATATTTCAAAGCAAACGATTGATACATTTTTTTGTAAAAGGTGCTCCGATAGACTAGTAGCTATCAATCTGAGGATTGCGTGTCCGATTTCGGCAGAGACTCTGGGTGTATCTGCACACAAGCAAAAAGCTTCACAGTTTGTGTTTGTTTGAAAAAAAAAGAAACCTTGTCAATACCATAATAATGAATAGTTTTTAGTTTGTTTTCTATTTTCCGAATTTTATTATGTTAAATTTAGTAAATTATAGTAAGTTGGTATGTAGAACTGGCGCTGTGGGATGAACCAAATGTAATGTTACGCTCCAAATTAGCAACTCATGCAGAAAGCATAATGGTTTTTTTTAACATAGAAGTCGTAATCCTCTAAGGAGTGTGTAACAACTCACCTGCCGATGAAACTAGCCCTTAAAATGGATGGCGATTAAGTTGTATACCTATACATTACCGCTTTGGAAAAGTTTCCATTGTATTGCCAACCACTGAATGTTACCCACAAGATAGCTCTTATAGAGAATGTCCGACAAGAGTGCGAGAACTTTTCCACGTAAAATGTACCTTAGGACAAATATGTCTGTCTAACTTGCTATTGATAATAACATTTACAACTACTATCGGTCGCCACTGTACATTAATACTTATCGGTTAGATACGCTCATACATGGATACAGTTAATAGTGAATTTGATTTGCCTGAGGTTAAACCATTAAAGAATATGTTACAATAATTTTATTAACAAAACGTGATACAAAGTATAATAATAAATTTATTATTTCCAAAGTACTCATATAATAACAAACACGAGTATGTATGTATTTATATATACATATACTCGTACATACATTATTTTATTATTTTAAATAACAAATAATATAACTAAATAAATATGTGTTGGAAACTAAGTATTGGCACCTTATAAGAAATTGTTTTAAATGATAAATAAATGTTTAACATGAGAACCCACATAATTGATGTGGGTCAAGTGTAAAGAAAATGTATTATTTAATTCACTTTCCGTTATTCTTTGGTACTTTTTAAGGAAATGAATGAATGGATTATTAGATTATTATTAACCATATTATTAACAAAATATTTTATTTTTATTTATCTTATATTAAATATTACTTGAATTTAACTGTTTGTTACTTATTCTTTTTAATACATCTTAAAATGATCGTGTGAAAATTTTGCATTTCAAATTTTAGGTCAAGTTTTTGTTTTTATATTATTGGTTGAATTCATAATTGACTTCTCCTCCACTTGTCAAAAATGAACAAAAATACAAAGAAAACAAAATCTACTTAACTTTGAGATATAGTGTTCAAAGTTGTTCTTCGCAAAACGTCATCAATTTGTTGAAATGTTTTGTCTCTATTTAAATAATCTTATTTGTTTCGCATTAAACCTTCAAATCTCAATTTGATTTTAAATACTTGAGTATAGACTTTTTTTAAACATTTCAACAATGCAACTGATTCTAGGGCCATAGATGGATTGTTATCAATACTTATTTGCCAATACAAATTTGATTAAGTGATACGAATACTGGTAAAGTGAATGCCAAGTCTCTTAAATTCAGAAATGTTCCAACATTTATAAGCCAGATGATAGCTAGCGCCAGTATCTAATACAAATTGTATTTTTGAAGTTCCATAATTTTTATTTGAATTATTATCAGCCGTAAAACAAAATCTTTTAACGACAACACGAGCTTCTCGAGTCTTGTGAACGAAATTATTACATTTGTAATATTTACCATTAAACTGCTTCTTAAAACGCCCCAACTTCAACATCATTGAGTTTAATTTTTTAGCTACCGGTCGTTGCTTTATAAACCCTAACGTTAGTTTGGTGTCATCAATGTTTCGCTCTACCGTCACCTAGGGATCAAAGTAATCAGACAAATTTGTGTAATTAAATCAGCATCTTATAAATTTTCTCCAGGCATCTTTAGTTCTCTTGTTTTTGCAATTTTTATAATACCCAGGGTTCATACGTTATATGGCTAATTCTCTTCTTTGGAATAGTAATTGGTTGATCACAGATTTTTGACCAAAAGCCAAATCCAAATATATCTTGACCCTGAATTGACCACTTCCAAACACGTACTGCCTTATTTGTGTACTTTGGATTAATTGTATTTTCCTTCGGCTGTCTGACAAATGTTCTCTCCCCACTGCCTCTTAAATTGTATTTGTAGCCGAAAAGAGAAACGTTCTTTGGCAAATTATTTACGAGTAGTATTTACAGTGTTTTAATAATGTTACGAATGTGCAATGACGATTTGAATTTAAAGGTCTGTAACGACTGCCTGCAGCATTCATCATGTTTGAAGGCACGTCCATCAGTAGCATGCGGTTATAGGCATTGTTTGTAAGTATGGCAACACTAAATGTTTGGGCTGCTGGCAATGACATCGAAGGCTCTAGAATTCGAACATACGAGTTTTGTCCGTTAAGAGCATTGTAGAAGATTCCCGTGAGATGGCGTGTGTATAAATGGTGGCAGTGGCTGCAGTCGTGAGTTGATCATTGGCGGTGTTAGAGTTAACATCAACTGTCTTGTACGTGTATACTTATACGTTATAAAGTCTGTGTGTTTATTACTGCGAATTGATATACGTGTATAAAGACACTGAGTGACTATTTAATTCTGTTGTTGTTGTACATTCTAAATAAATAAAGAATTGTTACAATTTTAAACTACTAAAACTGCTTTTATTTGCATCGTTACGCGGCCACTTTTCACATCTGCTGACTCCAACACCAACAAACCATCGTCCACACAATCCTCCTCACGGGCCCATACCAAATCCTCTGACTGCGGTGGCAACTTCTGGCGCTCAACAAATACTAGCCTTCTTAATTGAGACCTGCTCTCATATCCGACGTCAAGGAGTATTTTAACATTTCGCCAATTCATGACTTTTTGTCCCATATCCAAAGTAATGCTGTGACTAATCATGAAGTCTGCACCAATGTCTGCCACCGTACTTACGTTGTAGTGCCTCCACTATGTCATCATAACAATTTCTGTTGCTCGCTGGCACACTTTCAAGAAGTACCGCTGCATTTCCTTTTAAGGCCAAAATCAACTCGATAGGTTTTTCTTCGTTGTTCCACATGTTTCTAATAGCAACCGTATCAAATTGGAACTTGAACACATTAATTGGTGTGGTGCCATCAAAACTAGGGGCATTTATTCTACTAGACGTTTCTGAAATAATTCGCACAGATCCATCTTGGTATTGAAGATTATTCATCTTTATTTCAAGATCAAGTAATTTATTATCAACATGTTGTGATTGTTTTTCTAGACCACTCTCCAGGTCGGACACCTTTTTGTCAATGGAATCCACTCGACTGTTTATAACTTCTGAAATTTGCTGAGGTTTCTCGTCTGAAATTTAGCTTCCATATCGGCTAACAGCTTTTCATTGTTGGCTATAGAAGTTTCTTGCAATCTCATTTCCATTATCTTATTTTCTTTCTTAACTTCAGCAAGAAGTTTCTCGTTATTGACCTTAGAAGTTTCTTGAAATTCAGCTTTAACTTCAGCAAGAAGTTTCTCGTTGGCTGTTTCCATTTTTTCCATCATAGCCGCGAACATTGTACTTAAATCCATGCTGCCTGTTGTTGCACGTGTAGAAACTTCCATTTCTTCTTTATACTCGAATTCATAAGCTCCGATATCAATAACACGCCGCTTAAATTCATCTATCAACCTCTTCTGCAATTCTGCCTTGTTACCTGCTGTTGGTAGCTCTATCTTACTCAATTCTTTCTTGAATTGTTCCACTTTTAACTCTTCAAACTTCATGCTTATTATTTTGCAATCCCACTTCTGCCACCAATTGTTACGTTTTTACCTTTTAAAAACGAGGTTTATTTCCTTTAAATAAACCGGATACTTTTGATTGCAAATAAAAAGGAGTTTTAGTAGTTTAAAATTTGTAACAACTCTTTATTTATTTAAAATGTACAACAACAACAGTTCAAATATTCACTCAGTGTCTTTATACACGTTTATCAATTCGCAGAAATGCACACACACTATATTACGTACAACCTTAAGTGCACAAGACAGTTGATGTTAACTCTAACAGCGCCAATGATAAACTCAACTCACGACTGCCACCTATGCCACTATTTATACACGCGCCATCTATCGGGAATCTTCTACAATGCTCTTAACGGACATACTAGTACATTCGAATTCTAGAGCTTTCGATGTTAATGTTAGCAGCTTAAACATACAGTGCTGCCATACTTACAAACAATGCTAATAACCGCATGCTATCAACATTGTTGATAAGTAGAAGCTTCTACTAATGGACGTGTTTATAAACATGATGAATGTTGCAGGCAGTCGTTACAGACCGTTAAATTCAAATCGCTATTGCACATTCGTAACAATATATTTTAATCCAAAACCTTTTAACTATTCAATCTATTTTTGGATACATAAGTAGCTATTAGCTATAACTATTTGTAAATTTCTTTACCCCGATTTTTATATATATTTGGATTATTTGTGCTGAACCCGGTCCGCGTTACTGACCCTTAGAAAACATCTTTTGTATATTGCTAGAAGGTAAGGCCAGTGATTACAATGTTTCTTATTTGGAGTAAAAATATATAAATTATTTGGTGTGTCAACTCGGGAGCAAGCCACATACAATTGACCGTGTGAAAAACATGAATTTTCCAAATGTAAGCCAGCAATAGTCAACGATTGGGCTTGTGCTTTGTTAATGGTTATAGCAAAGGCAAGACGAATCGGAAACTGGAGCCGCTTGAATTCAAATGGTAAGTCCTTATGGCATTGGCAGTACAATGTAAACATTTGTCTTACAGACTGAAAATCAAAAATCTGACTTCACAGTATTACCTGCTAGGCTATTCTGAAGATTCCCTGAAAATTTTACCAAAATCCCTCCAGTCGTTTTAAGTCCATATTTACGAATACTGCTATGCTATAAGCATTTATATACAATTGAACCATATTCCGGGAAGAAATTTTTATGGGGGCTGGAAGAAATCATAGACCGATTCTTAACATTTCCAATAAATATGCATACTAACAACTGCTTTTTGTGACTATCGATCCATTATTATACATAGCTCCTATATAAGGCCCACATCTGGGAAATATATTATCCTCAGTAATGTGAAATTTACTACAGATATTTTCTAGTAAAAGATAAATATTGTTACGTTTTTACCTTTTAAAAACGTGGTTTATTTCCTTTAAATAAACCGGATACTTTTGATTGCAAATAAAAGCAGTTTTAGTAGTTTAAAATTGTAACAACTCTTTATTTATTTAGAATGTACAACAACAACAGAATTAAATAGTCACTCAATGTCTTTATACACGTATATCAATTCGCAGAAATGCACACAAACTTTATTACGTACAACCTTATATGCACAAGACAGTTGATATTAACTCTAACAGCGACAATGATCAACTCAACTCACGACTGCCAGCTCTGCCACTATTTATACACGCGCCATCTATCGGGAATCATCTACAATGTTCTTAACGGACATACTAGTACATTCGATTTCTAGAGCTTTTCGATGTCATTGCCAGCAGCGCAAACATTTAGTGTTGCCATACTTACAAACAATGTCAATGATGGACGTGTCATCAAACATGATGAATGCTGCAGGCAGTCGTTACAGACCGTTGAATTCAAATTGTCATTGCACATTCGTAACAATATTTTTAACGCCCAACAATCGTAACACTCTTATTTGTTTTGCTTCTATTATATTCAAAAAAATCATTTATTATTTTGGTTTCTAAATTTTCGCAAATCTTGACTCTAGCTATTTTTACTAACTCATATTTAAAAAAATTACAAAAATAAATTATTAAAATAAAAAAAAAATATTGAAATAATGGATTTCATATTGTTTCTTTTTGTTTAAGACTTCTTTTGAAAAGTTATTGCCATAATGTCTGAATTTATTATTGATTTTTATTCCAGCAGGATAAATTCGGAAATGTCATAAAAATAAAATATTGAAGGTTCTTTTATCTATAAATTTTTCATATATTTATGCGGAAAAGTCATGAAATTTTATATTTTCCATTAAAATCATTTATTTATAGCAGCCAAGTATAAAACATTTTGTTTTCTATTAGTTACTTACATCTGCTTTAAATGTTTTATCTATTTTAAATTTAAAAGCCGTTAAAAACATGTTTATTTACATAAAATACACACATTACTTTACGTTACGTTAAAAATACTTGAGCGTATTGCAACTTCTTGTACATCCACTTATCAACAAAAACTATAAAATTGGCAACGCTTACAAAACATATGTTTGGTTTTTTGATATTATTTTTTTTTTTTTGTTGCTGTCAAATGCAAAAATAAAAGAAGTGAAAAATAAAACATAAATTAATTGAATTTTTAAATATTAAATAACTACAACATAAACATGAATATCTCTAAAGCAACTGGAGAACAAAAACTACAACTGTGTCGCACATATTTTCGTGCTGGTTTTGCTTTATTGCCGTTTCTGTGGGCGGTGAATTTTTGTTGGTTTTTCAAAGAAGCCTTCACCAGACAAACATATCCGGAGCAATCGCAAATTAAAAAATACGTCATATACTCAGGCCTTGGAACGTTTGTGTGGACAGTGGCTTTAACGATTTGGATTATTATCTTTCAAACACAGCGTGCCAAGTGGGGAGCAACTGCAGATTATATGAGTTTTATTATACCACTGGGAAAACCTTAGACACGGACACCATTCCAATTTTTATACATACAACCTAGGAAATAAGTTATACGAAAAGAATTAAGCTTAAAACAATAATGTTTTGAAACGCTGAATGCAATTTAACATAAACCATGTAAAACTTGATAAATATACTGAAATTATGAATCATAAAATTATTAAACAATTTTGTTTACATTGTTGTTGGTAGTTTTTAGAGTTGCTGTTTTGGGTATTTATTTGTTATATTGGTACTTTTTGCTGAATGGGTATCTTATAAGGTGATCGATTCGGTACTCCATCCGGGTTTAAGCTACATTTACAGTGAAGTAATTCACTCAGCAGCAAATTATTTATCTTTCTGTTTTCTATTTATTTGATTTCAAATTTGGCTATCAGTTTTTATTCCACTCCAGAGTCGAACAATTTCTACTACAGAGCAAGATGTATTAACCATAGATGAATATACATAGCATGGATGGCAAATTTGGATCATTTGTAATGTTGTTGGTACAATTCGAAGATGAAAAGTACAATGGAATAGCAATGACACATTTACTACAATTTTAAAATTATTACTAAATTAAAAAATAAATTGAAATAAAATTATCTTTCGTTATATTAAAAGTTTTATTAACGAATATTAAAATGTTTAAAAGTTATGTCTGTGTGTATTAAATACACTGTGCTAAACTAAATCCGGTAAGCTGAATTCAGTGGTGCTAACCGTTTTTTTAGGTTAGCTCGTATTTCCGAGATATACCGCGTAACTCAAAAACGGTATAGTTTATTGAATAAACTGAAAAACCGAAATTCCGCAATAAAATTACGTTTAAGTAAGGCTTAACATGTTTTTGATCATCGCAGTCGTTTTAGAAATATAATTTTTTTTTTTGGTAAATAAAAAATAAATGTGTCCTACTTTGGGGACCACATTTATTTGGGGCTATGCGGATAAGGATTTAGAAGTTACAGATTTATTTCCCTCTTCTTTTTTTCTATACCACTGTGTGATGTATATAATTACTACGAGTTATGTATTTTGATAAAATATTATTGGATATTTGTTTTATCTTTTGTGAATAAAATGAAAAGTTGTGGACAGATTTTAACAATTTAGGGCTTGTTAATTTGGAACTTCGTTTTCTATATGTGTAAAAAAAACTAAGAGCGTTTATGCATTTTCCAATTTTCAATGCTGTTTAAAAACAAAAATTTCCAAATTATACTAAAAAATTATTTTTTTTTGGCAAACAATTTTTTATATTTCTAAAACGACTGCGATGATTAAAAACATGTTAAGCCTTACTAAAACGTAATTTTATTGCGAAATTTCGGTTTTATATTTTATTGAATAATCTAAACCGTTTTTGAGTTACGCGCGTATATCTCTAAAATACGAACTAACCAAAAAAAAAACGGTTAGCTCCTTTTGACAGAAAAAAAGTGTCAATTACGTGCACAGTGTCATATTAAAATGAATTTTACAAATATAATGTATTCTCCCATACTCCATGCACTACGTTGTATATATGTATTAGGGTGACAGCCGATTTTTTTTAAGATTTCAAAGAGTGCTGGGTGGAATATTGTGACACTAGGTCTAAAAGATAAGTACTGAAAATTTGAGCCAAATCGGACAACGATTTCGGGACGCGCATCGAGGTCAGATATATAAAACATTTTACTATTTATATGAAATAAATTTGTGAAACTCCTTAACTTTCTGCATTATGTTACATAAATATCGCTCATTTGCTGCAACAACGTCATAATTCAAAAAAAGTCGTTTCGAGAAAAACGGCTTTGAATGTTTTATGACATTTGACTATTTCTTAAATAAATTTTCAACAAACTATGAGATTTTATTAATAAAACCTGATTTGAATAGTAGATGTTAATATCCTACTAATCTGTATTTTCCCGAAATTTTTTCTTGTCAAATATACGAGATAACATGAATTTTGGTATTGACGTTTACAACAAAAAATCACTCTCACGGAAAAAATTATTAACTTTTTTGAAAACTGATAAAACTATATGAAAGACTATAGAACGGCGCATATTTCGTATTACTCAGTTCAAGACACACGGATTTTGAGTTATGTCGTTGTTGCAGCAAATGAGCGATATGTAGATTTATTTATATTAATGAAAATTACAGTCAAAAAAATATTTTTCAGATTAAACCTATATCTTCTTTGGGTCAAATTGACCCACAAACTGTATTATCGTTATCTTTCGCTATCTTTAATTTAGAAATTCCAAATATTTCAAAATTTTACCTTTGCCCTTCACCATTTAAGGGTTAACGTTTTCCGATTTCAGTAAAACTTTCAGAGTATATTAAAAATGATCTGAACTATAAGATTCTGTATAGGTTTTACTTAAAATTCTTTTGGTCATATTTTGCTCTCATTCGCCAAAATATGACCAAAAAATATTTTTTCCCGAAAATCACAAAATTTAAATCGTAGGTACGGAAAAACTGTAAGAGGTATTGACATAATTTTTTCATATTTTTATTCTCTATTATGATCTCAATAAATCCCAATGTGATGAAAATGGAGATTTGAAACTGCCGTTAAAAAAAATAATTTTTTTTGGTCATCCGTGCGAATAGGTTAACGGTATTCTACAAAGAAAAAAACTCATACGAATGTAAATACGGATATATTTTAAGTAAAAATTAGCTTTTATTTTAATATTTCTTAAAATATGTTAATTTTGTTCCTACATTTCTTGTTCAAGTGGCCTGAGACACGTTAATGGTCTGGGGAATTTTTAATAACTTTAACATTTTTTAACCAATTTTTATCTTTTATATCTCATTAGAACGACAATTACGTACACATTTCGATTCTTATTCATTCGATTGCAAAACTAATTATTTAGTAGCAGATTTTTTACAAAAACTGAAAAATTTGCATTTTTTTCCGAATTTTAACGATAATACAGTTTGTGGGTCAATTTGACCCAAAGGAGATATAGGTTTAATCTGAAAAATATTTTTTTGACTGTAATTTTCATTAATATAAATAAACCTACATATTTATGTAACATAATGCAGAAAGTTAAGGAGTTTTACAAATTTATTTCATATAGATAGTAAAATTTTACATATATCTGACCTTTGACCTCGATGCGCGTCCCGAAATCGTTGTCCGATTTGGCTCAAATTTTTAGTACTTATCTTTTAGACCTAGTGTCACAATATTCTACCCGGCACTCTTCAAAAATCGAACTCAAATTTTTTTCCATACAACTATTTGTCACTCTAGTATGTATATGAAACTATACGATTTCAATTAAATTTATTATTGACTAGCATATTATTTTATTTTGATATTCAAATAGAAATATATCAATGCACAATAATAAATGTGTTATTTATGTTGCATGAAACAGCCTAACTTACCAAATTATTTGATTAGAAAATAACGTTTGTACATAATTTTTAAAATATTTAATCTTCCTATTCCATCTGATTCCTATTTAATTTTTCTAGGTCCATTATTATAGAAAATTCAAAACGTTCCTTGAAAATAAAGAAAAAGTACCATAAACTCCCACTTGTAGATTCCCATTCGCTCAGATCCATATACGCTTTATTTCATGTTCTTTGATGAAGAGAATACAAAAAGTACCATTCGAATAATGAAAAAGTCGACAAATTCTGCACTTGAATTCTCACTCACGACCACATATGGGCATTTCCATTATGGCGTGACGTTACATATTTACGAGAAAATGTTAAACAAATTAATGATAGAGTAAAGATGTTTAAAATTTTATTTTTGGGAAGTAATTAAGTAAAAATATTCAGTAAAAATATTACAACAATTGACCCTAAGAGTTTGAAGTTATAGCAAAAATATGTGACGTTACCAAAAACAGAAGTGCTTGCATTAGAAAATTGCATAACTCTGCGAATTGGGCAAGACTTTTTGTATAAAACCTTTTGTAGTAGGTTTTGGAATAATATAAATTTATTTTCCAAATTATAAAATTTAAAAATCTTTCCTCGTTTTTTTATATATTACCCTTAGTATCTGACATGACGTTACATGACATTACGTTAATTAAATTAACATTTGATATATTTTTTGGTTAAGAAATAAGAAAAATATGTATATAAATATATAAATGTCTTTGTAAGTTTGTTTGTTTATTTGTTTGTTTGAGCATCAATCCTAAACGGCTGAACCGATTTTATTGAAATTTAGAACGTAGATAGATCCTTATTTGAAAGCGTCAATAGGCTATAAACAGGGGGAAAACCGATTTTTTTTTTATAAAATACATATTTTTTTTACTACGACAGGGGTCGCGAAGCGCACCGGGTCAAGCTAGTAATATATATAAAAGATTTAATTTTGTTAAATTATATTTGGATTTCAAAATTTTTAAGATATTGATGCTCGTTAAAGTGATATTAGGATGTGGGCCTTATATGGGAACTATGACCAATTATAGACCGATCGCCACGAAATTAGGTCGAGTGAATTATGTTTATATTAAACTTATTTCTGTTGTATTCTATGTGAATAATAAATTTTTTAAGAGATTTATGCTCGTGGAAGTGGGCATTATGTGGGAATAGGTGAAAAATGGCGGGATTTTCAAAACTTACTGTATTTTTCCCAAATTGTAAATTTATGTAATAAATGTCTAAATCTTATAATAGAGTTAAATTAAAGAATATTTCGTCCTGTATAGAAAACGAATCAGTTGTGTTCGGTACAGATTCCCTGTGATGGTCTGGCCAGATTTTAGCAGATCATAATAGATAGGACCCTTTTGGTCCCACAAAATACAAAGCATTACCTTAGCGCCATTGATATTTGGCTTTGATGATGATTCGCATGGTTGACTGGGCTTCACATACCCTTACGCTTCGGGTTATCGCGGATCCATTTTCCTTTGCAAGTAATGATTCGGTGCAAAAATTATTACCATTTATAGCGTTGAAGCAGCATTTCAGATATAAAAAATTGACTTTCAAGGTCTCTCAGCTTCAATTTCCTTGCTTTTGGATGAATCCTGCTGTTTGCAAAAGTTTAGAAATTGCTGATTGATTTTACAAGCTCTTGTTGAGTTTGACAACAATCTTCATGGAGTAATGCTTCCAATTCTTGGATTTCAGACTTTTTTTCGCTAGCCTGGGCTATCTTTGTCTCCGTGTCCGTGTCAAAAATCACCATTTCAGAACTGAACAAACCATCTCTGGCACGTTGAAACCGATGGAACACATTCACCATAAGCTTTGCTGAGCAATCGATCAACGGCACTTTTTTCAAATTAAAGTATTAAAGCAAATATGTAAAGAACGAATAACTTTTTTGCCCTGTTCAAATGCGAATAGCACAGACAAACTGAAATTGTTGGTTGTTGGAATATCGAAAAACCCAATGATGTATTTTTCAATAATCCTGTAATATACAACTTTAGTAATAACGCCTGGATGACATCATTTATATTCAAGTACTGGTTCTATCACGAATTTGTTACCCACGTAAGTTAATTTTAACCAATTAGTAAAAGTAAGTTGTTCATAAGTAAACATCTTTTAGGTCCGAGAATTTTTGGCTTCAAAAGATCTACCGCAAAAAGCAGTTTTGCGTTTAGATAACGCGACGTGTCACCCAGTTGAGGAACTAAAAAGTGATGACGGTTTAATTATAGCAATGAATCTACCACCCAATTGCACTGCGCTTATTCAACCGTTAGATCAAAACGTTATCAACTTGGTCAAATTAAATTATAAAAGCAACTGCTTACCCACACAACTAAAAAGCTTCAATCTCAAAAATGCAGTTCAAATTCTAGCTACGTCCTGGGATAAAATATCAGTGTCCAATGTCAGAAAATCCTGGAACGCCTTGCTCGAATTCGGTACTGAATGTAGTGAAGAGGATAATATGACCTTAATTTTTTTATAAAATAAAATTCAGGAAGAAAACGAAGATCTTTCTTTTCATGAATGCTGACATAAACAACTGGATTCAAAAAGAATTTCATGTGGAAAGTAATGAGGAGCAAATGGAATTATCAGATATGGAATCGGAGTATTTATACGATAGTCGTAATGAAGAAAACAAAAATTAAAGTAGACGATTGTTTAACATAGATAAACATATGCATACAATGGGCTTTGGAAAATGATAAGCCGACAGCAGCACTATATGAACTACGTGATTCAGCTGTTGTTTTAAAAAATAATTTGCCAAAAAAGCAACTCAAAATCTCCAATTTCTTTAAAAATGTTTAATATGTATATCAATAAAAAGGAATATAATTTACATAAAACTTAAGTTTTCGCGAAAATTCAGTTTTCGCGAATCTTGATCTTAATCAAATACTCCAAGGCCTTGAGTGTCACCGACATTAAACAAATAGGTCTGTGATTAACCAGTAAAACGGGATCCTTATGCCTTTTAGGAACAGGACACACTCGGATTCTACGCCAAATATCCGGGAAAAAACGTTGTTCAAAACAATTAACTATAAAATGAAAAACCATTCTTAAATTATGAACCGATAAGTTCAATAAAATGCGATAGGATATGCCATCGGGACCAGCTGCAGACTCCAGATTCCTGGATCTCAAGAATTTAACAAAATCATCGTATTTCAAAACTGGTAAATCGTCATTAGGGACTTGTATCAACTGAGAAACATTGTCCGAAGACACTTGATCCATATTGGTCGTGGTAGTAATATTTTTCATAAAACTTTTAATTTCCTCAGAACTCCAAGTATTATTAAATTTCTTGTCACATTTATATTTCTTAATATTAGCCATCTTTTCCCATAATGATCTCATATCAGTTGGCCTGGGAATGCCTTGAAGCAGTTATGAGATCTTAAATCATCCTCAGCCCTCATGAAAATTTCACAATTGGTTACCCTCTTGGTCATATAATATTTCTTCCTAGCAGCATTGCGAAGTCGAAAAAGTTTCGAAGATTCAGCATTCCACCAATGTTTTGCAGCATACTTGTTCGCATCATCAGTTAAAATTGTGTTCCTTTTTCGGGTTTCCCTATCTCTAAAGATCCCTTTAGAGATATTACTATCGGGCGATGATTACTGCTGGTTATACTAGTGCCCATTGCTGACCAAGTGTAGTCATATTGGAGATTCTTGGCAAAAGTGACATCCAAAGTCGATGGTGTACATGAAGCTGTCGAAAAAGTAGGGCTACCATCATTAATGGTCATTAATAATAGATTCAAGAATCACACCCTTAGAGTTCTCCGATCCTATCCTCCACAAAGGTGATTTGGCATTAAAATCCCCACTAACTAGCGTAAGACCACCCAATTCACCAATGTAAGAAAATAGTCTACTCATCTCATCATTAAAATCCTCATCCGTCATGTTCGGAGGGCAATAAACACAAAATATTCTAAAATTCAGTTTGAGATTCAGTGTTGCAACAGTCAGAATATCATTGGATGTCGAATAATTCAAAATATTATATTTGATTCTCCTTACTGATGTAAAAACCTACTCCACCAAAACCATTATCCCGATTTTTACACACAAAGTTAAAATTTGCCAGGCTGGTAGAACAATTGTCCACCAGTCAGGTTTCCATCACAGCCGCAATCTTTATATTATTTTTAATGAGAAAAAATTCCAATAATTCCTTGTTACCTTTACGCTTAAGACTTTGAACATTATACTGAATCCATCTTCCTTTTACTCAACAAAAGCACACCTCTTAATAAAACAGCACTAGTATCCAAATGTTCAAGATCATATCCAAAATTAAATCAATTTCCAAATTCCACACTAATTTCCGTATAATATTGTCACTTTCAAATTAACCAGTTAAATTATAAATTTATCACAAACAAAAAAATTTTTACAATTCCTTATAGGAATTTTACAAACACGTTTTTACACAAAATGGCGGTTACAAAATGGCCTATACAATTACACACAAAAACACACAGAATTTGCAACTGCACATTACGAAAAACGACGCAAGAATGATTTATCACGTTTGTTTTCAAACGGACAATGGATTACCCAATGAATCAAATAAACAGATTACGCATTGTACAAGTTCGTACTATTAACTTTTTGCATGACGTAGAAAAAGACCTTTATGTTTTGGAAAAACAAATATGTAGTTCAAAATAGAAATAAAAAATAAATGAAGTGTGCACTGAAAAATTGGAATAATTTTTTTATTAAAAAGTATTAAAAGTAACCCACTTTTTTTAATTTGCCATCACAAATATCATGCAGTTTTCATAACATACCAGCCGTTATGGTATTTTATGGCGTCATTTAATACATTGCCACACTAAGGTGCCTGAACTCAAGGCTAATTTATATATAAGGTGGTGTAGGTGGCGAATTCAGGAAAATACGAGCGAATTCATTAATTTCTTATATATGGAGTTAGACATTCGAAAAAATGAGAGAGTTATTTCTAGTGTCAAACTCCATACATAAAAATTTAATGAATTCGCTCCTATTTGCCTGAATTCGCCACCGACACCACCTTGTATATAAATTCGCCTTGCCTGGACTGTAACAAAAATAAAATCCAATCCGCTTGTAGAACGGTTTTTTGAAAAGTTTAAAAAAAGTAAGAGAGCCATCAGTACACAGATTACACAGATATGAATCAGCTGTTATTTGTAGTGATTTTATCTAATTTAGGTAATGATAAAATTCGTGTTATTAAAAAAGTTTAATTTTTCATTATTTTTCACATTATATTTTAGTTACATTTATATTTAATTTCTGTTTTAGAGTTTTGTGTGCACTTTTTATGACAGATAGTGGAGTCAATTAAGCCATGTCCGTCTGTCTGTCTTTTGAAATCAATTTTCTGATATCTTCGGGATCCAAATCTTCAATAATTCTGTCAGACATGCTTTCGAGAAGTTTCCTATTTAAAATCAGCCAAATCCGTCCATAAATAACGGAGATATGAGCAGAAATTCGAGACAACCTCTGAAAAAAGCAACAAAACGTATGTTTGGATGTGTGTGTGTTGGTTTCATTGATTTGTGTATTTTGTTTTTTTGGTGTTTCGTTTCTGCATAGCCAAATTTAGGCAATCTTACTTGTTCCTATTCAAATTCAATCGTAAAAAAAATTCCCGGGGATAATAAATTTGTCAATGAAAGGCATGAGACAAAGTTTGTTTTATTGAAGCTTAGGAAAGTCTGTACGAAGAAAAATAAAATAGGTTCTGACAAATAAATTACTAAAATATTAAAAGTAATTATTGTACAGGGTTGGGTAGGAATCGCTTGAGGTCAAAACATGCCCGAGCTAGTTGGAAACCACGCGGTCAAATACTGTTACACACAATATTTTCTATAAAAAATACAGTTATACACACGATTTTCTAAAGCAAATACTCTTATACTAAAGATTTACTTTATCAAATACTGTTAAACAGAAAATATTCTACAGAAAATACTGTTATACAAAACATTTTTCATACCCTTCACCATGAGTGGCAAGGGTATATATACATTTGGCATTCCGTTTGTAATTTCTATATTTTTCATTTACGACCCCATAAAGTATAATTATTCTGGATCGTTATAGATAGCGAACTCGATATAGCCATGTCCGTCTATCCGTCTGTCGGTTGAAATCAACACTTCAAACCCCTAAATAACTTACAAACATGATTGATACATCAATACATCGGGAATTCATTCAATTCGGTTGCTACTGGAAATCGAGAAAATCGGTTAAAAAAAAATAATTTGCCCCAAAATTTGTTCGCCAATAAATTAAAAAAAAACAAATAATTTTTTGTTTTTTAAATTTTGTTTACCTCAAAAAATATTTAACTTTATTTTTAAAGTATAATTTGGTGAAGCGTATATAAGATTCGGCATAGCCGAATATACATGGCTCTGTTACTTGTTTATATTAAAGTAGTATATTTATGGCGGTTCGAGCGCAGTTTTAACTACAGAAAATCTGATTGTAGTGCAGTGTTGCCATTTTTCTGTTTTTAAATCCTTATGTATTTTCTGGCCGATCTGGTTCGATGTTTTACGATTCATAGCGCAATCATGACATTTTGTAAGACTCCTATAGTTCCTATGCGCATTTCACTGGTTACTTAGGCCAGATCATCAGGATACCTTTTCCCATTTTTGTATTCCCGAAGGTGAACATAATCGAATTTTCTAATTCTTTTATGAAAATTCAGCTTTCATACATTCAAAACAAAAAACAAAAAAAGAAACGTCCTGCCACAAAAACTACATGGCTTAAGGCGCTTCTCTATTTTCTTGTTCGGACAATTTTCAAAGAACATACATATGTAAGATGTTAAGTGAGTAAGTAATTCAGCTCAATGAATTCCCATTTTTTCCATTATAATTAAATCAAACGAATTCTCACAGATAATTGAACATTCAGACTAATATTTAATAACTGGTATTCATTTTGATTTTCATTCAGTTGAGCACGATCCAGTGACGGAGGATCAACCTCCATAGGTATTAAAACATCAACTGTACCATGATCAACCTCCATTGGAATTGGATCATTTTGTTCATAATCAACCTCCATAGGTATTGAAACATCCACAGTATGATCATCAACCTCCATTGCAATTGGATCATTTTGTTCATATTCATAATCGATTTGCATTGCTTGACATTCATCTGAAGCATCTATTTCCATTGGCACCATTTTAGATTTTGAAAACAGCTATATTCTTATAGTAAGAATAAAAAACGCTATTGAAATTTGTTTTGCAAATCTCGTTACTGTTCGTATTTTACAGTTTTGTTACAACTATATTGTACTTTTAAATAAGAAACCAAATCTTTTAACGCTTAGAAAATTTCAGTTTTGCCTTTTTGTTCTTATATATATAGGAATAGTACGCTTTTAGGAATTTTGATACAACATTCAAATAATAAAGATACTGACTGACGATAATGGGGTATGAACTATAAAAACGTTAGCACAATTTAAAAATGCTATCATCCAAAACTTCCATTTCAATTGGAAGCAGAAACCACTCATCATCATGAGCATCGATGTCCATAGTGATCTGTCGAAAACGGGTGCATTTACAGTGCACTCGCTAACCGATTGCATCAAGCTGTTCAGCTTATATTGATTAAATAATCATGAAAAATCCCACGTACCACATAGGGTAATGCATAGAGAGCAAATTTGGAAACTAAGACTTTACGGAATCGAATCGCGATAGCAGCAAGAAAATAATTAATTATCAAAATCAATAATTGAAAAAAGTATTTTTTATATATAATAACAAATTTACACAAATTCCTATCATTGGAACAACCACCAGAATAAAACTATGGACATCGATGATGATGACCTGTTTCCAATTGAAATGGAAGTTTTGATGATAGCATTTTTAAATTTTAATTAACGTTTTTATAGTTCTTACCATTATCGTCAGTCAGTATCTTTTCTATCAAAAATCTTTTGTATCAAAAATCTTAAAAGCGTACTATTCCTATATATATAAGAACAAAAAGGCAAAACTGAAATTTTCTAAGCGTTAAAAGATTTGGTTTCTTATTTAAAAGTACAATATAGTTGTAACAAAACTGTAAAATACGAACAGTAACGAGATTTGCAAAACAAATTTCAATAGCGTTTTTCATTCTTACTATAAGAATATAGCTGTTTTCAAAATCTAAAATGGTGCCAATGGAAATAGATGCTTCAGATGAAT
The DNA here is from genome assembly GCA_942486065.2 of Calliphora vomitoria. Lineage (NCBI taxonomy): Eukaryota > Metazoa > Arthropoda > Insecta > Diptera > Calliphoridae > Calliphora > Calliphora vomitoria. The sequence continues at coordinate 44,256,092 of OW818030.2, read as the reverse complement.
GTCAAGCAATGCAAATTGATTATGAATATGAACAAAATGATCCAATTGCAATGGAGGTTGATGATCATACAGTGGATGTTTCAATACCTATGGAGGTTGATTATGAACAAAATGATCCAATTCCAATGGAGCTTGATCATGGTACAGTTGATGTTTTAATACCTATGGAGGTTGATCCTCCGTCACTGGATCGTGCTCAACTGAATGAAAATCAAAATGAGTACCAGTTATCAAACGTTAATCTGAATGTTCAATTATCTGTGACAATTCGGTTGATTTAATTATAATGGAAATGGGAATTCATTGAGCTGAATTACTTACTCACTTAAAATCTTACATATGTATATTCTATGAAAATTGTCCGAACAAGAAAATAGAGAAGCGCCTTAAGCCATGTAGTTTTTGTGGCAGGACTTTTCTTTTTTTGCTTAGAATGTATGAAAGCTGAAGAAGCAAATCCAAAACATTAAGAATTGGAAAATTCGATTAAGTTCGGGAGTAAAAAAAAATGGGAAAATCTATCCTGATGATCTGGCCTAAGCAACCAGTGAAATGCGCATCTGAACTAGCTTATGCCCCAACAATAAATTTCAGTGAATTTATCAATAATTAAATTGGGAATTTTGCATATGAAAACTAAATCTTACTAAAATATTAATTTTGTATTCCCAAAATAAATTTGTAATGCAAAGTGTACGCTGCTACGACAAGGTAGGGAGGGCTAGAGACACAAACAGCTTGTCTCTGATAATTTTTCGTGTGTTTTGTTTGTCAGTGTAGTGTAATTGTACCTTTTTGTTTAATGTGCGGATACGCGGCTGGTTGGAACGGTCAAAACATGCCCGAGCTAGTTGGAAACCTCACCAAGCTTCCCAGTCCGTAGCGAATACTGTTGTTCCACAAAAGATTTTCTACAGCAACACTACCAACAAGTTCCTCCATCAGTAATTACTCATTTACGATCTGATTTGCCAAATCATCACAACGCTATTTGCATTCGGGAATGCAAAAAGGAAATTTTAAAGATAGATAATTGTTTATAAATTTGCAATAATTGACGATACTATTGCAATTGATAAACATAATTTTAACTCCGCTGGGGAAAATGTTCCACTATAATAATATATGTATGAATTTGTTTCATATTCCTCCGGCAGTGAGCTACATGAGGTTCGCAAGTGAGTTTGATTGCCATTTTTGTAATTTTCTTTTAACCTGTAACGACATGTAGTAATAAAATGTGTATGCATTGAGGAAGAAGCTCCACACAATCTAAAATACCCATTCCGCCATTAAAATGATGTGTTTCCTTATAGAAATTCATTAAAATTTGTTAAAACTTAACAAAATCTTAATAAAAATAAATTAATTTGAAAAATATTAAAAAATATTTACTTTCAAATTGGGATCAAAGGTAAGATCTTCATTTTCAAATATTACAAAGTTAATTTGTGAACATTATTTTAAGAATTAACAAGTGTGAGCAAAAATTCAAACAACTAAGCAGTTTTTGGAAAATATTTATAAATTAAATTAGAATCATAGAATCGGTTTGGAAAATTTTACTGTTAAAATTAACAAATTTTAAATTTTTATATAAAACAATATTAAGTCTTTATTGAATGAATAATTTTCAAAGAATAATTTTATTTAAAATATGACAGACAAATGTTTCAAAGAGAAATTGCAATTACATAGTTACATAATTTCAAAAATGGGTCTTACCGTATTTGGATTCAGAACATCGAATGTTATTGTCAGAGGGTGGATTATACAAACCAAACATCAGCTTTTAAAGACTTATGGAACGTTTAAATTATTATTATTATTATTATTATTATTTTTTTTTAAATTTAATGGACATTTTTTGTCAAGTAGCCCAAATTATATGTTAAATTTGTTGCACATAACTAATGTAAATTGGGATAAAAACATTTTTAAAAAGTTTTATATTGGGGGAACATATTTTGGAATTTGGTTTCTAAACCGCCATTTAAATATTTACATAGTAATAAAAAAATTACAAAAAAATATGAATACAATACTTTTATTAAAGGTTTATAAAGCTAAAGTGTTTGTTAACAAATTTATTCTTTAAATCTACAATAAGTTTTTATTATGAATTAGACACCGTAAGTGAGTAAATAATTCAGCTCAATGAATTCCCATTTCCATTATAATGAAATCAACCGAATTGTCACAGATAATTGAACATGCAGATTAACATTTGATAACTGGCATTCATTTTGCTTTTCGTTCAGTTGAGCACGATGCAGTGACGGAGGATCAACCTCCATAGGTATTAAAACATCCACTGTACGATGATCAACCTCCATTGGAGTTGGATCATTTTGTTCATAATCAACCTCCATGGGTATTGCAACATCCCCTGTATGATCATCAACCTCCATTGCAATTGGATCATTTTGTTCATATTCATAATCAATTTGCATTGCTTGACATTTATCTGAAGCATCTACTTCCATTGGCACCATTTTAGATTTTGAAATAGCGATATTTTTATATTCTTATATAAAACGCTATTGAAATTTGTTTTGCAAATCTCGTTACTGTTCGTATTTTACAGTTTTATTACAACTATATTATACTTTTAAATAAGAAACCAAATCTTTTAACGCTTTTCTTTTGCTTTTCAGTTTGCCTATATTATACTATTAAATAAGAAATCAAATCTTTTAATGCTTAGAAAATTTCAGTTTTGCCTTTTTATTCCTATATATATATATGTATAGGAATAGTACGCTTTTAAGAATTTTGATACAACATTTACATAATAAAGATACTGACTGACGATAGTGGTAAAGATGGCATTTCTATAAAAACGTTAGCACAAATTGAAAGCCATTCACATAGTAATTATCATAAGATATCACATACTTTTTCAAATAAAATCGAGTAAATTTACATTGATAATATTTAAGGTATTTGCAAACTACACTACTGAGTATTAATTGTCAGGAACTCATGTATTATAATATTATTTCAACGTCTAATCAAAAATTCTATTAGATTTTCAAATATTAAGTACAAATGATTTGTTTGATATAAGAACTGTCGGTATTCATATCTTGTTTGATTCAAAAAACGTTTTATGTTCATATTTATTTGGTATGTATTTATAAATACAAATAAATAAAATATTTTTAAAACTATCGTGTATCAAGAAATTTTTGTTATTTCATCAAACATTTATTTAGCTTTGATAGTAAAAATTTAAAATTTTCTTTCTAAATCAACCTTATATTGATATTTAATATGAATTTCAAATTCATATTTAAGATCAAGAAAGACTTGAGAAATATGGCATCTTTACCATTATCGTCAGTCAGTATCTTTATTATTTAAATGTTGTATCAAAATTCTTAAAAGCGTACTATTCCTATACATATATATAAAAAGGCAAAACTGAAGATTTCTAAGCGTTAAAAGATTTGATTTCTTATTTAATAGTATAATATAGGCAAACTGAAAAGGCAAAACTGAAATTTTCTAAAGCGTTAAAAGATTTGGTTTGTAATTTAAAAGTATAATATCGGCTTAACAAAACTGTAAAGTACGAACAGTAACGAGATTTGCAAAGCAAATTTTAATAGCGTTTTATATAAGAATATAAAAATATCGCTATTTCAAAATCTAAAATGGTGCCAATAGAAGTAGATGCTTCAGATGAATGTCAAGCAATGCAAATTGATTATGAATATGAACAAAATGATCCAATTGCAATGGAGGTTGATGATCATACAGTGGATGTTTCAATACCTATGGAGGTTGATTATGAACAAAATGATCCAATTCCAATGGAGATTGATCATCGTACAGTGGATGTTTTAATACTTATGAAGGTTGATCCTCCGTCACTGGATCGTGCTCAACTGAATGAAAAGCAAAATGAATGTCCGTTATCAAATGTTAATCTGCATGTTGAATTATCTGTGACAATTCGGTTGATTTCATTATAATGGAAATGGGAATTCATTGAGCTGAATTACTTACTCACTTACGGTGTCTAATTCATAATAAAAACTTATTGTAGATTTAAAGAATATATTTGTTAACAAACACTTTAGCTTTATAAACCTTTAATAAAAGTATTGTATTCATAAAAGATTGTTAAAGGCACAATAAGTAATGTACCATGATAAAAATATATATTTTTTTTACATTAAGTTTTTTGAAGATTCCTTTCTTGTAAGAATTATAAAAAGCGTTTTAAGAATTTTTTAAAAAAAATTGTTTAACTTATAATTTAGTATTTATATAAAAATGTATTATGTTGTATTATTATTAAAAGTATTCGAATGACGAATATTCTGTGATTAAATAAACATCACTATTTTATGATTAAAATTTAACAAAAATGATTGAATTTCTATGAGGAAACACTTAATTTTAATGCCGGAGTGTATATATTCGATTCTGTGGACCTTCTTCCACGATGTTAACACATTTAAATAATACATTTCGTTGCAGGTTAACAGTAAATGACAAAAATGTCTATAAAACTAACCTGTGTCTATAAAACTAACCTCATGTATCTCACTGCCGGAGGAATATCTAACAAAATCATATATTATTAAGTATAATGGTAATTATTCCTTCGCGGAGTTAAAATTATGTTTAGCAATTGCAATATTATCGTCTATTATTGCAAATTTATAAACGTTTATCTTTAAAATTTCTTTTTTTAAGATCAAATGTAAAAAAGAATACTTTAAAATAGGATCGAAGCAATTTTGAAATAGGTATTTTAAGCTAAAATACGTTTATGAATACAATTTTAAGGAATTTTGCTTAAAAATGCCTTAAAATGCTGTTTAAAATTTTATGAATACGGCCGTAAAAATTTGAAAGTTCGATAATGTTCACCTTCGGGAGTAAAAAAATGGGAAAAGGTATCCTGATGATCTGGCCTAAGCAACCACTGAAATGCGCATACGAACTAGCTTATGCCGCATCAATACATTTCAGTGAATTTTACATTGGGAATTTTGCATATGAAAACTAAATCTTACTACAGTGTACTCTCTCTTTGCGGACACGTCCCATAAACGGACACTTTTTTCAGTCCCAAAAACATTCTTTGGGATTATTTAATACTCTCATAAGTGGACGCCTCTTATAAGCGGACAAATTTGTCAGTCCCTTAGGTGTCCGCTTTTGAGAGAGTACACTGTAAAATATTAATTTTGTATGTATTCCCAAAATAAATATATAATTTATTATGCTGGTACGACATGGTAGGGAGGGCTAGAGACGCAAACAGCTTGTCTCTGATAATTTGTCGTGTGTTTTAGTTTGTCAGTGTAGTGTCAGTTTTGTTTAGTGTAATTGTACCTTTTTGTTTAATGTGCGGATACACGGCTGGTTGGAACGGTCAAAACATGCCAGAGCTAGTTGGAAACCTCGCCAGGCTACTACTGTTATACATTTTCTACGATTTTCTACAGCAAATACTCTTATTGTTTATCAAATACTGTAATAATGAAGATTTTCTTTATCAAAAACTGATAAAGAGAAAATATTCTACAGAAAATACTATTATACACAACATTTTTTTATATTAAATACTGTTATAAGTAGTATATTTATGGCGGTTCGAGCGCAGTTTTAACTACAGAAAATCTGTATGTAGTGCAGTGTTGCCATTTGTAGGGATTTTTCTATTTTTTAGTCTTTATCAAGGACAATTTATAGAAGGTGACCTCAGAAGAACAGCAGATACGATCTGGTTCGATGCAATAATTTTTTTTTGGTTTATGTACCCACGAAATGTCTGTTTTACGATTCATAGCACATAGCACTCCTATTGTTTTTATGATTATTCTTAGTCAATTTGAATTTGTTTTTGATATTTTTTCCTCTAGAGTCCATATGAAATTATTATAGATAATTAATTATATTTTTTTATACGCACGTGTCATTTTGATCATATCAAATACGGATATTACTTTTGTAGCGATTCTGATTTGTTAGTTAGGATATCTTTCTATTTTTTACATACATATGAATATTGCATGAGCTAGTGAAATTGAGTAACTAAGGCAAATGAGAGACAGAATAAATCAGATGTATGTATCTGATTTTGACATTTTCCATTTTTATTTTAGCGGCGTTAGTAAAAATGTGAAAATTTTTTTATGAGCTGGACAGAACTAGGATAGTTGAGAATGCAATAATTGAAGAAATCCTACCATTCGAGAGGGAATTTAGTATGAACTTATTTCAACTCTCTTTATGTAAATTTTTAAAGTTAGCAATCGGTTAGCGAGTGCACTGTAAATGCACCCGTTCTCAACAGATCACTATGGACATCGACTCTGATGATGATGATGAGCTGTTTCTGCTTCCAATTGAAATGGAAGTTTTGATGATAGCATTTTTAAATTGTGCTAACCTTTTTATAGTTTTTACCATTATTATGTTGTATCAAAATTCTTCAAATCGTACTATTCCTATACATATAAGTACATTAGAATAAAAAGGCAAAACTGAAAAGTATAATATAGTTCTAACAAAACTGCAAAATACGAACAGTAACGAGATTTGCAAAACAAATTTCAATAGCGTTTTTCAATCTTACTATAAGAAGATAGCTGTATTCAAAATCTAAAATGGTGCCAATGGAAATAGATGCTTCAGATGAATGTCAAGCAATGCAAATTGATTGTGAATATGGACAAAATTATCCAATTGCAATGGAGGTTGATGATCATACAGTGGATGTTTCAATACCTATGGAGGTTGATTATGAACAAAATGATCCAATTCCAATGGAGGTTGATCATCGTACAGTGGATGTTTTAATACCTATGGAGGTTGATCCTCCGTCACTGGATCGTACTCAACTGAATGAAAATCAAAATGAGTACCAGTTATCAAACGTTAATCTGAATGTTCAATTATCTGTGACAATTCGGTTGATTTAATTATAATGGAAATGGGAATTCATTGAGCTGAATTACTTACTCACTTAACATCTTACATATGTATGTTCTTTGAAAATTGTCCGAACAAGAAAATAGAGAAGCGCCTTAAGCCATGTAGTTTTTGTGGCAGGACGTTTCTTTTTTTGTTTTTTGTTTAGAATGTATGAAAGCTGAAGATGCAAATCCAGAACATAAAATAATTAGAAAATTCGATTATGTTAACCTTCGGGAGTACAAAAATGGGAAATGTTTTAATTATTTTATTATGACAATGAAAATAACTTAATTAACTGTATCACCGCTAAGTTCTCTGTCGACTGACTTGATCTTTTTTATAGACATCAGAACAAAACGAATGTAGGCAATGACAAAATCAAAAACCGTTACTTTTTATGTATCAGCCTTTTTGTTCTTTGCTTATGTATATATTTCGTTAGGTGCAGCAACGGCTATCTGTTGATGAGTTGAATGTAAGTTCGGCTACTCGGTGACCGCCACACATCGAAAGAGTTTGAACCAGAAAATATATAAAGATTTAAGACTAGAAAAATCTCTACAAATGGCAACACTGCACTACAATCAGATTTTCTGTAGTTAAAACTGCGCTCGAACCGCCATAAATATACTACTTTAATATAAACAAGTAACAGAGCTTTGCCGAATCTTATATACCCTTCACCAAATTATACTTTAAAAATAAAGTTAAATATTTTTTTAGGTAAACAAAATTTAAAAAACAAAAAAATTTTTTTTTTTAATCTATAACGATTGGCGAAAAAAATTTTAGGGCAAACTATTTTTCTTTTAACCGATTTTTCTCGATTTCAAATAGCAACCGAATTGAATGAATTCCCGATGTATTGATGTATCAATCATGTTTGTAAGTTATTTAGTGGATTTGAAATGTTGATTTCAACCGACAGACGGATAGACGGAGTTTGCTATATCGACTTCGCTATCTATAACGGTCCAGAATAATTACACTTTATGGGGTCGTAAATGAAAAATGTACAAATTACAAACGGAATGCCAAATTTATATATACCCTTGCCACCAATGGTGAAGGGTATAAAAAATGTTGTGTACAGGGTTCGAAAATAATACTTGAGGTAATTTAATAAATTATATTTTCCTTATTAAAGTAAATAATTAATATAATTTATATATATTGGATGAAAATGTTTTTAATTTTAAATTAATAAGAAAAATTGTATAGGCAAAACATAATAAAAACAAATAATAATTTTATTTCCTTTTAATTTTGAGAAATTGAAATTGATATCATAAAAAAACATAAAATATTTCTAATAATTACCCAATTTTGTAGAAGAGCTAGGTAAGTAATTACTGTTTTTATTATTCTTTTGAATTTTTGGAGAATTCAACCCTTTTTATTTAGAAATGTTTTACTTTTGGTAGTAAGAAACTAATTCAGTAAATTCATTCAAAGAGGTAAACAAACTATCCCATTTTCAAGAAACATCGAAAAACCCCGTTTAAGGTTACAACAGTTAAATTTCTGGTGAAAATTTGCGTATTTTTTTTTGTCATCCATTCATTAGTCAATTATAGTTTGAATGGAAGTAGTACACAACCAGATTTGCTTGCTGCATTTTGGGATTTTTTATTTTGTGTTCAATTAAATGTATAGTAAAGGTTGTGTATATTTAAAGCTAATATAAAAAATATTTTCTTAGTAGTAAATTTTACACTCACCATTTATGTTTGAAATAAAGTATAAATTTCTTAAACAAATCCGAAATGTTATCCTTGTATAGAATACATTTACTTTTGTTTATTGATCTTAAGAGCCGTACTCGATGGTAAATGTTCCACTTGGAATAATATGTCCAATTATAATTATATAAAAGTCACTAAAACAAAGCTGCTCAGACTGTAATCTTAATTTAGCTTCATAAAAACTATAGTTTTTAGATATTGTAGTTGTATGAGTTGAGTAAAAAGTTTGGAAAAAAAAACCAAAACAATAACTGAAATAAAGAAGCATAAAAGCGAAAAGCGTAAAACAACCTGCTTCTATCAATGCTCATGCGAGACTGACTGGATTTGATGGTTTTTATACAATGTGTGTGCTTGCGTACATGTGAAAACAAAAACAAGAGAGCTCATTTGAGAGCTCACTGCGTTTCGCTGGTTTAAAGACTTCTGTAAATTCTTGCACAAATTTCCATTTATCGGAACTCAGGTGTAAGCTCGGGTTCTCATTGCTTAATGGGTCTATGATATCTTTTATTTCTAATAAGCGTGTAAGCATATCAAAAGTGGAATTCCATCTCGTATTGCAGTCTATTTATTATTGGCTCTTTGTAATTGCTAGTTTTTAAAATATTTAGGTAGGTTTGACTTCTCAGTTTTTTATTACTGACCTGCAATGTTCCAGTAAGCTTTTAATTTCTGTTGTTTTTATTACATCATATACACAAAGTTGTAGTGTATGTGCACCGCAGCGAACACCAGTTATGCTGCACGACGAAAAGTTTGATCGGATTGATTCCATTTGTTCCTCTAATAAACTATGATCAACATCTTCTTCTTCCAAAATATTAAGGCTTTCTTCATCCAGTGTATTTTGCAAATCTGTGTTTAGAAGCTTCACAGTTTTCAGCATGTTCCCTCCATTATCGGTAGTAATTGTAAGAATTTGATTAATGTCAATCGCGTATTCTTTTAGGACATCTAATATAACCGATTTTAAATAATCACCAGTATGACTAGATTTAAGTTCTTTTACCGCCAGAGTCTTAATTTGTATACTCTTATTTTTTATATACTGAACATTTATACCGAGAACACATAAATCTTGTCTAGTGGCTGCATCAACTGTGAGTGATAATTATTTTCCTTTTCAACAATCGCTAGTTCAATATTTGCTCGATTTAACTCGTTTGGAATTATTTTTGTTTTTACACTTTTTGATTTGATTTTGTTAGCACATTTTTTTGTTTCAGTATGCGGGTACAAAATTTTACTTTTGCAAGATCCTTTGTTACACACTATTTCACTACTGCTGTTTTTATCGAAAAAATCGTGCAAAAAACTGTTTCTTGGTCTCGGAATTTTATATCTTATTCAATCTGATGTCAAATGTATACTAAAAAACAGAATCCTTGCACTGTATCAAAAAAATGTAGGCAAATATTTGATTACCTAATATTTTATTTTTGTGGAAAACTGTTATTTTTAAACCAATTTTAAAGGGTTATAAAAATTCCCAGTGCACATAAATATGCATCCTTGATTTGACACTTGCCATTTTAACAATTCCGTTAGAAATATTTTTCAAAATACTTTATAACATTTTATGATACTCACAGCTGTACAAAAGATTTTTTACCTGTAATATTATCTGGTAAAACCCTAATTCTAATAATTGATTTATTGTCTTTGTATATTCATTTCTGATAAATACAAAATTTTAATGAATAGGAAATTTAAAAAATATAGAATAATATAACAAATAATATTAATACTATATATATACCTTCCAATATCATTATGTATCCAAAAGTTATATGAAACTAGTAAAGTGTTTTTTGCGATCTAACTAAAAAATTGATGAACAAATTAATTACAATTTTAAATAAATTCATCGTGAATTCATAAAATTTTAATTCAATTCATATTTTAGGCAAAATTATTAATGCATTAAGAAATAGCAATTCACTGCATGAATAATTCGAAGATTCATTTAGAAATACATCATTAATTTACAGCTTTGTTACCTAGCCTTTATTTGGTAATAACACATGTTTTTCAATTAAAAAATATTTATACATAAATACATATTTATTTAAATACTTCCTTTGCAATTTTTTCGTTGTCCGTCATAATTTTTGTATATTTAATACAAAATAACAATTATAATATTACATGTATCAAGAATAAACACGATCATCAAAATCTTCGCTAAAAAATACATTATTCGTAGTGTACGGAACATTATCTCACAATCGTAGTGTACGGAATATTGTATATGTACAAGTTCACAAACACTTAAATTTGTTTAATGTATTTCCTACATTTTGTAGCGAATGTGTATGTGTACTTTACATGAAGATGTACCGAACAGTACACTAACATACGGAATGTTAGTGTTTTTTTTTCGAACTCTGGTTGTGTATAACAGTATTTTCTGTAGAATATTTTCTGGCTTAATCGACCCACCTATCTAGAATGGTCCAGCATATATATACTTTATAGGGTCGGAAAATTATATTGTGGAAATTACAAATGGAGGATTGTTCACGATTATTTAATCAATATAAGCTGAACAGCTTGATGCAATCGGTTAGCGAGTGCACTTTAAATGCACCCGTTCTCGACAGATCACTATGGACATCGATGCTCATGATGATGAGTTGTTTCTGCTTCCAATTGAAATGGAAGTTTTGATGATAGCATTTTTAAATTGTGCTAACGTTTTTTCGTTATTACTTGAATGTTGTATCAAAATTCTTCAAATCGTATACATATAAGTACATTAGACTAAAAAGGCAAAACTTAAAAGTATAATATAGTTCTAACAAAACTGTAAAATACGAACAGTAACGAGATTTTCAAAACAAATTTCAATAGCGTTTTTCATTCTTACTATAAGAAGATAGCTGTTTTCAAAATCTAAAATGGTGCCAACGGAAATAGATGCTTTAGATGAATGTCAAGCAATGCAAATTGATTATGAATATGAACAAAATGATCCTATTGCAATGGAGGTTGATGATCATACAATGGATGTTTTAATACCTATGGAGGTTGATTATGAACAAAATGATCCAATTCCAATGGATGTTGATCATCGTACAGTTGATGTTTTAATACCTATGGAGGTTGATCCTCCGTCACTGGATCGTGCTCAACTGAATGAAAATCAAAATGAATTACAGTTATCAAACGTTAGTCTGAATGTTCAATTATCTATGACAATTATAATGGAAATGGGAATTCATTGAGCTGAATTACTTACTCACTTAAAATCTTACATATGTATATTCTATGAAAAGTGTCCAAACAAGAAAATAGAGAAGCGCCTTAAGCCATGTAGTTTTTGTGGCAGGACGTTTCTTTTTTTGTTTTTTGTTTAGAATGTATGAAAGCTGAAGAGGCAAATCCAAAATATTAAGAATTGGAAAATTCGATTAAGTTCGGGAGTAAAAAAATGGGAAAATCTACCCTGATGATCTCACCTGAGTAACCAATGAAATGCGCATAGGAACTAGCTTATGCCCCAACAATAAATTTCAGTGAATTTATCAATAATTAAATTGGAAATTTTGCATATGAAAACTAAATCTTACTAAAATATTAATTTTGTATTCCCAAAATAAATTTTTAATGTAAAGTGGATGCTGCTACGATATGGTTGGGAGGGCTAGAGACACAAACAGCTTGTCTCTGATAATATTTCGTGTGTTTTAGTTTGTCAGTGTAGTGTCAGTTTTGTTTAGTGTAATTGTACCTTTTTGTTTAATATGCGGATATACGGCTGGTAAGTAGGGTTGGAACGATCAAAACATACCCGAGCTAGTTGGAAACCTCGATAGGCTACCCGGTCCGTAATAGATACTGTTATATATTGTTATCTACAGCAAATACTCTTATACTAACGATTTTTTTTATCAAATACTGTAATAATGAAGATTTTCTTTATAAAAAAAACTGATACAGAAAATACTGTTATACACGGTTACCTCAGCTCCATTACATTATAATACTTTTCGATAGCTAACTCTTGATTCCCCAGACTCTCATGAAAGCATATAATAAAGGGGTTTTCAATAAGAGCGCTACAAAAGTTTTTTTAAATAAAACAAAAACGGTTTTGGATATCAATGAAATTCTTTATTCCTGTGGAAGTACGTTCGATGCCATTACGTATGGAACTCGATTTCTTTTGCATGGCCACCACGGGCACGCTTGCAGAAGTCCAGACGCTGAACACAATTTTCGATGGTTTTCAAGCATAAATGGGCCGATACTGCTGCAATTTCACGTTCGATATTCATTCGAAGTTCATCAATCGTCACTGGCTTGTTAGCATAGACCATAGACTTGACGTGGACCCACAGGAAATAGTCTAACGGCGTCAAATCGCACGACCGAGGCTGCCAATCGACTGGACCATTTCGTGAGATAGCGCGTTCTCTTAACTTGGTTTCAAAAAAATTGATTGTGACATTCGGTGTGTGACTTGTGGCGCTGTCCTGTTGGAACCACATGTCGTCCAAGTCCATATCATCCAATTGGGGCCAAAAATATTGAACGGTAGCGATTCCCATTCACAGTAACGTGCCGGTCTTGATCATCACGGAAGAAGTACGGGCTAATGACGCCGCCGGCCCATAAACCGCACCAAACCGTAATTTTTTCGGGATGCAATGATGACTCATAGAGTACGTGTGGATTGCTGTCTGACCAATAACGTATATATTGCTTATTGACGAAGGCATTTAGCCAGAAATAAGCCTCATCGCTGAAGATGATTTTTCTCTATTTTTATAATTTTAATAATTTCGACTCGTTGTTGGCTCGTATATCTTTCCATCATGAAATGGCAACCTTACTGAAGAGAAATTTGAAAAGAGCGGTAAAAAATATGGCGTCGTTTGCTGTCCCTATCGGTCTATTTTGGTAGCGTCCCTATATATATATATATATATTATAAAACAAGTGTCGCGAGCGCGAACAAATAACTAATAACGAAGGCGAGACCGCGGAAATAATTCTGCCGACAGAACACGAAGATATCCGAAATAAGTTACACGACCTTGCAGTAATAAACAAATCATGAAAATTGGCCAATCACGATCGAGAAATTAATAGAAGCACCACGCATGTACATATACATTAAATATCGCTTAAGATAATTGGTCATATTATCGTAAAGTACTAAAGTTTTAAATAGTTTGTCGTGTACACCCTGTGTGCAAATAGAAGATGGCAACGAAAGAAAAATTATGATAGGTGTCAAAGACGTTTTGACATATTTTCTAACGAAAAAGAGAAGTAAAAGCTAAAGAAAAATCAGATTGCTGAAATCTATTTGGCTGGAATAGATGAAGAGTCACTAAGGTGACAAGGGAGAGTTTTGTATTTTTGTCGCCCTCTTTCCTGTGAGCAAAAATAAACAAAAATTATTCATATATTCTGTATCGAATTAGTAAAAATTTGACATTCGACGCTCTACTATAAACACGTGTTACTAGCAAATGATGAAAAGCGTTTTTTTAACAAAACAAATTTCGGTCTGTATATGAACTTGAATGTAAATATTCAATTCGTCCATAGAAAATTCAAGAAATATTTTTCTGGGAATACACATCCGTCTGCGGTTACCTCAGCTCCCTCACATTATAGTGCTTTTCGATAGCCAACTCTCGTTCCCCCGTACTATCTTGAAAGTGTAAATACAATTTGAACTGAGAACTTGAAACTATTTTCTTCAAATTATAAACCTTCGTCAGTCCACGAAATGTCCATCTACGGTTACCTCAGCACTTTCACATTATAACGCTTTTTGATTACCAACTCTCGTTCCCCCCAGGACTACCAATATAAAACAGTAAATCGTCGTCGAAAATCCAAAAGTACGTATCATAAAAAAATCAAAATCACGTTTTTGATTGATTCTGATTCATAAGGTATCCATAATATCCATAATTCAAAACTACGTATCAACATGTGCATGATTTTCATAAGTCAAAAGTACGTATCATCCACATGGGTGATATTTTTCTTCAAATTTATTAGTGTGGATTTCATTTACCATCTATTCGACAAGGTAAAGTGTACATAATAAAATAAATAAATATAACTTATAAAAATCTAGAGACCGTACGGTTAATATAATCAGTGCTTTGGCTTATGGGTCAACGGGATCCATTTATTTTAAAACAGAGATTTGAATGCGGTTTTTGTTTTTAATATTTTATACATAGGGTAACATAGTGACAAAAACCTAAGTCTGTTGTCAAAAACCTAACTCTTGCAACAACGAAATACATGCTAGTCAATGTATTTTGTTGTTGTATCACACATATGATTTGTTGATTTTATATATCATTTAGAAAAGTACATATCTGTCATTTTTTCTCACTTAGTTATTAAACATTAAAGTGTAAACAAATTTTTTTTTGCTTCGAAAATGTCGAATTTTGTGCCAACAAAGTATCATATGCGGGATGTTTTGCTTTACTTCTTTAATCGAAGCACATCGATTGCTCACCGAAGCTCATGGTGAATATGTTTTATCAGTTTCAACGTCCAAGAGGTGGTTTGTGCGGTTCAGAAGTGGGGCCATCCAAAAATGTTTGAAGAGCAAGAATTGGAGGTATTACTCCATGAAGATTGTTGTCAAACTCAACAAGAGCTTGCAAAATAATTGGGAGCTACTTAATCAGCTATTACAAAACTTTAGCAAGCAGCAGGATTCATCCGAAAGCAGGGAAATTGGGTACCATACGCATTGAAGCTGAGAGACCTTGAAAGACGATTTTGCATGTCTGAAATGCTGCTTGAA
The DNA here is from genome assembly GCA_942486065.2 of Calliphora vomitoria. Taxonomy (NCBI): domain Eukaryota; kingdom Metazoa; phylum Arthropoda; class Insecta; order Diptera; family Calliphoridae; genus Calliphora; species Calliphora vomitoria. The sequence goes on along the minus strand of OW818030.2, from coordinate 44,240,609 downwards.
CGATATAAATAAACATTTTTGCACCGAATCATTACTTGCGATGAATGGAAACATAACGATAACCCGAAGCGTAAGAGATCGTATGTGAAGCCCGGTCAACCAGCTGATTCGACACCAAAGCCAAATAACCCTGGCGCTAAGGTAATGCTCTGTATTTGGTGTGACCAAAAGAGTCATATCTATTATGTGCTGCTGAAATCTAGCCAGACCATCACAGGGAACCTGTACCGAACGCAATATATTCGTTTGAAGTGAGCATCTGGCTGCCCAGAATATGTAGCCAGACATGAAACCATAATATTTCATCATGTCAACGCTAGGCCACATATAGCAATACCTGTTCAAAACTGGTTCAGAAGTGGTTGGGAAGTTTTGCCGCACCGGCCTTATAGTCCAGAACTACTATTTGATTTGATCGATACAGAACGCTCTATCTGGGATACGCTTCACTTCAGAACAGATACCCGATATTGGCTTGATTCGATCTTGGCCTCTAAAGTTGAGCAGTTCTTTTGGCTTGGAATCCGCATGTTGCCAGAATGATGAGAAAAAATCATACCTAACAATGGCCAATACTTTGAATAAATTTATATTGTACAAATATTTTAAGTCATACGTCCAATATTTCATGTTTTTTGTTAAAAAAATTATGATACGTCCTTTTGTTTCAGAAAACGCAAATACAAAAAAACAACATACATAACTTCAAAAATATTTCGTAAAATATATTTTTTTCTTCTGAAATAGTTTTGTTGTTGTTGTGTTTTAAGCCCATATTCCATAATTTGTTTTTATATCTCAAATATTTTACATTTTATGACGTTTTTTGCTTCTCCTGTAAAATTATAAAAAGTGATGTTCCGTACTTTTGGATTTTCGACGACGAAATCTAATTTGAACATGAAATTAATCAGAACTTGAAAATATTTACCTCAAATTATAAATGTCCACGAAATATTCTTCTGTGGTTACCTCAGCACCTTCACTTTACAGTGATTTTTGATTCAGAATCTACCAAGAAAGTGTAAACATAATTTGAACAAATTTCTTATTCTTATATTTTTTTATATAAATTACCTCAGTACCTTCACTTTATAGTGCTTTTTAATTGCGAATCTACCAAGAAAGTGTAAATATAATTTGAACAAAGCTAGCCACAACTCAAAAATATTTAAAAAAAAAAAATCTATTTTATAAAAATTTAAAAAGCAGGCGTAAGAATCCGCGATCACTATAGTACTTCCACTCTGTACAACTGCTTACTATAAAGTGTCGCGAGCGCGAACAAATAACTAATAACGAAGGCAAGACTGCGGAAATTATTCTGCCAACAGAACACGAAGATATTCGAAATAAGTTTCATATATAAATTTAAAAGCAGGCGTAAGAATCCGCGATCACTATAGTACTTCCACTCTGTACAACTGCTTACTATAAAGTGTCGCGAGCGCGAACAAATAACTAATAACGAAGGCAAGACTGCGGAAATTATTCTGCCAACAGAACACGAAGATATTCGAAATAAGTTTCATATATAAATTTAAAAGCAGGCGTAAGAATCCGCGATCACTATAGTACTTCCACTCTGTACAACTGCTTACTATAAAGTGTCGCGAGCGCGAACAAATAACTAATAACGAAGGCGAGACCGCAGAAATAATTCTGCCAACAGAACACGAAGATAACCGAAATAAGTTACACGAACTTGCAGTAATAAACAAATCAAGGCGAATTCATACAAGGTGGTGGCAGTTCTACAAAAACAACAATTGGTCTTAACAAATGTCAAAAAACAAAAATTAAAAATTAAACAAATATGTATTAAAACTTAATATAGTGTAGATAATTGAATAGTGAGGGCTTTACTTATTTATGTAAAAAATTTATATTTTGTTAATAAGATTAGAATATGTAGATATTTAAATATAAACAAAACCTTTGACAACTGTTAGAACCAAAAAGCGAAAAAAATAGTTATCAGCTGATTGACTGACTCCACCTTGTATAAATTCGCCTTGAAACAAATCATGAAAATTGGCCAATCACGATCGAGATATTAACAGAAGCACCACGCACAAGGCGAATTTATACAAGGTGGAGTCAGTCAATCAGCTGATAACTTTTTTTTTCGCTTTTTGGTTCTAACAGTTGCCAAAGCTTTTGTTTATATTTAAATATATACATATTCTAAGCTTATTAACAAAATATTTATTTTTTACATAAATAAGTAAAGCCCTCACTATTCAATTATCTACACTATATTACATTTTAATACATATTTGTTTAATTTTTAATTTTTGTTTTTTGACATTTGTTAAGACCAATTGTTGTTTTTGTAGAACTGCCACCACCTTGTATGAATTCGCCTTGACCACGCACGTATATACAGATTCTTCTTCTTCTTCCAAATTGACGTTCATGCAGAACGACAACGGTGATGCCAAATGGTAAAAAACTGCCGTAAACACTGGATTCTTTATTGCGGAATTTGGTTCATTCCAAGAACGATGGTTTCAATATGAATCAATGTAGTTAATATAACTAAACAGTGTTAGTAACATTATGAAACAAGTTATAACGAATTTACTAATTAATTAGTATGAGTTAAAATAAATGCAAACAAACATAGAAACATTTATAATTGTTATGTAAAACTGTATATTTTCTTTTATAGGACGACATTGCTATTAATTTACTAAAATAAATTAATAGAAGACATAACATGAAATTACGACCAGCGTAAAATTACGTACATAAAGAAGGTTATACATAAAACACAAATAAGACAATACAAACTAACTAACGTATCACAGACATGTTTATATACAGTTGTGTGAAAAATAATAGAGCCACCCCCAAACCTCAACTTCAATACTTAAAAATTTAGACAGATAATCATTTTCTTTAAACTTTTTTGTTGGTTTTTATTAATATATTATTATAATCTAAAAAAAACATAAATTAAATAGTTAAATTCATTTCCCTAAAAATTAAAATAAAAAAAATTCGATATGTACATTTATTTTCTCTGTGAAAAAAAATAGAGCCATCTAAACAAACCTCCTAAAATTATTAAAAAGAAAAAATAAATAATATGTTAAATAAATTAATTGCTTCCATAACTGCTTATACTACCTCAGTACTTTGTAGAACTGCCATTATTTTTTATTACTGCGAAGCAGCGCTTCGGCATAGAGTCAACTAACTTTTGACAAGTCGTGACTGGAATATTCTTCCATGCAGTCTCAACCATTTTCCACAGCTCATCTTTATTTGATGGATTCTTTCCCCTGAGACATCTTTTAACCTCGCACCACAAGTTTTCGATGGGATTTAGGTCTGGTGACTGTGAAGGCCATCCCAAAACCTTCACACGGTTGTCCCTGAACCATGCCTTTGCCAACTTCGATGAATGTTTAGGATCATTGTCCTGTTGGAATATCCATTCAAGCGGCATTTCCCACTCAGCATAAGGCATCATCACTTCTCTTAAAATATTTGTATAAAATTTTGCATCCATTATATCCTGTATGTGATATAAGGGTCCGACTCCATAATATGAAAAGCATCCCCATACCATAATATTACCTCCTCCATGTTTAACGGTTTTAATGGTATATTGAGGACAAAATTCTTTATTTTTGGGTCTCCGAACTTGAAGAGAACTTCGATCTGAGTTAAATAAATTTACTTTGGTCTCATCCGACCACAAAATATTACGCCATTTAGATACGGGCCAATTTATGTGTTCCTTTGCGAATTCAAGTCTTTGTTTCATGTTGCGCTTTGATAGATAAGGCACTTTACGTGCACTTCTTGCTTTTAAATCATTTTTAAGGAGCATACGCCGTATTGTAGAAGTATCCATATCATGTTGATATTGCTTTTTAAGGGCGGATGACGTCACAAAGGGGTCCCGTTTCACGTGACGCAGTAATTTTCGTTTTAAAGTATCAGATATTTTGGTTTTTCTTCCCCTTGTTTCTTGTTTCTATTCATACTTTATAGCATTTTCTACCATTTTCTTTGAACATCCAATAATTTCAGCTATTTTTCTTTGAGATTTACCTTCTTGATGAAGCTTTTTTATCAATTTTCGGCCCTCCACGCTACAGTGTTTTGCTCTGCCCATTTTTTAAAGAAATTTTTCAATATTTTTTTAAAATTGTAATAGCAACAAGATAGAAAGTCTTTTTATTCACTTTTTAAAAAAAAATTAAAATTAATATTTTTTTTTTAACTTTAAAATTGGCTCTATTTTATTTCACACTTGTTTTTATTCAATTTACAAACAATCACTGATATAATAAGAAATGTTGCTTCAGATAAAATTACAGATAAAATAACGGGATTATAATAAGAAAGAGACTTACTAATAATGCATAAAAAAACTTTTTCTAAATATATTTTGTACAAGGTTAAAAAAACAGTGAATTTATAGAACATCAGGTGGCTCTATTATTTTTCACACAACTGTATACATAGAGGACACTTTGCGTTAAATTTAAATTTTAAAATTAGATTTTTTAAAAAAATTAAAAAGTAATGAGAAAATATTGAGATCATTAAGTTTCAGTAAATACTTTAAGTTAAAGTTAGGAATATTGTCGTTATTCAAATAGTTGACAAGGTTTTGGCGTGAAGACCGATCACCATCGGGGTAATGAAACAATAGATGATTTGGTGTTTGTATGCTTCCACAGGTGTAGATGTTGTCATTTGTAATGTTGATTTTATAAACGTGGTCTTTACATGTCGTGTGGTTAATTTTCAGTCTGTTGATTAATGCGATTTTGTGCCGGGAAAATCCAGAACCCTTAAACTACGGATCCTTATATATCATCGGAGCAATATTGTAAAGGTGTTGACCATATTCTGAGCCATTCCTGCGATGTTGCCAAGTAGCTATAGCAGATGAATGATCTTGAGCCCTTAGATCCCTTAAAATGATAGTTGCCAATTTTCTTTCTTGCTTTTCCCGCAATAATTTCATATAGTTATTTTCATACATAAGGGTCCCAGAATCCCCTCTTTAGGCTTACATAAATTTCAATAGGTAAAATTTTCATTCATGAATAATGAAATTTTTACAAAAACCGCTAAAATAAAACAATACATTATTGAATGATAAATACAACACTGCAATATTTACCATTATGATTACTAAACACAGCCAATACATATTAGTACACAAAACAGCTGACACACACCAACACATTAAAAATATGAAGAAATTTTGCAACAAGTAGAGGTAATTACAATTTATAACTTAATTAAGTTTTTTCTAGCTTTCAGGACAAATATAATTCAGAGAAACTTCATCGACAAATTCAACATAGGTGAATATATTTTACTTTATTATTTATATCCAACATTTAATATTTTTAATTTTCGTTTAGCTAAAGAACAAAAAATATCTACAAAAACAACTATAACACGAGGACGAAACTGGCCAAACACAAAAAGTGCACACAAAACTCTAAAACAAAAATTAAATAAAAAAGCAACTAAAATATAACGTAAAAATAATGAAAAATTAAACTTTTTTAATAACACGAAGTCTACCATTACAAAAATTAAACAAAATCACTACAAACAACAGCTGATTCGTATCTGTGTAATCTGTGTACATTTATGGAAATTTTATCTTCCAAATATACGAAAGGTTTTTTATACCCTTCACCATGAGCATATATATTCTGGATCGTTGTGGGTTTTACAATATTACAAGCTGGCCTTCGTAAAATCCTTCAGAGTTCACAGCCCGCTTTCATTTTGTTGGGTATTTTAATCGGCCTGCGCTCTGATTCATCTGTTTTTTAAAAACACAAATTTCGGCCTGTGCATGAACTTGAATATGAAAGTTTTTTCCGTTCATAGCAAATTCAATATTATATATTTTATATATTTTTCTAGAAATACAGATCCGTCTGCGGTATAGCCAACTCTCGTTTCACCGGACAAGACAGTGTAAATATAATTTGAACATGTGCCAGAACTTGAAAATATTTTCTTCAAATTATAATTACCGTCTGTCCACGAAATCTACGTCTATGTTTACCTCAGCTCCCTCATATTATAATGCTTTTCGATACCATCTCTCATTCCACCCAGGACTACCAACGATAAAAGAGTAAATATAATTTGAACATGAAGTTAATCAGAACTTGAAAATATTTACCTCAAATTATAAATTTCCGTCATACATAACTTCAAAAATATTTCGTAAAATATATTTTTTTCTTCTGAAATAGTTTTGTTGTTGTTGTGTTTTAAGCCCATATTCCATAATTTGTTTTTATATCTCAAATATTTTACATTTTATGACGTTTAAAATTATAAAAAGTGATGTTACGTACTTTTGGATTTTCGACGACGAAATCTAATTTGAACATGAAATTAATCAGAACTTGAAAATATTTACCTCAAATTATAAATGTCCACGAAATATTCTTCTGTGGTTACCTCAGCACCTTCACTTTACAGTGATTTTTGATTCAGAATCTACCAAGAAAGTGTAAACATAATTTGAACAAATTTCTTATTCTTATATTTTTTTATATAAATTACCTCAGTACCTTCACTTTATAGTGCTTTTTAATTGCGAATCTACCAAGAAAGTGTAAATATAATTTGAACAAAGCTAGCTACAACTCAAAAATATTTAAAAAAAAAAAAATCTATTTTATAAAAATTTAAAAAGCAGGCGTAAGAATCCGCGATCACTATAGTACTTCCACTCTGTACAACTGCTTACTATAAAGTGTCGCGAGCGCGAACAAATAACTAATAACGAAGGCAAGACTGCGGAAATTATTCTGCCAACAGAACACGAAGATATTCGAAATAAGTTTCATATATAAATTTAAAAGCAGGCGTAAGAATCCGCGATCACTATAGTACTTCCACTCTGTACAACTGCTTACTATAAAGTGTCGCGAGCGCGAACAAATAACTAATAACGAAGGCGAGACCAAGGCGAATTTATACAAGGTGGTGGCAGTTCTACAAAAACAACAATTGGTCTTAACAAATGTCAAAAAACAAAAATTAAAAATTAAACAAATATGTATTAAAACTTAATATAGTGTAGATAATTGAATAGTGAGGGCTTTACTTATTTATGTAAAAAATAAATATTTTGTTAATAAGCTTAGAATATGTATATATTTAATGATAAACACAAGCTTTGACAACAGTTAGAACCAAAAAGCGAAAAAAAAAAGTTATCAGCTGATTGACTGACTCCACCTTGTATAAATTCGCCTTGGGCGAGACCGCAGAAATAATTCTGCCAACAGAACACGAAGATAACCGAAATAAGTTACACGAACTTGCAGTAATAAACAAATCATGAAAATTGGCCAATCACGATCGAGATATTAACAGAAGCACCACGCACAAAGCGAATTTATACAAGGTGGAGTCAGTCAATCAGCTGATAACTTTTTTTTTCGCTTTTTGGTTCTAACAGTTGCCAAAGCTTTTGTTTATATTTAAATATATACATATTCTAAGCTTATTAACAAAATATTTATTTTTTACATAAATAAGTAAAGCCCTCACTATTCAATTATCTACACTATATTACATTTTAATACATATTTGTTTAATTTTTAATTTTTGTTTTTTGACATTTGTTAAGACCAATTGTTGTTTTTGTAGAACTGCCACCACCTTGTATGAATTCGCCTTGACCACGCACGTATATACAGATTCTTCTTCTTCTTCCAAATTGACGTTCATGCAGAACGACAACGGTGATGCCAAATGGTAAAAAACTGCCGTAAACACTGGATTCTTTATTGCGGAATTTGGTTCATTCCAAGAACGATGGTTTCAATATGAATCAATGTAGTTAATATAACTAAACAGTGTTAGTAACATTATGAAACAAGTTATAACGAATTTACTAATTAATTAGTATGAGTGAAAATAAATGCAAACAAACATAGAAACATTTATAATTGTTATGTAAAACTGTATATTTTCTTTTATAGGACGACATTGCTATTAATTTACTAAAATAAATTAATAGAAGACATAACATGAAATTACGACCAGCGTAAAATTACGTACATAAAGAAGGTTATACATAAAACACAAATAAGACAATACAAACTAACTAACGTATCACAGACATGTTTATATACAGTTGTGTGAAAAATAATAGAGCCACCCCCAAACCTCAACTTCAATACTTAAAAATTTAGACAGATAATCATTTTCTTTAAACTTTTTTGTTGGTTTTTATTAATATATTATTATAATCTAAAAAAAACATAAATTAAATAGTTAAATTCATTTCCCTAAAAATTAAAATAAAAAAAATTCGATATGTACATTTATTTTCTCTGTGAAAAAAAAATAGAGCCATCTAAACAAACCTCCTAAAATTATTAAAAAGAAAAAATAAATAATATGTTAAATAAATTAATTGCTTCCATAACTGCTTATACTACCTCAGTACTTTGTAGAACTGCCATTATTTTTTATTACTGCGAAGCAGCGCTTCGGCATAGAGTCAACTAACTTTTGACAAGTCGTGACTGGAATATTCTTCCATGCAGTCTCAACCATTTTCCACAGCTCATCTTTATTTGATGGATTCTTTCCCCTGAGACATCTTTTAACCTCGCACCACAAGTTTTCGATGGGATTTAGGTCTGGTGACTGTGAAGGCCATCCCAAAACCTTCACACGGTTGTCCCTGAACCATGCCTTTGCCAACTTCGATGAATGTTTAGGATCATTGTCCTGTTGGAATATCCATTCAAGCGGCATTTCCCACTCAGCATAAGGCATCATCACTTCTCTTAAAATATTTGTATAAAATTTTGCATCCATTATATCCTGTATGTGATATAAGGGTCCGACTCCATAATATGAAAAGCATCCCCATACCATAATATTACCTCCTCCATGTTTAACGGTTTTAATGGTATATTGAGGACAAAATTCTTTATTTTTGGGTCTCCGAACTTGAAGAGAACTTCGATCTGAGTTAAATAAATTTACTTTGGTCTCATCCGACCACAAAATATTACGCCATTTAGATACGGGCCAATTTATGTGTTCCTTTGCGAATTCAAGTCTTTGTTTCATGTTGCGCTTTGATAGATAAGGCACTTTACGTGCACTTCTTGCTTTTAAATCATTTTTAAGGAGCATACGCCGTATTGTAGAAGTATCCATATCATGTTGATATTGCTTTTTAAGGGCGGATGACGTCACAAAGGGGTCCCGTTTCACGTGACGCAGTAATTTTCGTTTTAAAGTATCAGATATTTTGGTTTTTCTTCCCCTTGTTTCTTGTTTCTATTCATACTTTATAGCATTTTCTACCATTTTCTTTGAACATCCAATAATTTCAGCTATTTTTCTTTGAGATTTACCTTCTTGATGAAGCTTTTTTATCAATTTTCGGCCCTCCACGCTACAGTGTTTTGCTCTGCCCATTTTTTAAAGAAATTTTTCAATATTTTTTTAAAATTGTAATAGCAACAAGATAGAAAGTCTTTTTATTCACTTTTTAAAAAAAAATTAAAATTAATATTTTTTTTTTAACTTTAAAATTGGCTCTATTTTATTTCACACTTGTTTTTATTCAATTTACAAACAATCACTGATATAATAAGAAATGTTGCTTCAGATAAAATTACAGATAAAATAACGGGATTATAATAAGAAAGAGACTTACTAATAATGCATAAAAAAACTTTTTCTAAATATATTTTGTACAAGGTTAAAAAAACAGTGAATTTATAGAACATCAGGTGGCTCTATTATTTTTCACACAACTGTATACATAGAGGACACTTTGCGTTAAATTTAAATTTTAAAATTAGATTTTTTAAAAAAATTAAAAAGTAATGAGAAAATATTGAGATCATTAAGTTTCAGTAAATACTTTAAGTTAAAGTTAGGAATATTGTCGTTATTCAAATAGTTGACAAGGTTTTGGCGTGAAGACCGATCACCATCGGGGTAATGAAACAATAGATGATTTGGTGTTTGTATGCTTCCACAGGTGTAGATGTTGTCATTTGTAATGTTGATTTTATAAACGTGGTCTTTACATGTTGTGTGGTTAATTTTCAGTCTGTTGATTAATGCGATTTTGTGCCGGGAAAATCCAGAACCCTTAAACTACGGATCCTTATATATCATCGGAGTAATATTGTAAAGGTGTTGACCATATTCTGAGCCATTCCTGCGATGTTGCCAAGTAGCTATAGCAGATGAATGATCTTGAGCCCTTAGATCCCTTAAAATGATAGTTGCCAATTTTCTTTCTTGCTTTTCCCGCAATAATTTCATATAGTTATTTTCATACATAAGGGTCCCAGAATCCCCTCTTTAGGCTTACATAAATTTCAATAGGTAAAATTTTCATTCATGAATAATGAAATTTTTACAAAAACCGCTAAAATAAAACAATACATTATTGAATGATAAATACAACACTGCAATATTTACCATTATGATTACTAAACACAGCCAATACATATTAGTACACAAAACAGCTGACACACACCAACACATTAAAAATATGAAGAAATTTTGCAACAAGTAGAGGTAATTACAATTTATAACTTAATTAAGTTTTTTCTAGCTTTCAGGACAAATATAATTCAGAGAAACTTCATCGACAAATTCAACATAGGTGAATATATTTTACTTTATTATTTATATCCAACATTTAATATTTTTAATTTTCGTTTAGCTAAAGAACAAAAAATATCTACAAAAACAACTATAACACGGGGACGAAACTGGCCAAACACAAAAAGTGCACACAAAACTCTAAAACAAAAATTAAATAAAAAAGCAACTAAAATATAACGTAAAAATAATGAAAAATTAAACTTTTTTAATAACACGAAGTCTACCATTACAAAAATTAAACAAAATCACTACAAACAACATCTGATTCGTATCTGTGTAATCTGTGTACATTTATGGAAATTTTATCTTCCAAATATACGAAAGGTTTTTTATACCCTTCACCATGAGCATATATATTCTGGATCGTTGTGGGTTTTACAATATTACAAGCTGGCCTTCGTAAAATCCTTCAGAGTTCACAGCCCGCTTTCATTTTGTTGGGTATTTTAATCGGCCTGCGCTCTGATTCATCTGTTTTTTAAAAACACAAATTTCGGCCTGTGCATGAACTTGAATATGAAAGTTTTTTCCGTTCATAGCAAATTCAATATTATATATTTTATATATTTTTCTAGAAATACACATCCGTCTGCGGTATAGCCAACTCTCGTTTCACCGGACAAGACAGTGTAAATATAATTTGAACATGTGCCAGAACTTGAAAATATTTTCTTCAAATTATAATTACCGTCTGTCCACGAAATCTACGTCTATGTTTACCTCAGCTCCCTCATATTATAATGCTTTTCGATACCATCTCTCATTCCACCCAGGACTACCAACGATAAAAGAGTAAATATAATTTGAACATGAAGTTAATCAGAACTTGAAAATATTTACCTCAAATTATAAATTTCCGTCTGTCCACGAAATATTCGTTTGTGGTTGCCTAATCTACCAAAAAATGTAAATATAATTTGAACAAAGCTAGCCACAACTCAAAAATATTTTTAAACAAATTTCTTATTCTTATATTTATGTATTGCCTCAGCAGAATCTACTGAGAAAGTGTAAATATAATTTGAACAAAGCTAGCCACAACTCAAAAATATTAAAAAAAAAAAAAAAATAAAAAATTATATATTTTATAAAAATTACAAAGCAGGCGTAAGAATCCGCGTTCACTATAGTACTTCCACTCTGTACAACTGCATACTATAAAGTTTTGCGAGCGCGAACAAATAACTAATAACGAAGGCAAGGCGAATTTATACAAGGTGGAGTCAGTCAATCAGCTGATAACTTTTTTTTTCGCTTTTTGGTTCTAACAGTTGTCAAAGCTTGTGTTTATATTTAAATATCTACATATTCTAAGCTTATTAACAAAATACTTATTTTTTACATAAATAAGTAAAGCCCTCACTATTCAATTATCAACACTATATTAACCCTGAAGGAAGTGAGGCGATAATTGTCTAAATGCCACTAGTACTAATACTAGTTCAGGAGGCACTAGTGCCAATAGGGCAAGACTTTCTATGGAAAAGTACTAGGGCTGATGAGTACTAGTATTAGAAGTAGTTCGAATGTACCACTTGTAGATTAATAGAATTTTTCGAATATTTTTGTTTTAAAACATTTATACAATTTTAATATTTGATTTACGTGTTTTTTTTATAATTTTTTGATAAAAATACTATTTTTTAATTTATATTTCTTTATTATAAAAACGGTTGCCATACCACGTAATCCGTACTAAAATAATTTATTTTACACAGTTACGAAAACAATTTATGGCAATTCTGCATCAAATAAACAAAATGTTATAATTTTTTGTGCATGTTTGAGTAGACTTCGTTTTTTGTGTTTTCGTGTGTAAAAAAATTAATTTTTAAACAAATTGAATAATTCCAAAATATATTTTAAAAGAAAAGTGAAAAAACATATATTTAAATATAAACAAAGATTGGTGTACAATGAAAAATATAAAGAAAAGTTCAAAGAGTGTGAAAATTTTGAAAATAACACTATGCCCCAAATGTGCTTGGAGGAAGAAGTCACACTCCAAAGGATCCCAGAATAAATTTACATTGAGGAAAAAATTAAAAAAGTGGGTAATTAAAACTAAGCCTACTAGAAGCTGTGTGGAAGAATTGCTTGCAATTTTGTCTGAGGAAGGCATTGTTGTTCCGCTGTCTGTAGAAGGCCTTCTACGAGCAAAAACTAAAGTTGTAGTTAGAAGTGTTCCGCCAGGCAGTTTCCATTATGTGGGTATAGAAAATGAGCTTTAAAAAGTGGAAGATATTTTACAGAACTATGCAACGGTGAATTAGATGTAAACATTGATGGTATTCCCTTATTCAAGAGTTCCAGAATGCAGCTCTGGCCTATTCTTAAAATAGTTTCACAAAATAACGTTCTAGACGACATCAATGCAGAGGCGAAATTAAGAGGTTTAAATTTATTGATCCAGTCGCAGGCAGATCCTTATGTTAGTATGCCTCTTAAATTAAAAAAATTAAAGCTTTAATCTTTGCCTTTTTGCAGTTACGACGAATGAAATCGTTATTGAAAGGAAATATTGGGCGATACCTAAATGAAATTTTGGGACAGAATATAATCATGGATTATAACGTAGAGTTACGCATGGAAAACAGAGTCTCAAAAAATTTTAAAGCTTTTATTCTGCATTGATAGGTAAAATTATTTATAAGTTTCTTTATAGTTAAAAGCATTGCATAACTTATATATTTATTTTGTTATTTAGATGCCATTGCTGTATTTGCTGTTGATCCTGATACAATATTGAGAAAAGCCTTTCAGTCACAGAAAAAAAGACTATTTAAAGCCAACCGTTTGGAAAAATTGAAGAAAGAACAAACCGTAGAAACTGTTAAAGAGTTATCTACCTCTATTTAAGTGATAATATTTAATATTTTGAATTTTTATTATAAATCTTACCCAGCCTTAAAAAAATGGATGTTTGGTATTACCTTTTAATTTCATTATAAATGTATATCGCTAAATTACAAAACTTTGAAATGATTTCTTTAAGTTTGAGTATTCGTAACTTTGCAGAAATGAATTTTACGCAACATACTTTTTTCCATTAAATGTTTTTAAAATAAGTTTCTTGTCTGACCAACCTGAATGAAATCTGGTACATATGTTCTTTTATTAAGTTATTCTTTTTTTTTATATACATAAGTATTTTGATAAATAAAATCAAAAAATTACTTATTAAAATTTTTCGATTAGTTATTTTTCTGGGGAAAATGGGAGCCAACCCACCAATTATGAGGACTTTTCCATACAAAAGAACTAGTAAGATACTGGTTCTAAAGCATCCAATCGGTTCAAAAAGTACTAGTATACTACTAGAACTAATGGTACTAGTAATTTTCTAAACACACTCAATGTTAATTTGAGCATTAAGATGGTATAGGAAAGTTTACAGTTGGGAACGAGTGCTGGTGATTTTGGTACTAGTAAAATACTAGTTTCGTACTAGTTCCATTTCCTGCAGGGAAGTTTTAATACATATTTGTTTAATTTTTCATTAATTTTTGTTTTTTGACATTTGTTAAGACCAATTGTTGTTTTTGTAGAACTGCCACCACCTTGGATAAATTCGCCTTGAACGAAGGCGAGACCGCAGAAATAATTCTGCGAACAGAACACGAAGATAACCGAAATAAGTATGATTATTGTTACACGAACTTGCAGAAATAAAAAAGCATGAATATTGGCCAATCACGATCGATATATTATCAGCAGCACCACCCACATACATACACATAATGTCATAAAGTACTAAAGTTTTAAAAAAATTTAGTGCTTTAAAAAATAAAGTCCTAAAATAATAAGACCTTTTGTGCAGTGTTTATTCTTTTGTCATAGCTAAACAGTGTAAATCTAAGTTGAAAGGGAAAAACTCTTCATCGAGCTGGTTATAATATTTAGAAGCTGCCGCCATTGTATATTCGTAATTCGTAATATGTACGTAAAAATGCTATAAATTTGTGCATAGTTCTATAACTTCAAGTTTAATCAATTTTAAAATGTTAAAACAAAAAAAAAAAAAATATGACATGTAAAGAAATACAAGTAAGACCATTTTATTTGTATACTTTAACTGACTGACAGCCACCGAAAATATTTTCAATAACCGCCGTTTTAGTCACCGACAATAGTTGTTTATGTATTTACCAGGGGCATAACTGTTATAACTAAATTAACTGGAAAAATACTAAAATAATTATTTATAAAGATTTTTTAAAAATTGCTCTCTGAATAACACTTACAAATAACCCATATTGTTTTGTTCTTTGATAGCCATTACAATTTTTTTTGGTCTTCCATAACCATTATAAAAGTGTTTTATTTTTTGGTCTTCTGTAAATAGTATTAATGATTTTTCTTTTTTTATGTATTCCATAATCATTATAAGTAACCAAAAAGTATTTTGGAGGCATGGACCTGGTTTTCTTGTATTTTTAAATTTTTTTCTTGCTCAATGTTTCCGTATTACTTTTTTAAATATTTTCGTTTTTGCAAAAAAAAAATAATAGAATACTTTTATTAACTCTGTGGGAAAATATTATTTCATAATGGTTATCGAAGACCAAAATAAAATAAAAATTGTTCATAATGGCTAGCAAAGACCAGACTGAATAAATATAATGGTATTGGTAGAACTAAACATTTTGTTGAGTTATTTATAATTGTCATAAAGCATTGTTCACTTAAAATCCGGTCGCATTTAACCTTTAATATCTACATAAAGAAAAATGCGATTTAATAATGTTCAACCATGAATGTAATCTTATTTATTAGCAATTATGAATATGCAAAAAAACTATTTTAATATCTTTATTTCTAATAAAAATTCTAGTTTTTGACTTGACTGTGCTGCATATTTATTCCAAGCAGATAACATTTTTTTATTGTCGATAATAGCACATCCATTTTTCTTTAATTTAGCTTTGACAATAGCCCAATATTTTTCAATTGGCCGAAGCTGGGGACAATTGGGTGGGTTCATATGTTTTGGTATTACATCGACTTTGTTGCTTCGATACCAATCCATGGCAGCTTTGGAGTAGTGGCAGGAGGCCAAATCAGGCCAAAACTTTACTGAAGAATGGTGTTGTCTAATAAAGGGTAGCAAACGTTTTTAAAGACATTCTTTGGTGTAAATATCCGAAGTCATAGTTGTAGAGGTTACAGACGGAGCACTCTTAAGACCGCAACTCCAAATAGCTTGCCACACCATTACCGTCTAAAAGGGGGGTAACTCGGCATGTATTCCATATGTATTGGAACATGTATTCAATACATATGGAATTCCATGTGTATGTCAAATTTCACGTTATACATGCGATTCATAATTTCCACGTTCACACGTACATATGTAATTGCATGTGACATAACCTCTACATTTTTAAATCACAATAAATATATTTAATGCAATGAAACTTATTTTGTTATGATTGTTCTCTACACTTTTATGTTTTGTGTTTTTTATTTTGCTCTCACACAGTGTTGTATTTCAAAATACACATGCTAAACACACGAAAATAGAACATGCTCTAATTGCCAAAAATGTCATAAGGCATACACATGTATTTTACATACACAAAGTTTCATATGGATCACACGGTATGTATATGTTTACATGTGGAAAAATGTCCCAATACATGTCACAAAACACATGCAATACATGCCGTGTGACCCCCCTATAACCAAATTTATCCATTTTTGTATATTTATATTTTTGATTTACATTCCCGCGACTCTCTGCAACATAAAATTTACGTCCAGGTAGCTGGTGAAGGTCCATTTTCACATACATTTCATCATCCATGATAAGGCAGTTATTAAATTTTGTTAAAACTTGTTCGTAAAGTACACGAGACCGTTTTACATCAGTAATATTTTGCTTTTCAGTACGATTTGGATACTTAATGCTACGATATGACCGTAAGCCAGCATCCAGGCGTATTCTTCTTGCTGTACTACGACTGGTTTTATATTTTTTGGCGCGATCATTATCAGATAAACCAGGATTTTGTTTAATAGAACGCACTATTTTCGTTGCAAGGTCTTGGTCTCGTCTGCTAACTTTTTTGGTTTATTTTTTCTTACGATCCGTGCTTAAAGTTCCTCTGTTACGTTTTATAACATCATTCACAGTACTTTTTGGAAGCTTCAGTTTTTTGCTATCATTACACCTGACCATGTTGGATTTTGAAGAAAATTGTGCACAATTTTTTTTCTATTTTGATTTTTTTGAACACGAAGATACCCGAAATAAGTTACACGACCAATCACGATCGAGATATTAACAGAAGCACCACCCACGTACATACACATTAAATATCGCTTAATATAATTGGTCATATCAAATTTTAGTAGAATGTTTTTGTTATTTTTTTCCCCTTTCTAATTATTTTTGTTCTCTTCCCATTTCTCTTTTTAAGTTTTGTTATTTTTTCCACCTTTTATTTCTGTTAATCATTAATTTCTTATCAATTTTCTTTGCTATTCTCTTTTTAATTGTTCTTAAGAAATTTTTGCGCTAATCTTTAATATATATATATATATATATATATATATACAAGGTGGCGCAAAAGTAAACTTCCGATGTTTTTTGGATGTAATTAAAAAAGAAATGAAAAACTTTGATTCTTCTTGTGGATTATTTATATTTGGTCTTTAATTTTTTTAACATCAAGTCGAGAATATGATGTCATGTAAATGGCCGCCGCCACAGTTGATTGTCATTTGAGCCCTTTTTATGGCATTTTCTATCACTTTGGCCAAAACTTCCGGCGATAGGTCCTCACATTCTTGACGGCTATTGTCTTTAAGAGCTGCAAGAGTCTGTTGACATAAACCCGCGACTTCAAAAAGCCCCACAAAAAGAAGTCTGTACCTCGTTTCTGTAACTCTCGCATCGAGAAATTTCTCGCATGAAACAGTGAAATTGAATAAAAAACAACGTGAATTAAAACACGATTTCATATCTCACATGTAAGTGTTTCTGTAATTTAATTTTGTGAGAACTATCTGTCATTTAAGTTTTTTGACGTAACTTATTGGAAATTTGTGAGTCAAAGAGTTTCTGTAAGAAAATTTTGTGAAAAGTTTCTCACATGAACTGTCAAAACAACTCACATTTAAAAACGGTGCGAAAACAAATTTTTTAAAAAAATACAATATGAATACAAAAAATAAAGAAAAGATAAGATTTTATTTTTAATTAAAACTTAAATTAATGTTAATTATTTTCCTTGCTTAACCTATAGAGGTCTTTATAACGTTGCTCCGGAATAGTAAATGGATCAGTTGTATTCCTTAATTTTTGGCGATAAATTCGCAACATATTTCTACGATCATGTTGCTCTGCCTCTATTAATAAATTAGTATACATTTCTCACTATTAAATTATTTATTTTTTAAAAAAATTATAATTTTACTTTTTATTTTTTTAAATATAAATTGATTTGTTTATTTTTATTTTCTTCTTTATGTTTTTGACAGCTTGATTGGAAATTTCCAATAAAAACGTAATTAGTGCTGCCTCTTCTCACTTTAAGTTACAGAAACACTTTTTTCTCCCAAATCGAGAAACGATGGAATTTTTTGTTTCACACTTCTCGATGTGAGAACTTCTCACAAATAGTTACAGAAACGGGGTACTGGAGCGGTCAAATCAGGCGATCTTGCTGGCCAGTGCAAATCGCCAAAACGGGAGATTAGGCGCCCGGAAAATGCAACATTCAGCATATCGGTTGTGGCACGTGCAGTGTGTGCCGTTGCACCGTCCTGTTGGAACCACATGTTTTCCAATCCCAATTCATCAAGTTGCGGCAAAAAGAACTCGTTGATCATTGCTCTGTAGCGCTCACCATTCACAGTAACCGTTTGGCCCGCGACGTCTTCGAAGAAAAATGGTCCGATGACTCCTCCAGCGAAAACAGCACACCATACAGTGACTTTGAGCGGGTGTAATGGCTCATGGTGGGTTACACGCGGATTTTCAGTGCCCCAGAAGCGTAAATTTTGCTTATTTACGTACCCGCTAAGATGGAAATGGGCCTCATCACTCAAGATTATTTTTGATGAAAAATCATCTTCCTCTTGGTGGTGATTAAGGATGGCTTGAGCGTATGTTAGACGCGATCTTGTACCAAAATTCGCTGTAAAGACCGTCGACTGATACCCATTTGCGTGGCACGTCGTCTGGTCGATGTCGACGGCGCTTCCATGACATCCTCGGCTACAGCAGCAATATTCTCTGCAAAACGGCTACTCCGGGGTCTGCCACGCCTGGCAGCATCTCGTGTTGTGCCAGTCTCTTCGAGACGAGCGGCTAAACGTCGCAGTGTTTCACCAGTAGGCGTTGGACGGCCAGGAAATCTGCGACGAAATTCACGTTGTGCCAAAGTCAAATAAATAGTCAGCAATATTCCGCGTTCTGGAGCAGTGTAGCCTAACATTGTTTATTAAAGTGTATTTCGCATGTGTTTACTACACAAATGTCAAAACAGAAGTGACATTAGGGGCCAATCGCAAAATTTATAGCATTTTCTGATATGAGGATTACTTTTGCGCCACCTTGTATATGTATATATATATGGGGCATTTCACGTCAATTGAACCAACTTTTGAAATCGATGTCTTCCGATCAATTACCTCTTGTTCTTAGCAATCTTTGGAAAAAAAAAAATAAAATATTTTTGACTTTTTAAAAAATCAAAAACATTTTTGACTTTTTTTCAAAATGGGCCCTTTTTATTTTTTTTTTAACCTGACCATGTTGGATTTTGAAGAAAATTGTGCACAATTTTTTTTCTATTTTGATTTTTCATTGCTCGCCACTTGTACAAAAATTAATATAATAATTTGAAATCTTGACAGAATAACGGTTGGTTTGTTTAGAAAGCCATGCCAAAAGAAAACAAAAATGTTGCCACTAGTTTTTTGTAAAAAGCTTCTACAGTGCGACCGGATTTTATGTGAACAATGCTTTAACAGGATCGATTTTTTAGCAGTTATTTTTTTCTATAACTAATTGCTTAATAAAAAAAAACAGTTATCCGATCAGTTCGGTTTTGGCTAATTTATTAAATATTAAGATATTATAGAAGCAAAATCCGTTGATAATATATAAAAATACCTGGCATATTTTTGATAACAGATTTTTTGGGATAATTATCAGTTTATGCATATTTAATTTAAAAAATTTGTTTCTGTTAAAACCGAACGCGAAACTCTAGATGCCAATAGCTCAGATTTACAAACGATTTCCGGCCGATACAAAGGTGTAAGTAGACTGGAAGCTTGTCCGATCTAAATTAAGAAACATGCGTACCAGCTATAATAAAGCCAATGATTGGGGGGGTCAACCGGAGCAGGCACCATGGACGGTGAAACCATGATTGGTATTGCTTAAATTTGCAAATTTTTTTTATGAGCTGAATGAAATTTTTGGAACTAGGGTAGTTAAGAATGCAATAATTGAAGAAAGCCTACCTTTCGACATTTTAGACTGCACAAATGCATACATTCTTATTTAAATGATTATATAGTTGACTAAAGAACTTATAGCAACTATATTTATGTATATGTTGAACTGTTTGAACAACTGTCTACTATTTCAAGTTAAATTTTCTATATGGTACACATTTCTAGAAGGATCTTATTTTATTGTACTTTTTATACTGAACTGAATATAGACATGTATATACTTTGTTAAAAAAACAACAGGTTTTTATTTAATAATTTTACAAAAATCAAAGTCAATATTAATTAATTACTCTCACGAAGGATTAATTATTACTCGTATTTTACCCAAAACATCACATAGTATTGCTGTTACCAGAAGATTAAGCAACTCATTTAATTGCGCTGTTGTTGTGCATTTCACCGCCGAGCATTTGGAAATGTGAATGGTGTTGTGATGCTTTGGCAAATCTGATCGTAAATGAGCGATTACTGATGTAGGAATTTGTTGGTTGTGTTGTTGTTCATAGACGCTATCAACTTCCATTTCAATTGGAGCCAGGACGTCATCATCAGCATCGATGTCCATAGGTTCTTGTTGTTGTTCCATTGATAGTAATTTGTTGTTACTGTTATTGACATTATCACAAACATGATGATTTGGCAAACCAGATTGTAAATGAGCAATTACTGATGGAGGACTTTGTTGGTAGTGTTGTTGTTCATCGACGCTATTAACTTCCATTTCAATTGGAACCAGGACGTCATCATCAGCATCGATGTCCATAGGTTCTTGTTGTTGTTCCATTGATAGTAATTTGTTGTTACTGTTATTGACATTATCACAAACATGATGATTTGGCAAACCAGATTGTAAATGAGCAATTACTGATGGAGGACTTTGTTGGTTGTGTTGTTGTTCATAGACGCTATCAACTTCCATTTCAATTGGAGCCAGGACGTCATCATCAGCATCGATGTCCATAGGTTCTTGTTCCATTGATAATTTAAGCAAATAAATTTGTTGCATATTAACCTTTTAAAATTACTGGTTACTTGATAATTGTTTTTTTGTTGCTATCAGGACTCTATCCTGTCAAGACCTGATTTTAATTTTAACGAATAGAGTGCAATATTCGTTGAGCTATGTGGTACGAGGGATTGTTCACAATAATTTAATTAATATAAGCTGGACACACGTCGATTCCGGTCCGATCAACGAAATAAAGTAACGGATTTTCTTGACTTTTACAGTATTTATAAAGAAAATCTTCATGATAACAGTATTGCTATTTCAATTTTTAGCAGGTTTTCTATATATTAGTGCAGTGGACTTCAGACCAATCCCCTCTATTTTAGTATATTCTAGACCAAAAATAGGGTAATTTTTGTCAATTTCAAAAATAATAGATCAAAATGTACCAACAAAGTATAAATATAAGGTGAACCAAGTTATCAGTTATATATTTATATAATTATACATAATATATAAATTAATATAATAACATCCTGTTTTACTCATATATATATATATATATATATATATATATATATATATGCACAGCGCATGCTTTGGGGACATTTTTTTGATCTACCGCATTGTTTGAGGACAATTGCATACTTTGGGGACTGTCCTCAAACTAATCATATATCTTGCGCATACTTTGGGGACATGATAGTTTGGGGACATTTTTTTCGATTTTTTTTTTATTACATAATTAGATTCCGCGATATGTTAAATATCGTTTAAGCTAGTTCCAATAGCTATATATACGCTTTAAGTATAAAAATTTTAAGTTTTTAAGAAATAATATCACTATCGATGTTGCCGTACTTATGCTCTAAAACTAGCGATTTTTAGCCAAGAATTTTTTTTCCGGGCAAAAAATGGCGCTAACAAACACATAGTTTAAAGTTGCCATATTGTCCTATGGCTGGATTATTGCATGACTCAGCAAATATTGTTTTCAGGGTAGCCATATTTTCATATGGATAGACCAGACAAATTTAACTCTATTATACGATTTTTTATAAAAACGCGAGTAATATAAGATTAAATCATAGCGAAATGGCACATACCATTATCTTTCATACTTAAAGTCAAGAAATTGGATGTCAGAAATCGTTTTTATCATATATCTCGGTTATTAGCTTAAAAAATAATCATAAAATCTTTGAATAGATTTATAGATGAAACAAAAAGTCGACGTTACGACTTTTGCTAATTTATGAAAAATAAATTTTTCGTCTTTTTAGACTGTTTTAATATAAAAGACATATAGCTACCAAATTTATTAATGCAAATATGCATTTATTAATTTTCAACAGATAGTTTGTGCGTACCTCCAACGGTTTTCGAGATATTAGATGTCAAAAATCAGATTTTTAAATATATCTCGGTTATTATGCCTTCTACGAGTTTGGGACTTATCAAACATATTTAAAGAATAATAATACCTACATTTTGGTAACATATAATTTTTCCATACCTCCAACGATTTTCGAGATATTGGCTGTAAAAAACTATAAAAATCAGTTTTTTGGACTTATCTCGGTTATTAGGCGTTGTATGAGTTTATTAGTTATTACAAAATTTTTAGAGAATAATAATTCCTACATTTGGGTAATATATAATTGTGTGTACTTCCAACGGTTTTCGAGATATCGGATGTCAAAAATCATATAAAATCTGTTTTTGCCATATATCTCTGTTATTATGCGTCCTACGAGTTAAGGAGTTATTACAACATTTTTAGAGAATAATAATCCCTACATTTGGGTAACACATAATATGTGTGTATCTCCAACGGTTTTCGAGATATTGGATATCAAAAATCATATAAAATCTGTTTTTGCCATATATCTCGGTTATTATGCGTTCTACGAGTTAAGGAGTTTTTACAACATTTTTAGAGAATAATAATCCCTAGATTTGGGTGATATATAATTTGTGTGTACCTCCAACGGTTTTCGAGATATTGGATGTCAAAAATCACAAAAAATCTGTTTTTTAGATTTATCTCGGTTACTAGGCGTTGTATGAGATTAGGAGTTATTACAAAATATTTAAAGAATACAAATCCCTATATTTTGGTAACATACAATTTTTGCATACCTCCAACGATTTTCGAGATTTTGGATATCAAAAATTACAAAAATCAGTTTTTGACATATATCTCGGTTATTATGCATTCTACGAGTTTATTAGTTATTTCAACATTTTTAGAGAATAATAATCCCTACATTTGGGTAACACATAATATGTGTGTACCTCCAACGGTTTTCGAGATATTGGATGTCAAAAATCATATAAAATCTGTTTTTGCCATATATCTCGGTTATTATGCGTCCTACGAGTTAAGGAGTTATTACAACATTTTTAGAGAATAATAATCCCTAGATTTGGGTGATAAATAATTTGTGTGTACCTCCAACGGTTTTCGAGATATTGGATGTCAAAAATCATAAAAAATCTGTTTTTTAGATTTATCTCGGTTATTAGGCGTTGTATGAGATTAGGAGTTATTACAAAATATATAAAGAATAATAATCCCTACATTTTGGTAACATACAATTTTTGCATACCTCCAACGATTTTCGAGATTTTGGATATCAAAAATTACAAAAATCAGTTTTTGACATATATCTCGGTTATTATGCATTCTACGAGTTTATTAGTTATTTCAACATTTTTAGAGAATAATAATCCCTACATTTGGGTAACACATAATATGTGTGTATCTCCAACGGTTTTCGAGATATTGGATATCAAAAATCATATAAAATCTGTTTTTGCCATATATCTCGGTTATTATGCGTTCTACGAGTTAAGGAGTTTTTACAACATTTTTAGAGAATAATAATCCCTAAATTTGGGTGATAAATAATTTGTGTGTACCTCCAACGGTTTTCGAGATATTGGATGTCAAAAATCATAAAAAATCTGTTTTTGCCATATATCTCGGTTATTATGCATTCTACGAGTTTATTAGTTATTTCAACATTTTTAGAGAATAATAATCCCTACATTTGGGTAACACATAATATGTGTGTATCTCCAACGGTTTTCGAGATTTTGGATATCAAAAATTACAAAAATCAGTTTTTGACATATCTCTCAGTTATTATGCATTCTACGAGTTTATTAGTTATTTCAACATTATAAGAGAATAATAATCCCTAAATTTTGGTATCATGTAACTTGTGTGTACCTCCAACGGTTTTCGAGATATTGGATGTCAAAAATCATATAAAATCTGTTTTTGCCATATATCTCGGTTATTATGCGTCCTACGAGTTAAGGAGTTATTACAACATTTTTAGAGAATAATAATCCCTAGATTTGGGTGATAAATAATTTGTGTGTACCTCCAACGGTTTCCGAGATATTGGATGTCAAAAATCATAAAAAATCTGTTTTTTAGATTTATCTCGGTTATTAGGCGTTGTATGAGATTAGGAGTTATTACAAAATATTTAAAGAATAATAATCCCTACATTTTGGTAACATACAATTTTTGCATACCTCCAACGATTTTCGAGATTTTGGATATCAAAAATTACAAAAATCAGTTTTTGACATATATCTCGGTTATTATGCATTCTACGAGTTTATTAGTTATTTCAACATTATAAGAGAATAATAATCCCTAAATTTTGGTATCATGTAACGGTTTTCGAGATATGTCAAAAATCATTTTTGGAAATATATCTCAATTACTATGCGTCCTACGAGTTCGGGAGTTATCAAAATATCCCTACATTTTGATAACATATAATTTGTGCATACCTCCAACGATTTTCGAGATCTCGGTTATTAGGCGTCGTATGAGTTTAGGAGTTATTATATAATTTTTTAATTAATCCTTTTAGTTTCATCAAAACATAATTAGGACTTGTAATCTCATTAATATATTACACTATGGACAAGAAAGTGATTCAGAGATTAAGAAACTGAGAAATATCAGTATGTGCCCATTATTAATGGCTTAAAAAACAAACATAAAATATTTTAATAGATTAATAGATGAAACAAAAAGTCAACTTTGCTACATTTGCTAATTTATGAAAAGTAGTTTTTTCGTCTTTTGTTACCTAAATTATTAAATACAACATTTTTTTTAATTTTCACAATAAAAAGGTAGCCAACTGCGATTTTTTAAACTTTGTGATATTTTTTAATTAGCCTATATTTAGTTAATCAATAATGGCTTAGTTTAAGCAAAAGGTTGAAAATAAAGTCGATTTATAGAACTCTAAATCGAGATCTCGAAAATCGTGGAATATAGTGTTCCAGAATGTTTTTTACCTACTTCCAACGATTTTCGAGATATTGAATGTCAAAAATCATAAACAATAAGTTTTAGGAATATACCTCAATTATTATGCGTCCTACACGCAGAAAAAAAATATAGTTGTACATTGTTACTGTAACCATTTCAAATTTGTGCATGGTTACTGTAACAATATCAAAATTTTTAACAATATTATAGTCACAGTAACTATATATATGATTGTGGTAACAATAATATGGTTAATTTACGATTCACATGAATGTTTCAACCATATATATGGTTACAGTAAACATGTATATGTTTGTGACAACCATTTATATGATGAATAATTTTATCATAATATGTTGTTCTCAGATTATGATACGAGAGCATCATAATATGGTAAGTCCTTCATCATATAAATGGTTGTCACAAACATATACATGGTTAATGCAACCATATATATGGTTGAAATATTCATGCGAATCGTAAATTAACCATATTATTGTTACCACAATCATATATATAGTTACTATTTTTAGATAATAATTCCAACATTTTATTTAAAAAATAATCATAAAATCATTAAATAGATTTATTTATAAAACAAAAAGTCGACGTTACGACTTTTGCTAATTTATGAAAAGTAGTTTTTTCGTACTTTATACTGTTTTAGTATAAAGGACATATGGTTACCTAATTTAGTAATGAAAACAAGCATTTTTTAATAATCACGATAAAAAGTTAGACTACGACTATTTAAACTTAACGAAATTTTTAGGCAGTTCAAAATTCGGCTTTTTACCAACCGGTTATTTCGGTTCCTGTGAGATTAGGAGTTATTACATAATTTTTAAAGAATAATAATCCCTACACTCGGGGAAAACAGCAACTTAAAAACAAGAATGCGATATATTAATTCAATAATGTTTATTTTAATAGAAAAACCATACAAAACCCATTCATAAACACAATAAATTAATTATTTTTAACTTAATAATAAATTAATAATGTTCCATATTGAAAGAAAAAAATTCAACATTTCTAAATTTTCGTTAATGTTTCTAATTGATTTAATATGGTTCTTATTGATTTTAAGTTGTTTTTTCTCTGGGTGTACATTTTGAAAACATATAAATTTTGTTTACCTCCAACGATTTTAATAATATATATTTTTTGCATATATCTGGATTATTATGCAATCCCTACATTTTGGTTACAAATAATTCGTGCATACCTCCAACTATTTGCTAAATATTGGATGTTAAAAATTACAAAAATCTGTTTATTGCATTTATCTCTTTTATTATGCGTCCTACTAGTTTAGAAGTTATCGCAACATTTTTAGAGAATAATAATCGATACATTTTGGTTACACATAATGATTGCCTACCCCTAACGGTTTTCGAGATATTGGATGTCAAACATCAAAATCAAATGATGTTTTAGGAGTTTAGGAGTTATAACTAAATTTTTAGACAATAAAAGTTCCTACATTTTGGTTGCATGTACCTTTAAAGTCGAATTTATACAAGATGGTGTTGACTACTTTGACCAATTCTTGTTGTTGTAGAACCGACACCACCTTGTTTAAATTTACCATAAACAAAAAAAAGCGGGAACAAGACGAAATTGTAGAAGATGGTGTCTGTTTTCTTTTGCTGCTTGTTTGGTCAATGTTGTTGTTGTAGAACCGACACCACCTTGTTTAAATTTACCATAAACAAAAAAAAGCGGGAACAAGACGAAATTGTAGAAGATGGTGTCTGTTTTCTTTTGCTGCTTGTTTGGTCAATGTTGTTGTTGTAGAATCGACACCACCTTGTTTAAATTTGGCGTGAACAAAAAAAGCGGGAACAAGACGAAATTGTACAAGGTGGTGTATGTTTACTTTTGCTGCTTGTTTGGTCAATGTTGTTCCTAAAATATCACAAAAATAAATATTTTTTGCATATATATCGGTTAGTTAGCGTCCTATGAGCTACATTTTGGTAACATAATTTTTGAGTACCTCCAACGGTTTTCGAGATACTGGATGTCAAAAATCAATTCTTTGCATAAATCTCAGTTGTTAGGCGTCCTAAGAGTTTAGGCGTTAGTACAGCATTTTTAGATAATAACAATCCCTACATTTTGGTTACACATAATTCGTGGTTACCTCAAACGGTTTTCGAGATATTGAATGTAAAAAATTACAAAAAAACTGTACTTGCCATATATCTCGGTTTTTATGCGTCCTATGAGTTTAGGAGTTATTACAACATTTTTAAAGAATAATAATCCCTACATTTTGGCAACATATAATTTTTCCATACTTCCAACGATTTTCGAGATATAGGATGCCAAAAATTACAAAATACAGTTTTTTAGATTTATCTCGGTTATTAGGCGTTGTATGAGTTTATTAGTTATTACAACATTTTTAGAGAATAATAATTCCTACATTCGGGTAACATATAATATGTGTGTACCTCCAACGGGTTTCGAGATATTGGATGTCAAAAATCATATAAAATCTGTTTTTGCCATATATCTCTGTTATTATGCGTCCTACGAGTTAAGGAGTTATTACAACATTTTTAGAGAATAATAATCCCTAGATTTGGGTGATATATAATTTGTGTGTACCTCCAACGGTTTTCGAGATATTGGATGTCAAAAATCATACAAAATCTGTTTTTTACATTTATCTCGGTTATTATGCTATAAATTTTGGTAACATATAATTTGCCGTACCTCCAACGGTTTTTGAGATATTGAATGTAAAATACACAAAAACTCAGTTTCTTGTATATATCTCGGTTGTTAGGCGTCCTATGTATTTATGAGTTATCACAACATTTTTATAGAATAAAAATCACTATATCTTCGTAAAATATAATTTTTGCATACCTCCAACGATTTTCGAGATAGTGGATGTCAAAAATCATATAAAATCTGTTTTTTCCATATATCTCGGTTATTATGCGTCCTACGAGTTAAGGAGTTATTACAACATTTTTAGATAACAATTAGTGCGTACCTCTAACGGTTTTTGAGACATTGAATGTAAAATATCACAAAAAATCTGTTTTTTGCATATATCTCGTTTGTTAGGCATCCTATGTGTTTAGCAGTTATAACAACATTTATAGAGAAAAAAATCACTACATTTTGGTTTCAATTAATATTTTCGTATATCCAACGGTTTTGTATGCGAAAAATCACAAAACTCATTTTCTTGCATATATCTTGCTTATTACAAGATCTATAAATTTTGTTGTTATTACAACTTTTATGTATAGTCAAATTTCTTGCATTTGGGCTGACGATAATATTGTTTTAGATTAATAGTGAGCAGAACATTTTGATATTACATTAAAAAAAGATTTATTGAATATTGATCTTCTATATATCTGTAACTTGCGGATATGTCCCTGCAGAACACTGACTTGACTATTAGCCTTCCAAAATTTAAATCAGACATAGCTCCATACTTTGCAATACAATTTATTATATAGTACAAGTTTTTCATCGAACATTCCGTAGTTTCAAAGATATAAGCAAAATTATTTTATGATTTACAACCCTGCCTACTCGTAAACTAGCATGGAACAAAATATATGGCTTTTATCGTCAAATTCAATTATATAAATTTGTTTTTTATATATGTTCCTAAAACCATTTTGTTTTAAAATATGACAGACATTTTATGTCTTACACCAGACATAAATATTTAAAAGTTAAGTTAAATATAAAATTAGTGCTATTGCATTTTTAGAAAACAATTTTGAATTTTATTAACATATATAATATTTTAAATATGTGATAATGTTTATTAAATAATATTGTTGCATTTTATATTAAAATAGTTATGAATAAAAACACAAAACACTATCAAATTAAATGTCATGCCATTTGGAAATACTAAAATAGCGATTTAACTTAATTTCAATAAATTTGTGGCGTGTTTTCTTTCTTTAGGTGATTTATTGTACCAAAGTAGCGATTCGCAAAGAAAATGTAACATTGGCACCACTTGGAAAAAATGCCAAAATCGCCAAACATTGGCAAACATGTGGCAACATGATTTTTTTTCTATATACCGCATAATTTGGGGACATGTGCCCAAACTAGGCGCAACGTATATGATTGTCCTCAAAGTATGCGGAGTATAGTTAATTTGAAATAAAAATTAATTTAGCCAAAACAAATTTAAAATTCCTTTTTAAAATGATTAATAAATATAAAATCAATAATTTTACCTAAAAAAAATGACCAATTTTTACTGTCCCCAAACTATGCGCTGTGCATATATATATATATATATATGTATATATATATATATATATATACATCTATATATATAACTAATAAGAAAGGCGAGACCGCGGAAATAATTCCGCCAACAGAACACGAAGATACCCGAAATAAGTTACACGACCAATCACGATCGAGATATTAACAGAAGCACCACCCACGTACATACACATTAAATATCGCTTAATATAATTCGTCATATTATCATATTTTAGTAAAATGTTTTTGCTATTTTTTTCCCCTTTTTAATCATTTTTCTGTTGGCGGAATTATTTCCGCGGTCTCGCCTGTGTTATTAGTTATATATATATATATATATACAGTGGCGAGCGAAAGTGTATTCATGTTGCTGAATTCCTTACTTTAAGCCCTATAAAATCTTTTATGAAAGAGAACGCAGTATGAATGTTTCAGGGTTGTTTACTTATATATTTTATTAAATTTTTAACATAAAAAAAAATAAAAAATTAATACTATACTTCATAAATATAAATAAAACTAAAAACAATTTAATTCGAACACTTTTGCACCTACATTGAAAAACGAGAATTTAAGCAATTTTTAATATTTTGTCCACAATCCTTTGTTCTTTTTTACATTTTTTAATCCGCTTTGGCATACTCTCTACCAAATTTTTTAAAATTTCATCCGGGATTTTGTTCCATTCCTCTTGAACTCTTTGCCACAGTTCATCCATGTTCATTGGAGCTTCATCATATACGACCAATCTTCTCTTTAAAAGAGCCCACAAATTTTCAATAGGATTGAGATCCGGACTTTGCGCTGGCCATTTAATTAGATGAAATTTTTGGTTCGACAACCAATTGGTAAAAATTTTGGAGGTATGTTTTGGTTCTCCATCTTGTTGAAACGGGATATGCACTTTTTTCCACATATTCGGGCAAATTGGTTTGAAGAATATTAAAATAATCTTCCTTCTTCATTATACCTTCTATCTTAACCAATGGACCAACGTTCCACCATGAAAAACACCCCCACACCATCAAACTGCCGCCGCCATGTTTTACAGTTTGCTTCACCTGATGACGCTGAAGATTTTCATGTGGACGATGCCAGTAATATTCTTTGCCGTCTGATTGGAAACGGTTAATTTTAGTTTCATCAGACCAAATCACACGTTTCCAATCTTCTACTGTCCATTTTTCGTATTCTCTACAAAAGTTCATACGCGCCTTAACGTTTTTTTCTGAAAGCGCTGGTTTCTTTTTCTTAACTGCTGCGACTAGACCAATTCGACGTAGTGATCTACGAACAGTCCAATCACTAACGTTTTTATTAATTGCCAAGGCAGCTAATTTTGGTGTTCTAGTATCTCTATTTCTCATTAATCTTTCAATATGGCAAGCATCTGCGTCTGTTAATAACCTTGAACGACCAGATATAATACATTTGGATGATATATTTCGTCTTTTACGGACACTTTGCACAGTACTATGGGCAATATTTAAAGATTTTGCTATTTGTCTGCATGACTGTCCATTTTCCGTCAGAATTTCTATTCGGTCTTCCATTTCCACGCTTATTTTTTCCATTTTTAAGTTAGAAATGAATTATCAATGTTTATTTTACTAAAATTGACAGGTAGTATTATAAAACCCGCACTTAATTTTTTTAAATAAAAATAAAGTCGATGTCAAACCATAACTCGATAAAAATAACGTTAAATTATAAATTGACACTTGTAAAGTGACATAAACTAGCACGTGCAAAAGTGTTCGAGTTAACATATATTTTGCGATCGAGCAATATTACCAGAGTTGTAATTGTTTTATATTAAATTTTTTCACTGTAATGTAATCTACCAAATAAAGAATTAACATGTGAATTTTCGTTTCAATATCTTAGCTAAAAAAATGTTTATTGACATTTTCGTAGAAAATTTATTAACATAAAAACACTTTACATAAATAATAACACAGGCGAGACCGCGGAAATAATTCCGCCAACAGAACACGAAGATACCCGAAATAAGTTACACGACCAATCACGATCGAGATATTAACAGAAGCACCACCCACCTACATACACATTAAATATCGCTTAATATAATTGGTCATATCAAATTTTAGTAAAATGTTTTTGTTATTTTTTTCCCCTTTTTAATTATTTTTGTTCTCTTCCCATTTCTCTTTTTAAGTTTTGTTATTTTTTCTACCTTTTATTTTTGTTAATCATTAATTTCTTATCAATTTTCTTTGCTATTCTCTTTTTAATTGTTGTTAAGAAATTTTTGCGCTAATCTTTAATATATATATATATATATATATATATATATATATATATATACAAGGTGGCGCAAAAGTAAACTTCCGATGTTTTTTGGATGTAATTAAAAAAGAAATGAAAAACTTTGATTCTTCTTGTGGATTATTTATATTTGGTCTTTAATTTTTTTAACATCAAGTCGAGAATATGATGTCATGTAAATGGCCGCCGCCACAGTTGATTGTCATTTGAGCCCTTTTTATGGCATTTTCTATCACTTTGGCCAAAACTTCCGGCGATAGGTCCTCACATTCTTGACGGATATTGTCTTTAAGAGCTGCAAGAGTCTGTTGACATAAACCCGCGACTTCAAAAAGCCCCACAAAAAGAAGTCTGGAGCGGTCAAATCAGGCGATCTTGCTGGCCAGTGCAAATCGCCAAAACGGGAGATTAGGCGCCCGGAAAATGCAACATTCAGCATATCGGTTGTGGCACGTGCAGTGTGTGCCGTTGCACCGT
This sequence comes from Calliphora vomitoria, assembly GCA_942486065.2. Classification (NCBI taxonomy): domain Eukaryota; kingdom Metazoa; phylum Arthropoda; class Insecta; order Diptera; family Calliphoridae; genus Calliphora; species Calliphora vomitoria. Next base: position 44,208,174 of record OW818030.2, on the reverse strand, counting down.
CCTGTTGGAACCACATGTTTTCCAATCCCAATTCATCAAGTAGCGGCAAAAAGAACTCGTTGATCATTGCTCTGTAGCGCTCACCATTCACAGTAACCGTTTGGCCCGCGACGTCTTCGAAGAAAAATGGTCCGATGACTCCTCCAGCGAAAACAGCACACCATACAGTGACTTTGAGCGGGTGTAATGGCTCATCGTGGGTTACACGCGGATTTTCAATGCCCCAGAAGCGTAAATTTTGCTTATTTACGTACCCGCTAAGATGGAAATGGGCCTCATCACTCAAGATTATTTTTGATGAAAAATCATCTTCCTCTTGGTGGTGATTAAGGATGGCTTGAGCGTATGTTAGACGCGATCTTGTACCAAAATTCGCTGTAAAGACCGTCGACTGATACCCATTTGCGTGGCACGTCGTCTGGTCGATGTCGACGGCGCTTCCATGACATCCTCGGCTACAGCAGCAATATTCTCTGCAAAACGGCTACTCCGGGGTCTGCCACGCCTGGCAGCATCTCGTGTTGTGCCAGTCTCTTCGAGACGAGCGGCTAAACGTCGCAGTGTTTCACCAGTAGGCGTTGGACGGCCAGGAAATCTGCGACGAAATTCACGTTGTGCCAAAGTCAAATAAATAGTCAGCAATATTCCGCATTCTGGAGCAGTGTAGCCTAACATTGTTTATTAAAGTGTATTTCGCATGTGTTTACTACACAAATGTCAAAACAGAACTGACATTAGGGGCCAATCGCAAAATTTATAGCATTTTCTGATAGGAGGATTACTTTTGCGCCACCTTGTATATGTATATATATATGGGGCATTTCACGTCAAGTGAACCAACTTTTGAAATCGATGTCTTCCGATGAAGATTTGCAATTTGCACCAATGTTAGTTCTATTAGATAGTAATTCGGACACAATTTTTCAACAAGATCGGTCTGAGTTATAGGAGGTCAAAATTTGACATTTTGGCCAAACACGTGTTTTTTCTTATCCATATAACTTATTACCTATTGTTCTTAGCAAAATGTGTCCCAAATAGTTTAGATAGCTATTTATGCAATCTTTGGAAAAAAAAGTAAATTAAATATTTTTGACTTTTTTTTTAAAAAAATCAAAAACATTTTTGACTTTTTTTTCAAAAAGGGGCCTTTTTATTTTTTTTAAGAAAGCTTATGTGTTTTCCTTTAACACCTTTTTTGTCGCTTAGTGGGATGCGAGTGGGATATCTATCAAAAAAATATTTTGTAACTCAAGATATGAAATTTTTTACTTTTTTTGCAAAATCAAAAACTTTTTTTTCCAAAATGGACCCTTTTTTTAATTATTTTTTTTTTTTCTCAAAAGAAAGCTTAGGTCTTTTCCTTTAAAACATTTTTGGTCGCTTAGTGGGATGCGAGTGGGATATCTATCAAAATAAATATTTTGTAACTCAAGACAAAGGTTTTTAAATTTTTAGGATATGCACTATTTTTTTCATATCTGTATGTAAACCTTAAAAATTAAACTTACGCGGACAAACTAGACACATTAGCCTTTCCGATGGTATGTAACAACCTAACTGAAATTTCATAGCCTCGATACTGTAATACCCATAATATGTTAACCTCAGGAATAAAAATCACTTTTTATACCCTACACCACCATAGTGGCGAGGGTATATTAAATTTTTGCAGATGTTTGTAACACCCAAAAATATTAAAGTATACCGATCGACTCAGAATCGCTTTCTGAGTCGACTAAACGTTGTCCGTCCGTCCGTCTGGCTGGCTGGTTGTCTATATAAACCTTGTGCGCAGAGTACAGTTCGCAATTTTGAAGATATTTCGATAAAATTTGGTACATATAATTTGTTCGGCCCAAGGACCAAGCCTATTGAAACTGGCTGAAATCGGTCCATTATTTCACCTAGCCCCCATACAAATGTCCTCCCGAAAGCGGACTTTATCGGTCACAAATGTTCAATTTATATAGGTATCTACACAAGTTTTTCTCCAAATAAGTTTTATATATACGGAATTCATGTCACCAAATTTTATTATGATCCGTCCATAATTAGTCATAGCTCCCATATAAGGCCTGCTTCCGATAATCACTTTAACGAGCATAAATCTCCTAAAAATGTTGGTATACACATAAAATGCAACATAAATAACTTTCATATAGACATTAATCACACCACCTAATTTCATGGTGATCGGTCCATAATTTGACATAGCTCCCATATAAGGTCCACTTCCAAAAATCGCTCACGAATATAAATTATTGCGCTGAAAACTACCTATAGGATTGAATAAAAAAGCCGCAAGATGCAAAACTCAGACAAATTTTGGGGGCGGAAAATTAATAGCGGTCGGCCTCACATTGCACCCCTCCAGTGGCTATTATCGGTCAGTTGTAGTGGTTTTTTTTAAGGTTTGAAATATGAAAATATGAAAAAAAATCAATTTAAAAACCTTTGTCTTGTGTTACAAAACATTTATTTTTATAGTTATCCCACTCGCATCCCACTAAGCGACCAAAAAGGTTTTAAAGGAAAAGACCTAAGCTTTCTTTCGGACAGTAGTAGTGGTTTTTATATTTAAGGTTTTAGAAACACTTACACACAAATATGAAAAAAATCAATTTAAAAACCTTTGTCTTGAGTTACAAAATATTTATTTTGATAGATATCCCACTCGCATCCCACTAAGCGACCAAAAATGTTTTAAAGGAAAAGACCTAAGCTTTCTTTTGAGAAAAAAAAAATAATTAAAAAAAGGGTCCATTTTGGAAAAAAAAGTCAAAAAAGTTTTTGATTTTGCAAAAAAAAAGTAAAAAATTTTATGTCTTGAGTTACAAAACATTTTTTTGATAGATATCCCACTCGCATCCCACTAAGCGACAAAAAAGGTGTTAAAGGAAAACACATCAGCTTTCTTAAAAAAAATAAAAAGGCCCCTTTTTGAAAAAAAAGTCAAAAATGTTTTTGATTTTTTAAAAATATTTAATTTACTTTTTTTTCCAAAGATTGCATAAATAGCTATCTAAACTATTTGGGACACATTTTGCTAAGAACAATAGGTAATAAGTTATATGGATAAGAAAAAACACCTGTTTGGCCAAAATGTCAAATTTTGACCTCCTATAACTCAGACCGATCTTGTTGAAAAATTGTGTCCGAATTACTATCTAATAGAACTAACATTGGTGCAAATTGCAAATCTTCATCGGAAGACATCGATTTCAAAAGTTGGTTCACTTGACGTGAAATGCCCCATATATATATACATATACAAGGTGGCGCAAAAGTAATCCTCCTATCAGAAAATGCTATAAATTTTGCGATTGGCCCCTAATGTCAGTTCTGTTTTGACATTTGTGTAGTAAACACATGCGAAATACACTTTAATAAACAATGTTAGGCTACACTGCTCCAGAATGCGGAATATTGCTGACTATTTATTTGACTTTGGCACAACGTGAATTTCGTCGCAGATTTCCTGGCCGTCCAACGCCTACTGGTGAAACACTGCGACGTTTAGCCGCTCGTCTCGAAGAGACTGGCACAACACGAGATGCTGCCAGGCGTGGCAGACCCCGGAGTAGCCGTTTTGCAGAGAATATTGCTGCTGTAGCCGAGGATGTCATGGAAGCGCCGTCGACATCGACCAGACGACGTGCCACGCAAATGGGTATCAGTCGACGGTCTTTACAGCGAATTTTGGTACAAGATCGCGTCTAACATACGCTCAAGCCATCCTTAATCACCACCAAGAGGAAGATGATTTTTCATCAAAAATAATCTTGAGTGATGAGGCCCATTTCCATCTTAGCGGGTACGTAAATAAGCAAAATTTACGCTTCTGGGGCATTGAAAATCCGCGTGTAACCCACGATGAGCCATTACACCCGCTCAAAGTCACTGTATGGTGTGCTGTTTTCGCTGGAGGAGTCATCGGACCATTTTTCTTCGAAGACGTCGCGGGCCAAACGGTTACTGTGAATGGTGAGCGCTACAGAGCAATGATCAACGAGTTCTTTTTGCCGCTACTTGATGAATTGGGATTGGAAAACATGTGGTTCCAACAGGACGGTGCAACGGCACACACTGCACGTGCCACAACCGATATGCTGAATGTTGCATTTTCCGGGCGCCTAATCTCCCGTTTTGGCGATTTGCACTGGCCAGCAAGATCGCCTGATTTGACCGCTCCAGACTTCTTTTTGTGGGGCTTTTTGAAGTCGCGGGTTTATGTCAACAGACTCTTGCAGCTCTTAAAGACAATATCCGTCAAGAATGTGAGGACCTATCGCCGGAAGTTTTGGCCAAAGTGATAGAAAATGCCATAAAAAGGGCTCAAATGACAATCAACTGTGGCGGCGGCCATTTACATGACATCATATTCTCGACTTGATGTTAAAAAAATTAAAGACCAAATATAAATAATCCACAAGAAGAATCAAAGTTTTTCATTTCTTTTTTAATTACATCCAAAAAACATCGGAAGTTTACTTTTGCGCCACCTTGTATATATATATATATATATATATATATATTAAAGATTAGCGCAAAAATTTCTTAACAACAATTAAAAAGAGAATAGCAAAGAAAATTGATAAGAAATTAATGATTAACAAAAATAAAAGGTAGAAAAAATAACAAAACTTAAAAAGAGAAATGGGAAGAGAACAAAAATAATTAAAAAGGGGAAAAAAATAACAAAAACATTTTACTAAAATTTGATATGACCAATTATATTAAGCGATATTTAATGTGTATGTAGGTGGGTGGTGCTTCTGTTAATATCTCGATCGTGATTGGTCGTGTAACTTATTTCGGGTATCTTCGTGTTCTGTTGGCGGAATTATTTCCGCGGTCTCGCCTGTGTTATTATTTATGTAAAGTGTTTTTATGTTAATAAATTTTCTACGAAAATGTCAATAAACATTTTTTTAGCTAAGATATTGAAACGAAAATTCACATGTTAATTCTTTATTTGGTAGATTACATTACAGTGAAAAAATTTAATATAAAACAATTACAACTCTGGTAATATTGCTCGATCGCAAAATATATGTTAACTCGAACACTTTTGCACGTGCTAGTTTATGTCACTTTACAAGTGTCAATTTATAATTTAACGTTATTTTTATCGAGTTATGGTTTGACATCGACTTTATTTTTATTTCAATTTTAGTAAAATAAACATTGATAATTCATTTCTAACTTAAAAATGGAAAAAATAAGCGTGGAAATGGAAGACCGAATAGAAATTCTGACGGAAAATGGACAGTCATGCAGACAAATAGCAAAATCTTTAAATATTGCCCATAGTACTGTGCAAAGTGTCCGTAAAAGACGAAATATATCATCCAAATGTATTATATCTGGTCGTTCAAGGTTATTAACAGACGCAGATGCTTGCCATATTGAAAGATTAATGAGAAATAGAGATACTAGAACACCAAAATTAGCTGCCTTGGCAATTAATAAAAACGTTAGTGATTGGACTGTTCGTAGATCACTACGTCGAATTGGTCTAGTCGCAGCAGTTAAGAAAAAGAAACCAGCGCTTTCAGAAAAAAACGTTAAGGCGCGTATGAACTTTTGTAGAGAATACGAAAAATGGACAGTAGAAGATTGGAAACGTGTGATTTGGTCTGATGAAACTAAAATTAACCGTTTCCAATCAGACGGCAAAGAATATTACTGGCATCGTCCACATGAAAATCTTCAGCGTCATCAGGTGAAGCAAACTGTAAAACATGGCGGCGGCAGTTTGATGGTGTGGGGGTGTTTTTCATGGTGGAACGTTGGTCCATTGGTTAAGATAGAAGGTATAATGAAGAAGGAAGATTATTTTAATATTCTTCAAACCAATTTGCCCGAATATGTGGAAAAAAGTGCATATCCCGTTTCAACAAGATGGAGAACCAAAACATACCTCCAAAATTTTTACCAATTGGTTGTCGAACCAAAAATTTCATCTAATTAAATGGCCAGCGCAAAGTCCGGATCTCAATCCTATTGAAAATTTGTGGGCTCTTTTAAAGAGAAGATTGGTCGTATATGATGAAGCTCCAATGAACATGGATGAACTGTGGCAAAGAGTTCAAGAGGAATGGAACAAAATCCCGGATGAAATTTTAAAAAATTTGGTAGAGAGTATGCCAAAGCGGATTAAAAAATGTAAAAAAGAACAAAGGATTGTGGACAAAATATTAAAAATTGCTTAAATTCTCGTTTTTCAATGTAGGTGCAAAAGTGTTCGAATTAAATTGTTTTTAGTTTTATTTATATTTATGAAGTATAGTATTAATTTTTTATTTTTTTTTATGTTAAAAATTTAATAAAATATATAAGTAAACAACCCTGAAACATTCATACTGCGTTCTCTTTCATAAAAGATTTTATAGGGCTTAAAGTAAGGAATTCAGCAACATGAATACACTTTCGCTCGCCACTGTATATATATATATATATATAACTAATAACACAGGCGAGACCGCGGAAATAATTCCGCCAACAGAAAAATGATTAAAAAGGGGAAAAAAATAGCAAAAACATTTTACTAAAATATGATAATATGACGAATTATATTAAGCGATATTTAATGTGTATGTACGTGGGTGGTGCTTCTGTTAATATCTCGATCGTGATTGGTCGTGTAACATATTTCGGGTATCTTCGTGTTCTGTTGGCGGAATTATTTCCGCGGTCTCGCCTTTCTTATTAGTTATATATATAGATGTATATATATATATATATATATACATATATATATATATATATATATATATATATATATGAGTAAAACAGGATGTTATTATATTAATTTATATATTATGTATAATTATATAAATATATAACTGATAACTTGGTTCACCTTATATTTATACTTTGTTGGTACATTTTGATCTATTATTTTTGAAATTGACAAAAATTACCCTATTTTTGGTCTAGAATATACTAAAATAGAGGGGATTGGTCTGAAGTCCACTGCACTAATATATAGAAAACCTGCTAAAAATTGAAATAGCAATACTGTTATCATGAAGATTTTCTTTATAAATACTGTAAAAGTCAAGAAAATCCGTTACTTTATTTCGTTGATCGGACCGGAATCGACGTGTGTCCAGCTTATATTAATTAAATTATTGTGAACAATCCCTCGTACCACATAGCTCAACGAATATTGCACTCTATTCGTTAAAATTAAAATCAGGTCTTGACAGGATAGAGTCCTGATAGCAACAAAAAAACAATTATCAAGTAACCAGTAATTTTAAAAGGTTAATATGCAACAAATTTATTTGCTTAAATTATCAATGGAACAAGAACCTATGGACATCGATGCTGATGATGACGTCCTGGCTCCAATTGAAATGGAAGTTGATAGCGTCTATGAACAACAACACAACCAACAAAGTCCTCCATCAGTAATTGCTCATTTACAATCTGGTTTGCCAAATCATCATGTTTGTGATAATGTCAATAACAGTAACAACAAATTACTATCAATGGAACAACAACAAGAACCTATGGACATCGATGCTGATGATGACGTCCTGGTTCCAATTGAAATGGAAGTTAATAGCGTCGATGAACAACAACACTACCAACAAAGTCCTCCATCAGTAATTGCTCATTTACAATCTGGTTTGCCAAATCATCATGTTTGTGATAATGTCAATAACAGTAACAACAAATTACTATCAATGGAACAACAACAAGAACCTATGGACATCGATGCTGATGATGACGTCCTGGCTCCAATTGAAATGGAAGTTGATAGCGTCTATGAACAACAACACAACCAACAAATTCCTACATCAGTAATCGCTCATTTACGATCAGATTTGCCAAAGCATCACAACACCATTCACATTTCCAAATGCTCGGCGGTGAAATGCACAACAACAGCGCAATTAAATGAGTTGCTTAATCTTCTGGTAACAGCAATACTATGTGATGTTTTGGGTAAAATACGAGTAATAATTAATCCTTCGTGAGAGTAATTAATTAATATTGACTTTGATTTTTGTAAAATTATTAAATAAAAACCTGTTGTTTTTTTAACAAAGTATATACATGTCTATATTCAGTTCAGTATAAAAAGTACAATAAAATAAGATCCTTCTAGAAATGTGTACCATATAGAAAATTTAACTTGAAATAGTAGACAGTTGTTCAAACAGTTCAACATATACATAAATATAGTTGCTATAAGTTCTTTAGTCAACTATATAATCATTTAAATAAGAATGTATGCATTTGTGCAGTCTAAAATGTCGAAAGGTAGGCTTTCTTCAATTATTGCATTCTTAACTACCCTAGTTCCAAAAATTTCATTCAGCTCATAAAAAAAATTTGCAAATTTAAGCAATACCAATCATGGTTTCACCGTCCATGGTGCCTGCTCCGGTTGACCCCCCCAATCATTGGCTTTATTATAGCTGGTACGCATGTTTCTTAATTTAGATCGGACAAGCTTCCAGTCTACTTACACCTTTGTATCGGCCGGAAATCGTTTGTAAATCTGAGCTATTGGCATCTAGAGTTTCGCGTTCGGTTTTAACAGAAACAAATTTTTTAAATTAAATATGCATAAACTGATAATTATCCCAAAAAATCTGTTATCAAAAATATGCCAGGTATTTTTATATATTATCAACGGATTTTGCTTCTATAATATCTTAATATTTAATAAATTAGCCAAAACCGAACTGATCGGATAACTGTTTTTTTTTTATTAAGCAATTAGTTATAGAAAAAAATAACTGCTAAAAAATCGATCCTGTTAAAGCATTGTTCACATAAAATCCGGTCGCACTGTAGAAGCTTTTTACAAAAAACTAGTGGCAACATTTTTGTTTTCTTTTGGCATGGCTTTCTAAACAAACCAACCGTTATTCTGTCAAGATTTCAAATTATTATATTAATTTTTGTACAAGTGGCGAGCAATGAAAAATCAAAATAGAAAAAAAATTGTGCACAATTTTCTTCAAAATCCAACATGGTCAGGTTAAAAAAAAAATAAAAAGGGCCCATTTTGAAAAAAAGTCAAAAATGTTTTTGATTTTTTAAAAAGTCAAAAATATTTTATTTTTTTTTTTCCAAAGATTGCTAAGAACAAGAGGTAATTGATCGGAAGACATCGATTTCAAAAGTTGGTTCAATTGACGTGAAATGCCCCATATATATATACATATACAAGGTGGCGCAAAAGTAATCCTCATATCAGAAAATGCTATAAATTTTGCGATTGGCCCCTAATGTCACTTCTGTTTTGACATTTGTGTAGTAAACACATGCGAAATACACTTTAATAAACAATGTTAGGCTACACTGCTCCAGAACGCGGAATATTGCTGACTATTTATTTGACTTTGGCACAACGTGAATTTCGTCGCAGATTTCCTGGCCGTCCAACGCCTACTGGTGAAACACTGCGACGTTTAGCCGCTCGTCTCGAAGAGACTGGCACAACACGAGATGCTGCCAGGCGTGGCAGACCCCGGAGTAGCCGTTTTGCAGAGAATATTGCTGCTGTAGCCGAGGATGTCATGGAAGCGCCGTCGACATCGACCAGACGACGTGCCACGCAAATGGGTATCAGTCGACGGTCTTTACAGCGAATTTTGGTACAAGATCGCGTCTAACATACGCTCAAGCCATCCTTAATCACCACCAAGAGGAAGATGATTTTTCATCAAAAATAATCTTGAGTGATGAGGCCCATTTCCATCTTAGCGGGTACGTAAATAAGCAAAATTTACGCTTCTGGGGCACTGAAAATCCGCGTGTAACCCACCATGAGCCATTACACCCGCTCAAAGTCACTGTATGGTGTGCTGTTTTCGCTGGAGGAGTCATCGGACCATTTTTCTTCGAAGACGTCGCGGGCCAAACGGTTACTGTGAATGGTGAGCGCTACAGAGCAATGATCAACGAGTTCTTTTTGCCGCAACTTGATGAATTGGGATTGGAAAACATGTGGTTCCAACAGGACGGTGCAACGGCACACACTGCACGTGCCACAACCGATATGCTGAATGTTGCATTTTCCGGGCGCCTAATCTCCCGTTTTGGCGATTTGCACTGGCCAGCAAGATCGCCTGATTTGACCGCTCCAGTACCCCGTTTCTGTAACTATTTGTGAGAAGTTCTCACATCGAGAAGTGTGAAACAAAAAATTCCATCGTTTCTCGATTTGGGAGAAAAAAGTGTTTCTGTAACTTAAAGTGAGAAGAGGCAGCACTAATTACGTTTTTATTGGAAATTTCCAATCAAGCTGTCAAAAACATAAAGAAGAAATTAAAAATAAACAAATCAATTTATATTTAAAAAAATAAAAAGTAAAATTATAATTTTTTTAAAAAATAAATAATTTAATAGTGAGAAATGTATACTAATTTATTAATAGAGGCAGAGCAACATGATCGTAGAAATATGTTGCGAATTTATCGCCAAAAATTAAGGAATACAACTGATCCATTTACTATTCCGGAGCAACGTTATAAAGACCTCTATAGGTTAAGCAAGGAAAATAATTAACATTAATTTAAGTTTTAATTAAAAATAAAATCTTATCTTTTCTTTATTTTTTGTATTCATATTGTATTTTTTTAAAAAATTTGTTTTCGCACCGTTTTTAAATGTGAGTTGTTTTGACAGTTCATGTGAGAAACTTTTCACAAAATTTTCTTACAGAAACTCTTTGACTCACAAATTTCCAATAAGTTACGTCAAAAAACTTAAATGACAGATAGTTCTCACAAAATTAAATTACAGAAACACTTACATGTGAGATATGAAATCGTGTTTTAATTCACGTTGTTTTTTATTCAATTTCACTGTTTCATGCGAGAAATTTCTCGATGCGAGAGTTACAGAAACGAGGTACAGACTTCTTTTTGTGGGGCTTTTTGAAGTCGCGGGTTTATGTCAACAGACTCTTGCAGCTCTTAAAGACAATAGCCGTCAAGAATGTGAGGACCTATCGCCGGAAGTTTTGGCCAAAGTGATAGAAAATGCCATAAAAAGGGCTCAAATGACAATCAACTGTGGCGGCGGCCATTTACATGACATCATATTCTCGACTTGATGTTAAAAAAATTAAAGACCAAATATAAATAATCCACAAGAAGAATCAAAGTTTTTCATTTCTTTTTTAATTACATCCAAAAAACATCGGAAGTTTACTTTTGCGCCACCTTGTATATATATATATATATATATATATATATATATTAAAGATTAGCGCAAAAATTTCTTAAGAACAATTAAAAAGAGAATAGCAAAGAAAATTGATAAGAAATTAATGATTAACAGAAATAAAAGGTGGAAAAAATAACAAAACTTAAAAAGAGAAATGGGAAGAGAACAAAAATAATTAGAAAGGGGAAAAAAATAACAAAAACATTCTACTAAAATTTGATATGACCAATTATATTAAGCGATATTTAATGTGTATGTACGTGGGTGGTGCTTCTGTTAATATCTCGATCGTGATTGGTCGTGTAACTTATTTCGGGTATCTTCGTGTTCAAAAAAATCAAAATAGAAAAAAAATTGTGCACAATTTTCTTCAAAATCCAACATGGTCAGGTGTAATGATAGCAAAAAACTGAAGCTTCCAAAAAGTACTGTGAATGATGTTATAAAACGTAACAGAGGAACTTTAAGCACGGATCGTAAGAAAAAATAAACCAAAAAAGTTAGCAGACGAGACCAAGACCTTGCAACGAAAATAGTGCGTTCTATTAAACAAAATCCTGGTTTATCTGATAATGATCGCGCCAAAAAATATAAAACCAGTCGTAGTACAGCAAGAAGAATACGCCTGGATGCTGGCTTACGGTCATATCGTAGCATTAAGTATCCAAATCGTACTGAAAAGCAAAATATTACTGATGTAAAACGGTCTCGTGTACTTTACGAACAAGTTTTAACAAAATTTAATAACTGCCTTATCATGGATGATGAAATGTATGTGAAAATGGACCTTCACCAGCTACCTGGACGTAAATTTTATGTTGCAGAGAGTCGCGGGAATGTAAATCAAAAATATAAATATACAAAAATGGATAAATTTGGTTATAGGGGGGTCACACGGCATGTATTGCATGTGTTTTGTGACATGTATTGGGACATTTTTCCACATGTAAACATATACATACCGTGTGATCCATATGAAACTTTGTGTATGTAAAATACATGTGTATGCCTTATGACATTTTTGGCAATTAGAGCATGTTCTATTTTCGTGTGTTTAGCATGTGTATTTTGAAATACAACACTGTGTGAGAGCAAAATAAAAAACACAAAACATAAAAGTGTAGAGAACAATCATAACAAAATAAGTTTCATTGCATTAAATATATTTATTGTGATTTAAAAATGTAGAGGTTATGTCACATGCAATTACATATGTACGTGTGAACGTGGAAATTATGAATCGCATGTATAACGTGAAATTTGACATACACATGGAATTCCATATGTATTGAATACATGTTCCAATACATATGGAATACATGCCGAGTTACCCCCCTTTTAGACGGTAATGGTGTGGCAAGCTATTTGGAGTTGCGGTCTTAAGAGTGCTCCGTCTGTAACCTCTACAACTATGACTTCGGATATTTACACCAAAGAATGTCTTTAAAAACGTTTGCTACCCTTTATTAGACAACACCATTCTTCAGTAAAGTTTTGGCCTGATTTGGCCTCCTGCCACTACTCCAAAGCTGCCATGGATTGGTATCGAAGCAACAAAGTCGATGTAATACCAAAACATATGAACCCACCCAATTGTCCCCAGCTTCGGCCAATTGAAAAATATTGGGCTATTGTCAAAGCTAAATTAAAGAAAAATGGATGTGCTATTATCGACAATAAAAAAATGTTATCTGCTTGGAATAAATATGCAGCACAGTCAAGTCAAAAACTAGAATTTTTATTAGAAATAAAGATATTAAAATAGTTTTTTTGCATATTCATAATTGCTAATAAATAAGATTACATTCATGGTTGAACATTATTAAATCGCATTTTTCTTTATGTAGATATTAAAGGTTAAATGCGACCGGATTTTAAGTGAACAATGCTTTATGACAATTATAAATAACTCAACAAAATGTTTAGTTCTACCAATACCATTATATTTATTCAGTCTGGTCTTTGCTAGCCATTATGAACAATTTTTATTTTATTTTGGTCTTCGATAACCATTATGAAATAATATTTTCCCACAGAGTTAATAAAAGTATTCTATTATTTTTTTTTTGCAAAAACGAAAATATTTAAAAAAGTAATACGGAAACATTGAGCAAGAAAAAAATTTAAAAATACAAGAAAACCAGGTCCATGCCTCCAAAATACTTTTTGGTTACTTATAATGATTATGGAATACATAAAAAAAGAAAAATCATTAATACTATTTACAGAAGACCAAAAAATAAAACACTTTTATAATGGTTATGGAAGACCAAAAAAAATTGTAATGGCTATCAAAGAACAAAACAATATGGGTTATTTGTAAGTGTTATTCAGAGAGCAATTTTTAAAAAATCTTTATAAATAATTATTTTAGTATTTTTCCAGTTAATTTAGTTATAACAGTTATGCCCCTGGTAAATACATAAACAACTATTGTCGGTGACTAAAACGGCGGTTATTGAAAATATTTTCGGTGGCTGTCAGTCAGTTAAAGTATACAAATAAAATGGTCTTACTTGTATTTCTTTACATGTCATATTTTTTTTTTTTTTTGTTTTAACATTTTAAAATTGATTAAACTTGAAGTTATAGAACTATGCACAAATTTATAGCATTTTTACGTACATATTACGAATTACGAATATACAATGGCGGCAGCTTCTAAATATTATAACCAGCTCGATGAAGAGTTTTTCCCTTTCAACTTAGATTTACACTGTTTAGCTATGACAAAAGAATAAACACTGCACAAAAGGTCTTATTATTTTAGGACTTTATTTTTTAAAGCACTAAATTTTTTTAAAACTTTAGTACTTTATGACATTATGTGTATGTATGTGGGTGGTGCTGCTGATAATATATCGATCGTGATTGGCCAATATTCATGCTTTTTTATTTCTGCAAGTTCGTGTAACAATAATCATACTTATTTCGGTTATCTTCGTGTTCTGTTCGCAGAATTATTTCTGCGGTCTCGCCTTCGTTCAAGGCGAATTTATCCAAGGTGGTGGCAGTTCTACAAAAACAACAATTGGTCTTAACAAATGTCAAAAAACAAAAATTAATGAAAAATTAAACAAATATGTATTAAAACTTCCCTGCAGGAAATGGAACTAGTACGAAACTAGTATTTTACTAGTACCAAAATCACCAGCACTCGTTCCCAACTGTAAACTTTCCTATACCATCTTAATGCTCAAATTAACATTGAGTGTGTTTAGAAAATTACTAGTACCATTAGTTCTAGTAGTATACTAGTACTTTTTGAACCGATTGGATGCTTTAGAACCAGTATCTTACTAGTTCTTTTGTATGGAAAAGTCCTCATAATTGGTGGGTTGGCTCCCATTTTCCCCAGAAAAATAACTAATCGAAAAATTTTAATAAGTAATTTTTTGATTTTATTTATCAAAATACTTATGTATATAAAAAAAAAGAATAACTTAATAAAAGAACATATGTACCAGATTTCATTCAGGTTGGTCAGACAAGAAACTTATTTTAAAAACATTTAATGGAAAAAAGTATGTTGCGTAAAATTCATTTCTGCAAAGTTACGAATACTCAAACTTAAAGAAATCATTTCAAAGTTTTGTAATTTAGCGATATACATTTATAATGAAATTAAAAGGTAATACCAAACATCCATTTTTTTAAGGCTGGGTAAGATTTATAATAAAAATTCAAAATATTAAATATTATCACTTAAATAGAGGTAGATAACTCTTTAACAGTTTCTACGGTTTGTTCTTTCTTCAATTTTTCCAAACGGTTGGCTTTAAATAGTCTTTTTTTCTGTGACTGAAAGGCTTTTCTCAATATTGTATCAGGATCAACAGCAAATACAGCAATGGCATCTAAATAACAAAATAAATATATAAGTTATGCAATGCTTTTAACTATAAAGAAACTTATAAATAATTTTACCTATCAATGCAGAATAAAAGCTTTAAAATTTTTTGAGACTCTGTTTTCCATGCGTAACTCTACGTTATAATCCATGATTATATTCTGTCCCAAAATTTCATTTAGGTATCGCCCAATATTTCCTTTCAATAACGATTTCATTCGTCGTAACTGCAAAAAGGCAAAGATTAAAGCTTTAATTTTTTTAATTTAAGAGGCATACTAACATAAGGATCTGCCTGCGACTGGATCAATAAATTTAAACCTCTTAATTTCGCCTCTGCATTGATGTCGTCTAGAACGTTATTTTGTGAAACTATTTTAAGAATAGGCCAGAGCTGCATTCTGGAACTCTTGAATAAGGGAATACCATCAATGTTTACATCTAATTCACCGTTGCATAGTTCTGTAAAATATCTTCCACTTTTTAAAGCTCATTTTCTATACCCACATAATGGAAACTGCCTGGCGGAACACTTCTAACTACAACTTTAGTTTTTGCTCGTAGAAGGCCTTCTACAGACAGCGGAACAACAATGCCTTCCTCAGACAAAATTGCAAGCAATTCTTCCACACAGCTTCTAGTAGGCTTAGTTTTAATTACCCACTTTTTTAATTTTTTCCTCAATGTAAATTTATTCTGGGATCCTTTGGAGTGTGACTTCTTCCTCCAAGCACATTTGGGGCATAGTGTTATTTTCAAAATTTTCACACTCTTTGAACTTTTCTTTATATTTTTCATTGTACACCAATCTTTGTTTATATTTAAATATATGTTTTTTCACTTTTCTTTTAAAATATATTTTGGAATTATTCAATTTGTTTAAAAATTAATTTTTTTACACACGAAAACACAAAAAACGAAGTCTACTCAAACATGCACAAAAAATTATAACATTTTGTTTATTTGATGCAGAATTGCCATAAATTGTTTTCGTAACTGTGTAAAATAAATTATTTTAGTACGGATTACGTGGTATGGCAACCGTTTTTATAATAAAGAAATATAAATTAAAAAATAGTATTTTTATCAAAAAATTATAAAAAAAACACGTAAATCAAATATTAAAATTGTATAAATGTTTTAAAACAAAAATATTCGAAAAATTCTATTAATCTACAAGTGGTACATTCGAACTACTTCTAATACTAGTACTCATCAGCCCTAGTACTTTTCCATAGAAAGTCTTGCCCTATTGGCACTAGTGCCTCCTGAACTAGTATTAGTACTAGTGGCATTTAGACAATTATCGCCTCACTTCCTTCAGGGTTAATATAGTGTTGATAATTGAATAGTGAGGGCTTTACTTATTTATGTAAAAAATAAGTATTTTGTTAATAAGCTTAGAATATGTAGATATTTAAATATAAACACAAGCTTTGACAACTGTTAGAACCAAAAAGCGAAAAAAAAAGTTATCAGCTGATTGACTGACTCCACCTTGTATAAATTCGCCTTGCCTTCGTTATTAGTTATTTGTTCGCGCTCGCAAAACTTTATAGTATGCAGTTGTACAGAGTGGAAGTACTATAGTGAACGCGGATTCTTACGCCTGCTTTGTAATTTTTATAAAATATATAATTTTTTATTTTTTTTTTTTTTTTAATATTTTTGAGTTGTGGCTAGCTTTGTTCAAATTATATTTACACTTTCTCAGTAGATTCTGCTGAGGCAATACATAAATATAAGAATAAGAAATTTGTTTAAAAATATTTTTGAGTTGTGGCTAGCTTTGTTCAAATTATATTTACATTTTTTGGTAGATTAGGCAACCACAAACGAATATTTCGTGGACAGACGGAAATTTATAATTTGAGGTAAATATTTTCAAGTTCTGATTAACTTCATGTTCAAATTATATTTACTCTTTTATCGTTGGTAGTCCTGGGTGGAATGAGAGATGGTATCGAAAAGCATTATAATATGAGGGAGCTGAGGTAAACATAGACGTAGATTTCGTGGACAGACGGTAATTATAATTTGAAGAAAATATTTTCAAGTTCTGGCACATGTTCAAATTATATTTACACTGTCTTGTCCGGTGAAACGAGAGTTGGCTATACCGCAGACGGATGTGTATTTCTAGAAAAATATATAAAATATATAATATTGAATTTGCTATGAACGGAAAAAACTTTCATATTCAAGTTCATGCACAGGCCGAAATTTGTGTTTTTAAAAAACAGATGAATCAGAGCGCAGGCCGATTAAAATACCCAACAAAATGAAAGCGGGCTGTGAACTCTGAAGGATTTTACGAAGGCCAGCTTGTAATATTGTAAAACCCACAACGATCCAGAATATATATGCTCATGGTGAAGGGTATAAAAAACCTTTCGTATATTTGGAAGATAAAATTTCCATAAATGTACACAGATTACACAGATACGAATCAGCTGTTGTTTGTAGTGATTTTGTTTAATTTTTGTAATGGTAGACTTCGTGTTATTAAAAAAGTTTAATTTTTCATTATTTTTACGTTATATTTTAGTTGCTTTTTTATTTAATTTTTGTTTTAGAGTTTTGTGTGCACTTTTTGTGTTTGGCCAGTTTCGTCCTCGTGTTATAGTTGTTTTTGTAGATATTTTTTGTTCTTTAGCTAAACGAAAATTAAAAATATTAAATGTTGGATATAAATAATAAAGTAAAATATATTCACCTATGTTGAATTTGTCGATGAAGTTTCTCTGAATTATATTTGTCCTGAAAGCTAGAAAAAACTTAATTAAGTTATAAATTGTAATTACCTCTACTTGTTGCAAAATTTCTTCATATTTTTAATGTGTTGGTGTGTGTCAGCTGTTTTGTGTACTAATATGTATTGGCTGTGTTTAGTAATCATAATGGTAAATATTGCAGTGTTGTATTTATCATTCAATAATGTATTGTTTTATTTTAGCGGTTTTTGTAAAAATTTCATTATTCATGAATGAAAATTTTACCTATTGAAATTTATGTAAGCCTAAAGAGGGGATTCTGGGACCCTTATGTATGAAAATAACTATATGAAATTATTGCGGGAAAAGCAAGAAAGAAAATTGGCAACTATCATTTTAAGGGATCTAAGGGCTCAAGATCATTCATCTGCTATAGCTACTTGGCAACATCGCAGGAATGGCTCAGAATATGGTCAACACCTTTACAATATTGCTCCGATGATATATAAGGATCCGTAGTTTAAGGGTTCTGGATTTTCCCGGCACAAAATCGCATTAATCAACAGACTGAAAATTAACCACACAACATGTAAAGACCACGTTTATAAAATCAACATTACAAATGACAACATCTACACCTGTGGAAGCATACAAACACCAAATCATCTATTGTTTCATTACCCCGATGGTGATCGGTCTTCACGCCAAAACCTTGTCAACTATTTGAATAACGACAATATTCCTAACTTTAACTTAAAGTATTTACTGAAACTTAATGATCTCAATATTTTCTCATTACTTTTTAATTTTTTTAAAAAATCTAATTTTAAAATTTAAATTTAACGCAAAGTGTCCTCTATGTATACAGTTGTGTGAAAAATAATAGAGCCACCTGATGTTCTATAAATTCACTGTTTTTTTAACCTTGTACAAAATATATTTAGAAAAAGTTTTTTTATGCATTATTAGTAAGTCTCTTTCTTATTATAATCCCGTTATTTTATCTGTAATTTTATCTGAAGCAACATTTCTTATTATATCAGTGATTGTTTGTAAATTGAATAAAAACAAGTGTGAAATAAAATAGAGCCAATTTTAAAGTTAAAAAAAAAATATTAATTTTAATTTTTTTTTAAAAAGTGAATAAAAAGACTTTCTATCTTGTTGCTATTACAATTTTAAAAAAATATTGAAAAATTTCTTTAAAAAATGGGCAGAGCAAAACACTGTAGCGTGGAGGGCCGAAAATTGATAAAAAAGCTTCATCAAGAAGGTAAATCTCAAAGAAAAATAGCTGAAATTATTGGATGTTCAAAGAAAATGGTAGAAAATGCTATAAAGTATGAAGAGAAACAAGAAACAAGGGGAAGAAAAACCAAAATATCTGATACTTTAAAACGAAAATTACTGCGTCACGTGAAACGGGACCCCTTTGTGACGTCATCCGCCCTTAAAAAGCAATATCAACATGATATGGATACTTCTACAATACGGCGTATGCTCCTTAAAAATGATTTAAAAGCAAGAAGTGCACGTAAAGTGCCTTATCTATCAAAGCGCAACATGAAACAAAGACTTGAATTCGCAAAGGAACACATAAATTGGCCCGTATCTAAATGGCGTAATATTTTGTGGTCGGATGAGACCAAAGTAAATTTATTTAACTCAGATCGAAGTTCTCTTCAAGTTCGGAGACCCAAAAATAAAGAATTTTGTCCTCAATATACCATTAAAACCGTTAAACATGGAGGAGGTAATATTATGGTATGGGGATGCTTTTCATATTATGGAGTCGGACCCTTATATCACATACAGGATATAATGGATGCAAAATTTTATACAAATATTTTAAGAGAAGTGATGATGCCTTATGCTGAGTGGGAAATGCCGCTTGAATGGATATTCCAACAGGACAATGATCCTAAACATTCATCGAAGTTGGCAAAGGCATGGTTCAGGGACAACCGTGTGAAGGTTTTGGGATGGCCTTCACAGTCACCAGACCTAAATCCCATCGAAAACTTGTGGTGCGAGGTTAAAAGATGTCTCAGGGGAAAGAATCCATCAAATAAAGATGAGCTGTGGAAAATGGTTGAGACTGCATGGAAGAATATTCCAGTCACGACTTGTCAAAAGTTAGTTGACTCTATGCCGAAGCGCTGCTTCGCAGTAATAAAAAATAATGGCAGTTCTACAAAGTACTGAGGTAGTATAAGCAGTTATGGAAGCAATTAATTTATTTAACATATTATTTATTTTTTCTTTTTAATAATTTTAGGAGGTTTGTTTAGATGGCTCTATTTTTTTTCACAGAGAAAATAAATGTACATATCGAATTTTTTTTATTTTAATTTTTAGGGAAATGAATTTAACTATTTAATTTATGTTTTTTTTAGATTATAATAATATATTAATAAAAACCAACAAAAAAGTTTAAAGAAAATGATTATCTGTCTAAATTTTTAAGTATTGAAGTTGAGGTTTGGGGGTGGCTCTATTATTTTTCACACAACTGTATATAAACATGTCTGTGATACGTTAGTTAGTTTGTATTGTCTTATTTGTGTTTTATGTATAACCTTCTTTATGTACGTAATTTTACGCTGGTCGTAATTTCATGTTATGTCTTCTATTAATTTATTTTAGTAAATTAATAGCAATGTCGTCCTATAAAAGAAAATATACAGTTTTACATAACAATTATAAATGTTTCTATGTTTGTTTGCATTTATTTTAACTCATACTAATTAATTAGTAAATTCGTTATAACTTGTTTCATAATGTTACTAACACTGTTTAGTTATATTAACTACATTGATTCATATTGAAACCATCGTTCTTGGAATGAACCAAATTCCGCAATAAAGAATCCAGTGTTTACGGCAGTTTTTTACCATTTGGCATCACCGTTGTCGTTCTGCATGAACGTCAATTTGGAAGAAGAAGAAGAATCTGTATATACGTGCGTGGTCAAGGCGAATTCATACAAGGTGGTGGCAGTTCTACAAAAACAACAATTGGTCTTAACAAATGTAAAAAAACAAAAATTAAAAATTAAACAAATATGTATTAAAATGTAATATAGTGTAGATAATTGAATAGTGAGGGCTTTACTTATTTATGTAAAAAATAAATATTTTGTTAATTAGCTTAGAATATGTATATATTTAAATATAAACAAAAGCTTTGACAACTGTTAGAACCAAAAAGCGAAAAAAAAAGTTATCAGCTGATTGACTGACTCCACCTTGTATAAATTCGCCTTGTGCGTGGTGCTTCTGTTAATATCTCGATCGTGATTGGCCAATTTTCATGATTTGTTTATTACTGCAAGTTCGTGTACAAGGCGAATTAATACAAGGTGGAGTCAGTCAATCAGCTGATAACTTTTTTTTTCGCTTCTTGGTTCTAACAGTTGTCAAAGCTTTTGTTTATATTTAAATATCTACATATTCTTAGCTTATTAACAAAATATTTATTTTTTACATAAATAAGTAAAGCCTCACTATTCAATTATCTACACAATATTAAGTTTTAATACATATTTGTTTAATTTTTAATTTTTGTTTTTTGACATTTGTTTAGACCAATTGTTGTTTTTGTAGAACTGCCACCACCTTGTATGAATTCGCCTTGTTCGTGTAACTTATTTCGGTTATCTTCGTGTTCTGTTGGCAGAATTATTTCTGCGGTCTCGCCTTCGTTATTAGTTATTTGTTCGCGCTCGCGACACTTTATAGTAAGCAGTTGTACAGAGTGGAAGTACTATAGTGATCGCGGATTCTTACGCCTGCTTTTAAATTTATATATGAAACTTATTTCGAATATCTTCGTGTTCTGTTGGCAGAATAATTTCCGCAGTCTTGCCTTCGTTATTAGTTATTTGTTCGCGCTCGCGACACTTTATAGTAAGCAGTTGTACAGAGTGGAAGTACTATAGTGATCGCGGATTCTTACGCCTGCTTTTTAAATTTTTATAAAATAGATTTTTTTTTTTTTAAATATTTTTGAGTTGTGGCTAGCTTTGTTCAAATTATATTTACACTTTCTTGGTAGATTCGCAATTAAAAAGCACTATAAAGTGAAGGTACTGAGGTAATTTATATAAAAAAATATAAGAATAAGAAATTTGTTCAAATTATGTTTACACTTTCTTGGTAGATTCTGAATCAAAAATCACTGTAAAGTGAAGGTGCTGAGGTAACCACAGAAGAATATTTCGTGGACATTTATAATTTGAGGTAAATATTTTCAAGTTCTGATTAATTTCATGTTCAAATTAGATTTCGTCGTCGAAAATCCAAAAGTACGTAACATCACTTTTTATAATTTTAAACGTCATAAAATGTAAAATATTTGAGATATAAAAACAAATTATGGAATATGGGCTTAAAATACAACAACAACAAAACTATTTCAGAAGAAAAAAATATATTTTACGAAATATTTTTGAAGTTATGTATGACGGAAATTTATAATTTGAGGTAAATATTTTCAAGTTCTGATTAACTTCATGTTCAAATTATATTTACTCTTTTATCGTTGGTAGTCCTGGGTGGAATGAGAGATGGTATCGAAAAGCATTATAATATGAGGGAGCTGAGGTAAACATAGACGTAGATTTCGTGGACAGACGGTAATTATAATTTGAAGAAAATATTTTCAAGTTCTGGCACATGTTCAAATTATATTTACACTGTCTTGTCCGGTGAAACGAGAGTTGGCTATACCGCAGACGGATGTGTATTTCTAGAAAAATATATAAAATATATAATATTGAATTTGCTATGAACGGAAAAAACTTTCATATTCAAGTTCATGCACAGGCCGAAATTTGTGTTTTTAAAAAACAGATGAATCAGAGCGCAGGCCGATTAAAATACCCAACAAAATGAAAGCGGGCTGTGAACTCTGAAGGATTTTACGAAGGCCAGCTTGTAATATTGTAAAACCCACAACGATCCAGAATATATATGCTCATGGTGAAGGGTATAAAAAACCTTTCGTATATTTGGAAGATAAAATTTCCATAAATGTACACAGATTACACAGATACGAATCAGCTGTTGTTTGTAGTGATTTTGTTTAATTTTTGTAATGGTAGACTTCGTGTTATTAAAAAAGTTTAATTTTTCATTATTTTTACGTTATATTTTAGTTGCTTTTTTATTTAATTTTTGTTTTAGAGTTTTGTGTGCACTTTTTGTGTTTGGCCAGTTTCGTCCTCGTGTTATAGTTGTTTTTGTAGATATTTTTTGTTCTTTGTGTTGGTGTGTGTCAGCTGTTTTGTGTACTAATATGTATTGGCTGTGTTTAGTAATCATAATGGTAAATATTGCAGTGTTGTATTTATCATTCAATAATGTATTGTTTTATTTTAGCGGTTTTTGTAAAAATTTCATTATTCATGAATGAAAATTTTACCTATTGAAATTTATGTAAGCCTAAAGAGGGGATTCTGGGACCCTTATGTATGAAAATAACTATATGAAATTATTGCGGGAAAAGCAAGAAAGAAAATTGGCAACTATCATTTTAAGGGATCTAAGGGCTCAAGATCATTCATCTGCTATAGCTACTTGGCAACATCGCAGGAATGGCTCAGAATATGGTCAACACCTTTACAATATTGCTCCGATGATATATAAGGATCCGTAGTTTAAGGGTTCTGGATTTTCCCGGCACAAAATCGCATTAATCAACAGACTGAAAATTAACCACACAACATGTAAAGACCACGTTTATAAAATCAACATTACAAATGACAACATCTACACCTGTGGAAGCATACAAACACCAAATCATCTATTGTTTCATTACCCCGATGGTGATCGGTCTTCACGCCAAAACCTTGTCAACTATTTGAATAACGACAATATTCCTAACTTTAACTTAAAGTATTTACTGAAACTTAATGATCTCAATATTTTCTCATTACTTTTTAATTTGTTTAAAAAATCTAATTTTAAAATTTAAATTTAACGCAAAGTGTCCTCTATGTATACAGTTGTGTGAAAAATAATAGAGCCACCTGATGTTCTATAAATTCACTGTTTTTTTAACCTTGTACAAAATATATTTAGAAAAAGTTTTTTTATGCATTATTAGTAAGTCTCTTTCTTATTATAATCCCGTTATTTTATCTGTAATTGAAGCAACATTTCTTATTATATCAGTGATTGTTTGTAAATTGAATAAAAACAAGTGTGAAATAAAATAGAGCCAATTTTAAAGTTAAAAAAAAAAAATATTAATTTTAATTTTTTTTTAAAAAGTGAATAAAAAGACTTTCTATCTTGTTGCTATTACAATTTTAAAAAAATATTGAAAAATTTCTTTAAAAAATGGGCAGAGCAAAACACTGTAGCGTGGAGGGCCGAAAATTGATAAAAAAGCTTCATCAAGAAGGTAAATCTCAAAGAAAAATAGCTGAAATTATTGGATGTTCAAAGAAAATGGTAGAAAATGCTATAAAGTATGAAGAGAAACAAGAAACAAGGGGAAGAAAAACCAAAATATCTGATACTTTAAAACGAAAATTACTGCGTCACGTGAAACGGGACCCCTTTGTGACGTCATCCGCCCTTAAAAAGCAATATCAACATGATATGGATACTTCTACAATACGGCGTATGCTCCTTAAAAATGATTTAAAAGCAAGAAGTGCACGTAAAGTGCCTTATCTATCAAAGCGCAACATGAAACAAAGACTTGAATTCGCAAAGGAACACATAAATTGGCCCGTATCTAAATGGCGTAATATTTTGTGGTCGGATGAGACCAAAGTAAATTTATTTAACTCAGATCGAAGTTCTCTTCAAGTTCGGAGACCCAAAAATAAAGAATTTTGTCCTCAATATACCATTAAAACCGTTAAACATGGAGGAGGTAATATTATGGTATGGGGATGCTTTTCATATTATGGAGTCGGACCCTTATATCACATACAGGATATAATGGATGCAAAATTTTATACAAATATTTTAAGAGAAGTGATGATGCCTTATGCTGAGTGGGAAATGCCGCTTGAATGGATATTCCAACAGGACAATGATCCTAAACATTCATCGAAGTTGGCAAAGGCATGGTTCAGGGACAACCGTGTGAAGGTTTTGGGATGGCCTTCACAGTCACCAGACCTAAATCCCATCGAAAACTTGTGGTGCGAGGTTAAAAGATGTCTCAGAGGAAAGAATCCATCAAATAAAGATGAGCTGTGGAAAATGGTTGAGACTGCATGGAAGAATATTCCAGTCACGACTTGTCAAAAGTTAGTTGACTCTATGCCGAAGCGCTGCTTCGCAGTAATAAAAAATAATGGCAGTTCTACAAAGTACTGAGGTAGTATAAGCAGTTATGGAAGCAATTAATTTATTTAACATATTATTTATTTTTTCTTTTTAATAATTTTAGGAGGTTTGTTTAGATGGCTCTATTTTTTTTCACAGAGAAAATAAATGTACATATCGAATTTTTTTTATTTTAATTTTTAGGGAAATGAATTTAACTATTTAATTTATGTTTTTTTTAGATTATAATAATATATTAATAAAAACCAACAAAAAAGTTTAAAGAAAATGATTATCTGTCTAAATTTTTAAGTATTGAAGTTGAGGTTTGGGGGTGGCTCTATTATTTTTCACACAACTGTATATAAACATGTCTGTGATACGTTAGTTAGTTTGTATTGTCTTATTTGTGTTTTATGTATAACCTTCTTTATGTACGTAATTTTACGCTGGTCGTAATTTCATGTTATGTCTTCTATTAATTTATTTTAGTAAATTAATAGCAATGTCGTCCTATAAAAGAAAATATACAGTTTTACATAACAATTATAAATGTTTCTATGTTTGTTTGCATTTATTTTAACTCATACTAATTAATTAGTAAATTCGTTATAACTTGTTTCATAATGTTACTAACACTGTTTAGTTATATTAACTACATTGATTCATATTGAAACCATCGTTCTTGGAATGAACCAAATTCCGCAATAAAGAATCCAGTGTTTACGGCAGTTTTTTACCATTTGGCATCACCGTTGTCGTTCTGCATGAACGTCAATTTGGAAGAAGAAGAAGAATCTGTATATACGTGCGTGGTCAAGGCGAATTCATACAAGGTGGTGGCAGTTCTACAAAAACAACAATTGGTCTTAACAAATGTCAAAAAACAAAAATTAAAAATTAAACAAATATGTATTAAAATGTAATATAGTGTAGATAATTGAATAGTGAGGGCTTTACTTATTTATGTAAAAAATAAATATTTTGTTAATAAGCTTAGAATATGTATATATTTAAATATAAACAAAAGCTTTGGCAACTGTTAGAACCAAAAAGCGAAAAAAAAAGTTATCAGCTGATTGACTGACTCCACCTTGTATAAATTCGCTTTGTGCATGGTGCTTCTGTTAATATCTCGATCGTGATTGGCCAATTTTCATGATTT
Source organism: Calliphora vomitoria (assembly GCA_942486065.2). Taxonomy (NCBI): domain Eukaryota; kingdom Metazoa; phylum Arthropoda; class Insecta; order Diptera; family Calliphoridae; genus Calliphora; species Calliphora vomitoria. The sequence continues at coordinate 44,181,954 of OW818030.2, read as the reverse complement.
GTTTATTACTGCAAGTTCGTGTAACTTATTTCGGTTATCTTCGTGTTCTGTTGGCAGAATTATTTCTGCGGTCTCGCCTTCGTTATTAGTTATTTGTTCGCGCTCGCGACACTTTATAGTAAGCAGTTGTACAGAGTGGAAGTACTATAGTGATCGCGGATTCTTACGCCTGCTTTTAAATTTATATATGAAACTTATTTCGAATATCTTCGTGTTCTGTTGGCAGAATAATTTCCGCAGTCTTGCCTTCGTTATTAGTTATTTGTTCGCGCTCGCGACACTTTATAGTAAGCAGTTGTACAGAGTGGAAGTACTATAGTGATCGCGGATTCTTACGCCTGCTTTTTAAATTTTTATAAAATAGATTTTTTTTTTTTTAAATATTTTTGAGTTGTAGCTAGCTTTGTTCAAATTATATTTACACTTTCTTGGTAGATTCGCAATTAAAAAGCACTATAAAGTGAAGGTACTGAGGTAATTTATATAAAAAAATATAAGAATAAGAAATTTGTTCAAATTATGTTTACACTTTCTTGGTAGATTCTGAATCAAAAATCACTGTAAAGTGAAGGTGCTGAGGTAACCACAGAAGAATATTTCGTGGACATTTATAATTTGAGGTAAATATTTTCAAGTTCTGATTAATTTCATGTTCAAATTAGATTTCGTCGTCGAAAATCCAAAAGTACGTAACATCACTTTTTATAATTTTAAACGTCATAAAATGTAAAATATTTGAGATATAAAAACAAATTATGGAATATGGGCTTAAAATACAACAACAACAAAACTATTTCAGAAGAAAAAAATATATTTTACGAAATATTTTTGAAGTTATGTATGACGGAAATTTATAATTTGAGGTAAATATTTTCAAGTTCTGATTAACTTCATGTTCAAATTATATTTACTCTTTTATCGTTGGTAGTCCTGGGTGGAATGAGAGATGGTATCGAAAAGCATTATAATATGAGGGAGCTGAGGTAAACATAGACGTAGATTTCGTGGACAGACGGTAATTATAATTTGAAGAAAATATTTTCAAGTTCTGGCACATGTTCAAATTATATTTACACTGTCTTGTCCGGTGAAACGAGAGTTGGCTATACCGCAGACGGATGTGTATTTCTAGAAAAATATATAAAATATATAATATTGAATTTGCTATGAACGGAAAAAACTTTCATATTCAAGTTCATGCACAGGCCGAAATTTGTGTTTTTAAAAAACAGATGAATCAGAGCGCAGGCCGATTAAAATACCCAACAAAATGAAAGCGGGCTGTGAACTCTGAAGGATTTTACGAAGGCCAGCTTGTAATATTGTAAAACCCACAACGATCCAGAATATATATGCTCATGGTGAAGGGTATAAAAAACCTTTCGTATATTTGGAAGATAAAATTTCCATAAATGTACACAGATTACACAGATACGAATCAGATGTTGTTTGTAGTGATTTTGTTTAATTTTTGTAATGGTAGACTTCGTGTTATTAAAAAAGTTTAATTTTTCATTATTTTTACGTTATATTTTAGTTGCTTTTTTATTTAATTTTTGTTTTAGAGTTTTGTGTGCACTTTTTGTGTTTGGCCAGTTTCGTCCCCGTGTTATAGTTGTTTTTGTAGATATTTTTTGTTCTTTAGCTAAACGAAAATTAAAAATATTAAATGTTGGATATAAATAATAAAGTAAAATATATTCACCTATGTTGAATTTGTCGATGAAGTTTCTCTGAATTATATTTGTCCTGAAAGCTAGAAAAAACTTAATTAAGTTATAAATTGTAATTACCTCTACTTGTTGCAAAATTTCTTCATATTTTTAATGTGTTGGTGTGTGTCAGCTGTTTTGTGTACTAATATGTATTGGCTGTGTTTAGTAATCATAATGGTAAATATTGCAGTGTTGTATTTATCATTCAATAATGTATTGTTTTATTTTAGCGGTTTTTGTAAAAATTTCATTATTCATGAATGAAAATTTTACCTATTGAAATTTATGTAAGCCTAAAGAGGGGATTCTGGGACCCTTATGTATGAAAATAACTATATGAAATTATTGCGGGAAAAGCAAGAAAGAAAATTGGCAACTATCATTTTAAGGGATCTAAGGGCTCAAGATCATTCATCTGCTATAGCTACTTGGCAACATCGCAGGAATGGCTCAGAATATGGTCAACACCTTTACAATATTACTCCGATGATATATAAGGATCCGTAGTTTAAGGGTTCTGGATTTTCCCGGCACAAAATCGCATTAATCAACAGACTGAAAATTAACCACACAACATGTAAAGACCACGTTTATAAAATCAACATTACAAATGACAACATCTACACCTGTGGAAGCATACAAACACCAAATCATCTATTGTTTCATTACCCCGATGGTGATCGGTCTTCACGCCAAAACCTTGTCAACTATTTGAATAACGACAATATTCCTAACTTTAACTTAAAGTATTTACTGAAACTTAATGATCTCAATATTTTCTCATTACTTTTTAATTTTTTTAAAAAATCTAATTTTAAAATTTAAATTTAACGCAAAGTGTCCTCTATGTATATATAAACATGTCTGTGATACGTTAGTTAGTTTGTATTGTCTTATTTGTGTTTTATGTATAACCTTCTTTATGTACGTAATTTTACGCTGGTCGCAATTTCATGTTATGTCTTCTATTAATTTATTTTAGTAAATTAATAGCAATGTCGTCCTATAAAAGAAAATATACAGTTTTACATAACAATTATAAATGTTTCTATGTTTGTTTGCATTTATTTTAACTCATACTAATTAATTAGTAAATTCGTTATAACTTGTTTCATAATGTTACTAACACTGTTTAGTTATATTAACTACATTGATTCATATTGAAACCATCGTTCTTGGAATGAACCAAATTCCGCAATAAAGAATCCAGTGTTTACGGCAGTTTTTTACCATTTGGCATCACCGTTGTCGTTCTGCATGAACGTCAATTTGGAAGAAGAAGAAGAATCTGTATATACGTGCGTGGTCAAGGCGAATTCATACAAGGTGGTGGCAGTTCTACAAAAACAACAATTGGTCTTAACAAATGTCAAAAAACAAAAATTAAAAATTAAACAAATATGTATTAAAATGTAATATAGTGTAGATAATTGAATAGTGAGGGCTTTACTTATTTATGTAAAAAATAAATATTTTGTTAATAAGCTTAGAATATGTATATATTTAAATATAAACAAAAGCTTTGGCAACTGTTAGAACCAAAAAGCGAAAAAAAAAGTTATCAGCTGATTGACTGACTCCACCTTGTATAAATTCGCTTTGTGCGTGGTGCTTCTGTTAATATCTCGATCGTGATTGGCCAATTTTCATGATTTGTTTATTACTGCAAGTTCGTGTAACTTATTTCGGTTATCTTCGTGTTCTGTTGGCAGAATTATTTCTGCGGTCTCGCCTTCGTTATTAGTTATTTGTTCGCGCTCGCGACACTTTATAGTAAGCAGTTGTACAGAGTGGAAGTACTATAGTGATCGCGGATTCTTACGCCTGCTTTTAAATTTATATATGAAACTTATTTCGAATATCTTCGTGTTCTGTTGGCAGAATAATTTCCGCAGTCTTGCCTTCGTTATTAGTTATTTGTTCGCGCTCGCGACACTTTATAGTAAGCAGTTGTACAGAGTGGAAGTACTATAGTGATCGCGGATTCTTACGCCTGCTTTTTAAATTTTTATAAAATAGATTTTTTTTTTTTAAATATTTTTGAGTTGTGGCTAGCTTTGTTCAAATTATATTTACACTTTCTTGGTAGATTCGCAATTAAAAAGCACTATAAAGTGAAGGTACTGAGGTAATTTATATAAAAAAATATAATAATAAGAAATTTGTTCAAATTATGTTTACACTTTCTTGGTAGATTCTGAATCAAAAATCACTGTAAAGTGAAGGTGCTGATGTAACCACAGAAGAATATTTCGTGGACATTTATAATTTGAGGTAAATATTTTCAAGTTCTGATTAATTTCATGTTCAAATTAGATTTCGTCGTCGAAAATCCAAAAGTACGTAACATCACTTTTTATAATTTTAAACGTCATAAAATGTAAAATATTTGAGATATAAAAACAAATTATGGAATATGGGCTTAAAACACAACAACAACAAAACTATTTCAGAAGAAAAAAATATATTTTACGAAATATTTTTGAAGTTATGTATGTTGTTTTTTTGTATTTGCGTTTTCTGAAACAAAAGGACGTATCATAATTTTTTTAACAAAAAACATGAAATATTGGACGTATGACTCAAAATATTTGTACAATATAAATTTATTCAAAGTATTGGCCATTGTTAGGTATGATTTTTTCTCATCATTCTGGCAACATGCGGATTCCAAGCCAAAAGAACTGCTCAACTTTAGAGGCCAAGATCGAATCAAGCCAATATCGGGTATCTGTTCTGAAGTGAAGCGTATCCCAGATAGAGCGTTCTGTATCGATCAAATCAAATAGTAGTTCTGGACTATAAGGCCGGTGCGGCAAAACTTCCCAACCACTTCTGAACCAGTTTTGAACAGGTATTGCTATATGTGGCCTAGCGTTGACATGATGAAATATTATGGTTTCATGTCTGGCTACATATTCTGGGCAGCCAGATGCTCACTTCAAACGAATATATTGCGTTCGGTACAGGTTCCCTGTGATGGTCTGGCTAGATTTCAGCAGCACATAATAGATATGACTCTTTTGGTCACACCAAATACAGAGCATTACCTTAGCGCCAGGGTTATTTGGCTTTGGTGTCGAATCAGCTGGTTGACCGGGCTTCACATACGATCTCTTACGCTTCGGGTTATCGTTATGTTTCCATTCATCGCAAGTAATGATTCGGTGCAAAAATGTTTATTTATATCGTTCAAGCAGCATTTCAGACATGCAAAATCGTCTTTCAAGGTCTCTCAGCTTCAATGCGTATGGTACCCAATTTCCCTGCTTTCGGATGAATCCTGCTGCTTGCTAAAGTTTTGTAATAGCTGATTAAGTAGCTCCCAATTATTTTGCAAGCTCTTGTTGAGTTTGACAACAATCTTCATGGAGTAATACCTCCAATTCTTGCTCTTCAAACATTTTTGGATGGCCCCACTTCTGAACCGCACAAACCACCTCTTGGACGTTGAAACTGATAAAACATATTCACCATGAGCTTCGGTGAGCAATCGATGTGCTTCGATTAAAGAAGTAAAGCAAAACATCCCGCATATGATACTTTGTTGGCACAAAATTCGACATTTTCGAAGCAAAAAAAAATTTGTTTACACTTTAATGTTTAATAACTAAGTGAGAAAAAATGACAGATATGTACTTTTCTAAATGATATATAAAATCAACAAATCATATGTGTGATACAACAACAAAATACATTGACTAGCATGTATTTCGTTGTTGCAAGAGTTAGGTTTTTGACAACAGACTTAGGTTTTTGTCACTATGTTACCCTATGTATAAAATATTAAAAACAAAAACCGCATTCAAATGTCTGTTTTAAAATAAATGGATCCCGTTGACCCATAAGCCAAAGCACTGATTATATTAACCGTACGGTCTCTAGATTTTTTATAAGTTATATTTATTTATTTATTTTAAAATGTACACTTTACCTTGTCGAATAGATGGTAAATGAAATCCACACTAATAAATTTGAAGAAAAATATCACCCATGTGTGATGATACGTACTTTTGATTTATGAAAATCATGCACATGTTGATACGTAGTTTTGAATTATGGATATAAAATCATTATTTTTGGACACTGAAGTCTAAAAATTTGTAGAGGCATGTAGTTTTACCTTATGAATCAGAATCAATCAAAAACGTGATTTTGATTTTTTTATGATACGTACTTTTGGATTTTCGACGACGATTTACTCTTTTATATTGTTAGTCCTGGGAGGAACGAGAGTTGGTAATCAAAAAGCGTTATAATGTGAGAGTGCTGAGGTAACCGTAGATGGACATTTCGTGGACTGACGATAGTTTATAATTTGAAGAAAATAGTTTCAAGTTCTCAGTTCAAATTATATTTACACTTTCATGATAGTACGGGGGAACGAGAGTTGGCTATCGAAAAGCAATATAATGTGAGGGAGCTGAGGTAACCGCAGACGGATGTGTATTCCCAGAAAAATATTTCTTGAATTTTCTATGGACGAATTGAATATTTATATTCAAGTTCATATACAGACCGAAATTTGTTTTGTTAAAAAAACGCTTTTCATCATTTGTTAGTAACACGTGCTTATAGTAGAGCGTCGAATGTCGAATTTTTACTAATTCGATACAGAATATATGAATAATTTTTGTTTAGTCACCTTAGTGACTCTTCATCTATTCCAGCCAAATAGATTTCAGCAATCTGATTTTTCTTTAGCTTTTGCTTCTCTTTTTCGTTAGAAAATATGTCAAAACGTCTTTGACACCTATCATAATTTTTCTTTCGTTGCCATCTTCTATTTGCACACAGGGTGTACACGACAAACTATTTAAAACTTTAGTACTTTACGATAATATGACCAATTATTTTAAGCGATATTTAATGTATATGTACATGCGTGGTGCTTCTATTAATTTCTCGATCGTGATTGGCCAATTTTCATGATTTGTTTATTACTGCAAGGTCGTGTAACTTATTTCGGATATCTTCGTGTTCTGTCGGCAGAATTATTTCCGCGGTCTCGCCTTCGTTATTAGTTATTTGTTCGCGCTAGCGCTCGCGAC